>JAYKAV010000218.1:1509-163360 GCA_035582835.1 Phoebastria nigripes | reverse complement strand
TTATCAACATTCTTTTCATACTAAATCCAAAACACAGCACTAGGAAGAAAATTAACTCTATCCCAGCCGAAACCAGGACAATTGGTGATAACAAATATATTGGTTGTGAGCGGAGGGGTGAAGAGTAAATCTCAAAGGAAAGTGTCCCTGGCTGCAGAAGAACACCGAATGGGGCATGGAAGTAACCTCTCTGTTTGGAAAAGGGTTAATGAGTGTGCATGTGCATGTGAATGGCTACCTAGACCCTACCCTAAGAGTCTCATGGAAAAAAAGCAGCATTCATGGACTATAACACAGTTTAGGAGACTTTTTTTTTAGTTTGAAGACTTTCTTTTTTGGACTGAAACCATAATTTATGGTTTTAAATTAAGACCACCAGGAAATTACCAAAGATCCTGAATCAATTTTTATGAAGAAGGATCCTACAATGCCTCATTGGGATGCCTCAGGTTAATATCTCTTTTATGAAACTCTTCACTTACCCCCTGCTGCCTTTGCCCCGCTCTCACCCACATATTCCAATCAAATTTAGTTAAGGTCTTTTCTTTTCTTCTCTTTGTCTTTCTTGACACAAAAGTGACAGGATGTTGCAAGGGGAATGCTATAACATTCAGATATCCATTGTAGTAGAGATGGGGAGAGGATACCTGCTGGGGGATGACTGCTTACACCAGATCCCCAAGACCCTACTTATTCCCCAGCCAGCAGTGCCTGCCTAGCAGCAGCTGGGGGACAGGCACCAGCATCCCTTTCCTCACCCTGTACTCCGCACAGCTCCAAAAGACCCAGATTGTCTTGAGAGTGCCAGCTTATGTCTCTGAGAGGAGGTCTAGGATTCAGCCATGTGTCCCTCACCTCTGTAGGGGAAAGGGCCCGAGGCGAACCAGTCACCCATGCCTTCATGGCATTGTTAGTCCTAAAACTCAAATCTACRCTTTTCTTGGATCAAATATGAAAGCTTGTGATTCAGACTTTGCAGACTGAACTGAAAAATATGGCATTTGCTAGTTCTGGAAGGTTGATCTTCCAGCATAATGTTAATATATTTTGGCCTGCAACTGTAGTATTTATGCTGCATTTTGCACTTCTGTCACTCAAACACTGCTGTGAATGCTCAGTCTGAGTTTGGTTCCAAAGCGAAAGTGTTGTATGACCTTGTTAACCTAGTTTCTGCTCGGAATTAATATTAGTGTRATTACTTGAATTATCTCCCCAGATAATCACAATATGGCATACAATTTTGAATGTCATGTTTGTTTGACTCATGGGAAATGGAAATAAAAAATTGCCTGGAGCACTGTGAATGCAAATACGTTACCTCTTTGGCAGTGGTCACTTTATATTACGTTATGACAATGTTATTAAAGGCATATCAAAACTGATTAAACATTTTCATAGAATTCCACATTCTTTGCCAAACTCTGCTATTTAAAATGGGCATTTTACATAGGATTGCTGACAGACCTTTTTCTGGAGTGAGGATAGCAGAGAAAACTAGTTGTATAAACAAACTTCAATCACTCATTAGGCAAGAAAGTAATCATGAAATTAATTACGAAATCACAACTGTGTGTATCCTTTTGATTAAAAGCAAATATAATTTCTAATAAGAATTCTACTGTACCTTGAAACCTCATTCAATTGTGAAGTTATATTGATTTGAACAGTTGTAAAGATTAAAATCATATTTTGAAAATGGATAGATATAATTTAATAAGTTATACTAAATAAGTGAAATTCAGTTGGAAGACTTCATGATAGATTGAAATGATTTTAAAATGAAAATATTTTTGTGTCATTCTGATAACTTTGTTAGCTCTTGTTCAAATTTTAGCTTAGCATTTAAGAAATTCAGTTTTTCCATCATATACTTACACGATGCTGAATCAGCATACATTATTTTTGAGCATAGGTAGCTAATCTTGCTGTCAAATACCATAATACAATTGCCTAGGCTTTTATGTAAAATTAAATTGTAAACTTTTAACACATTTGAATCATAAAAATACTATTTGTTTTGTGGCGACCACTGATGTTGCTCTGAAATCTTACTAGGTTTACTAGAAAATGGTATAGTACTGTCAGTGTAAGACTGCACAGTTATTAAAATCTTTCTGAAATTAGTAAGACCTGCATTTGTTTTTCTAAATTTATCATCAAAATATGTAGTAAGAATATATACCTGTTGACTATATGACTATTCTAAGAGTATAGGCAGTTTCCACAAAGCATGTCACAGGCAAGACTAATCATAAACATGTAGGGCTGGGAGGAATGTGAAAACAACAACCAGACTACCTGGAACATGATCCGATTTTATGTGCATAACCCACTGCACAGATTTGTCTAAGTTGTTAAAATTTTTCAGTGGAAAACATCCACAGCTTCTGGATATCCTGTATCTGTTTCACCTCTTTAAGAGATGGGTATTTGTTAAGACATAAGCTCAGTCTGTTTTGTAAATTAAGCCTGTATCTTCTATCTTTCTCCACAGAAAACAATTGGGCATTCCACCTCTGGGATACTTTTTTCGGTAATAGAATATTATCACAATACACTACATCTTGGACTTCTCTGTTAGTTGTTAGTCTAAATAAATGATAAAGAACATCCATCAACCTTTACTCAAAGGACATATTTCCTAAACCTCCACCATTCTTACTTCTCCCATCTGGACTCTCTCCAGCTTGTTTACCTCTTTCATATATCACAATGCTCCAAACAGAACAAGATCTCAAGCTGAGACCTCAAAGCATCAAGTACAGCAGAGAATTTACTTCTTAGGTCCTATATACAAATTGTTAGTGCACCACAGAATTTTGGGGAGGAGGGCAGAGGTGTATAAACATCACCTCGCCAATGCAAGTTTAGTGTGTTATTCCCTCAAGATCTTTTTCTGAAGCACTGCTAAATATTCAGCAACTTCACAATATGGATTTCCACTTCCAATTACAGAATTTTATCTCAGTGATTTCAGACTCTTTCTGATCTCTACTAGTGTATCCTTTCAGCTTTATTTCTGTCTTGAGGATCACAGAATAATTGAGACTGGAAGGTGCCTCTGGGGGACATCTACTCTGGTCTTCTGCTCAAAGCACAGCTACTTCTGACGTGGGAGCAGGTTGCTTGGCACCTTGAGTGGTCAAAGTCACCAAGGCTTCCACAGCCACTCTTTGGACAGAGAGGGTTTTTTCTTCTACTCCAGTTTTCATTTGTCTTGCTGCAGCTGGTGACCATTACAGCTTGTCCTTTGGCTAGGCAACCCAGGGAAAAGTGTGGCTCCATTCTCTCTCTAAGCCTTGACCCTCACACACATTTTAGGAAGAGAAAGGCTGTGATTAGCTCCCCCTTCATCTTCTCCTTTCTGGCTAAACCAAGCCCAGTTCCCTCAGCCTCTCCTCATAGGCCATGAGCTCCCAACCACTACCAGCATCAGGGCCCTCTGCTGGACTCACTCCAGTTTGTCAGTCTTTCTCTTGCACTGGAGACCCCTAAACTGGACACAGCACCCCACACATGGCATTGCCACTGTTGAATGGAGGAGCATAACTCCTACAGCAAAGACTGTCCCCCAGCCTCCTGGCCACCTGCACAGGGTATGCTCTGGTGGAGTCACTCAGGCAGCAGGTGGAAGAGCTGCAGAAGGAAGTTAGCAGGCTACACTGTATTGGGGAGGATGAACAAGAAATAGGGTGTTATTCAAGACTTTGCAAGAAGAAATACTAGGCCCTGTGGCACTGATCTCCACAGACTACCAGACAAAGAGCTTCAACAGTGAATAGACAGAACCTTGGAGGAGACGCCATGGTCTCTGGTGACCCCTTCCTCGTATACGTCAATCAGCAACAGATATGAAGCCTTGGCAGCAGACCAAACCAATGAGCAAGATTCACAGGGAGAAACCATACCAACAGCACATACTAAAAGCTGCAAAAGGAGGTGGCAAGTGCTAGTAGTGGGTGCCTCTGTTGAGACGTACTAAGGCACCCAGCTGTCGGCCTGATACACAGTCAAGAGAGGTTTGCTACTTGCCAGAGATGTCACAGAGAGACTGCCATAACTGGTTAAAAGCATAGACTACTATCCCCTACTTCTTCTCCATATGGGCAACAGTGACATGATAAAGCAAAACCTGGGCAAGATCAAGCAGGACTTCAGATCCCTGGGGGCCCAAGTGAAAAGGATGGGTGCCCAAGTGATCTCCTCTTTCTTGCCAGTCAGGGATAGTGGTGCAGGCAAAGTTGACACATCGTGCAGATCAATACCTGCCTTCATGGCTGGTGTCATCGCCAGGGCTTTGGTTTCTATGATCATGGGACATTCATGGATGAATAAAGCCTCCTGGGGACCGACGGGATCCACCTACCTAGAAGAGGCAGGAGAATCTTTGCTGACTTAGTGAATTGTGCTTTAAACTTATGAACCTGGGGGTGTAGAGTCCAAAGCTGTGACACCTGTATATCCATAAGCAACAGGGTGGATGAGTGAACCTACCAGAGCAGTAAGGAATGCTCCCCAACCCTTTCCAAAGGCAAAAACCCTAAGTCTAACCACCTCAGGTGAATGTAAACCGACACACGTAGTCTAGGCAACAAACAGGAGGAACTGGAGGTCCGTGCCTGGTCTGAGAATGACGATGTGAGAAGAATCACAGAAACTTGGTGGGACAACTCACATGACTAGAAGACCACAATGGATAGTTATAAACTTGAAAGACAGGAAGGAAAGAAGAGGAGGTAGAATTGCACTTCATGTAAAAGAGAAATTTGAGTGTATGGAGGTGAGCTATGGAGACCACGAAAGTTATATCTAATGCCTTTGGATCAAGATTAGAGGGATTATCACCAAAGAGGACCTTATGTTAGGTATCTGCTAGTGACCTCCCAATCAGGATGACAAGGCTGACAAAACTTTACTTTGGCTGTTCTATTAAGTCTTTGTCCAACAGAACCTGGTCCTCATGGGTGACTTCAATTACCTGGACGTTTGTTGGGAAAACAGAACAGCAGTGCACAAGTTGTCCATCAGGTTYCTGGAATGCATTGAGGACTGCTTCCTGCTACAGACACTGGACATGCTGGCTAGGAACAGCGCATTGCTATATTTACTGCTCACATACAGAGAAGACTTACTTGACAACATAACTACCAATGGTAGCCTTGGATACCACAACATGGTAGAGTTTAAAATCCTGCTGAGCACACTGAAGACCAGTGGCAGGACAAAGACTCTGGATTTTAGGAGACCCAACTTCAATACGCTCAGAGCTCAGATGCGAGGCATTCCATGGGAAGTATCCATGGAGGGCAAAGGAATTTGTAAGTGCTGGATGTTATTGAAGAACAGCTTCCTGAAAGCACAAGAACAGCCCATCCCCTACAAAGGGAAAGGAGGAAGGCAGAACAAGAGACCATCCTAGCTTAGCAATGAGATTTTGGATGAGCTTAAAAGCAAAAAAGAAGCACACTGGCTATGGAAAAGTGGTCAAATAACCATCAAGAACTACAAGAACCTTGCTAGCGCATGCAGAAATGTAGTCAGGAAGGCTAAGGCTCAGCTGAACAAGAAAGGGTTCTTCAGATAGGTAACCAGTAAGCAGAAGCACAAGGAAGACACAGGCCCAATACAAAACAGGGCAGGGAAACTAGTCACTAATAATGCCAAGGAAGCAGAGGTTCTCAATATCTTCTTTATCTATATCTTTACTGGCATAGCTGGACCCCAGATTGCAGGGTCAAGTAGCTATGACAACTGGTGTCGACCCACCAGTAGTGGAGGAAGGGCTGGTCTGCAGCCTCTTGCAAGTGCTTAACCCACATAAATCTATGGGCCTGGATGGAATCCACCCCAGGGTGTTAAGAGAAGAGGCTTACTTTGTTGCAAGGTCACTGTTCCTAATATTTGAAAAGTTGTGGAGATCAGGGGACATCCTTGATGACTGAACGAGGGCAAATGTCACACCCATCTACAAGAAGGGTTCAAAAGAAGACCCGGGAAACTACAGGCCCATTAGTCTTACTTCAATCCCTAGGAAAGTAATGGAACGAGTCCTCTTAGAAACTATTACTAACTAAATGAAGCAGGTGATTGGGAAAAGCCAGCCCAGATTTACCAAGGACAGATCATACCAGACTAACCTGATCACCTTCTACAACAAAATAACATCTTCAGTCAACACGGGAAGAACAGTGGATGTTGTTTACCTAGACTTCAGCAAAGTGTTTGACACTGTTTTCCTCACCCTTCTCCTGGACAAACTGGCAAGATACATATTGAATGGGTGGTCTGCAATACAGGGAGGAAATTGGCTAACAGGCTGCACTCAAAGGGTGGTGATCAATGTTTTTTACTCAGGTTGGCAGCCTGTCACAAGTGGAGTCCCCCAGGGCTTGATACAGGGCCCCATGCTCTTCAACATCTTCATAAATGACCTGGATGTTGTGACTGAAAGCACCCTCACCAAATTTGCTCATGACACCAAACTGGGTGGTGAGGTACACACATCAGAAGAGAGAGCCATCTTACAGACAGACCTGGACAGGCTGGAAGAGTCAGCTAGCAAAAGCAGTATGAAGTTTAACAAAGACAAGTGCAAAGTCCTGCACCGGAAACAGAATAACCAAAGAGGCCAGAACAGGCTAGGATCTATGTGGCTGGGGAGCAGCTTTGCTGAARGGGAGCTGGGGGTCCTGGTGGACAACAAGCTGAACGTGAGTCAGCAGTGTGCTGCTGAAGCAACAAAGGCAAGTCAGATCCTGGGCTGCAGCCACAAGAGCGTTACTAGCAGACATAGAGTCGTGATCATCCCACTCTGTTCAGCTCTTGTCAGGCTGCACCTGGAGTACTGTGTCCAGTTCTGGTCCCCACAATTCAAGAAAGGCATGGACAGAAGGTGATCAAAGGGCTGGAGAGCCTGCCCTATGAGGAAAGGCTGAAATGGTTAGATCTTTTCTCCCTGGAGAAGAGAAGCCTCAGAGGGAACCTCATTACAGTATTCCAATAGTTAAAGGGTGGCTACAAAGAGGACAGAGGCTCTCTCTTCACAAGGAACCTCATGGAGAAGACAAGGGGCAGTAGGTACAAGTTGCACTGGGAGAGGTTTCACCTTGATATAAGAAAGAAATTTTTTCAGTGAGAACATTCACTGAAACAACCTCCCCAAGGACATGGTAGAGTCCCTGCTGCTGGAGTTTTTCAAGATGCAATTGGACAGGGTGCTAGATAATCTCATTTAGGCTCCCTTCCCCATGAAAGTTGTACCAGATGATCTTTCGAGGTCCCTTCCAGCCTGGGCTATTCTATGATTCTATGATTCCTATCACCCATTGGTTGCATTCTTGCTAATGTATGTAGTTGGTCTTTCTCATCTCAGGGGTGTCTGATGATTCATACTCATCTCACTGTTTCAAGAGGTCTTTTTCTGGAGACTGTGTTGATTCATATTAATCTTCCTGTTTCAAGACATCCTTTTCTGGAGACTAGAACACTGTTTCTCATCAAAGATAAATATTCTAAAATAAATGTTGCACAGCTGCTTACCAATGGCAGGAATAAAACAAAGAAAATAGAATTAATTAGTTGGCATGTGTGTTTGACACAGGTTTCATGGTTTTAAAAAGCAATCATGTGGGCAGTGAGAGCTATAGGCACTCAAGAGATCATAGAGTAAGACTTTGACCACTCCTTTCACCAGCAACCTCAAATAGGAAGATTATTCTAACTAAACAACAAAGAATAGCTACAGTCACTAAATGCGGGATTTCACTTACTCTCTAATATACAAATACTTTAGGGCCAAGGTGAAGGTCGTTGACTGGTGTAAATTGTCAATGCTTCATTGATTTCTATGAAGTGATGGTACTTTGTACTAGCAGTGGAGGCACCACAGGCTTTTCAATACACTGTATAAACCCAGACTTTTGTGTCTTGATACTGAAATATTTGTTTGCAATTGTTTGCCTGTGGGAAGATCAACCTTAAGCAGAATCTTAACATTAATGAAGAGTTTCTTATTCAACTTTTTTTGAATTAAAATTTCTTACTGATTTTTAGTTCAATGTCTGTTTTCCTTCCAGTGTTTCATAATTATATAATAATAAATACACTTAAAAGGGATTTACATGGAAATCCAGCTTCAGAGCTAGTACTAGACAGTGGTCAAATTAACTACCAATGGAAAACAGAGCCCACACCCCCAAAGCCTTTCCTTCTGCTTTACCATAAATAATATTAGCAAGACCTTTCTTCCTCAAATGCCGTGGACATAAACCCCATGCTGACCAACAGAACATCCATTAACACAGTTTTTTCCAGCAATGCAACTAGTTCTAAAAGCAATGGTCACTCAGAGAATATAGTATGTCTATCCTTTCATTGTACATTTTGAATTACTTAGACACTTTTCTTGCCATAAGAAGGAGCAGTAGAAAATATTTGTAATTGTGAAACACACTCAAATCTGTATCACATCTTCAAAAACTGTAGTTTTATGTTTCCTTTATTGGAAGAGGAATTTATAGTAATTGTGGAGTAGAACTCTTAATTCACTTGTTAAAATAAGAGTAAATTAAACAGCAGAAATAATGTTAAGATCCTAAAATGATTTTGTAAATTATTAATTATGACTCACTTTGCCACTTCCTAGGAGCTGATGTTTTCCAGAACGATTGCTTATAGTTTTTACATAACAAAATGCATTTGTCTTCTAAATTCTGAACAATTTCATTCATTATTGCTTCCGAACTTGAGCAGATGCCAGAGATGTAACACTATATCTGAAATGTTAGTTAAGACAGTTCTTATTATTTTGCTTTTTTTCTTGAATTGGTACAGCTACAATGCTTATTCAGCCAGTTAAGTCTTAGCAAATCTTACCATTATTAAAAAAGGGGAAAAAAAGTCTTTTCGAAAAAAGAGACAATTACTATGGGCCTAAGGCATATTTAGCCAAAGTATTCTGAATGGCTACTGCTGTAAAGAAGTTGATCTATGAGAAGAACTTGTCCTCTTAGAAGTCTCATTTTAGGCTGGAAACAAATTGATTCTCCTCTCCAGCTGCTGTTTGTAGAGCACACCCCTCTGCCAAGCTGGGACAAACCCCTGCAACTTTCTTCAGTGTGTCCTATGTGCCATAATGCTACAAAACGGTTGCTGTTTTTTAAAAACTTAATTCAAATTCTGGATCACTTTACATGGCATACAAGCTTGAAGTAACTTAAAGGACAATAACAACTAGCAAAAAGCAGCTGGATGCTATTGGATAGGGTGAACCACAGACATACTGCTTCTGACTTCAAAAACAAAAGCAAAAGCTGCCCCTGGATCTTTTCTAAGATACGTGCTAATGTATTTGCTGACTCCTTTGCTACTGTTTCCCTCTAGTACATATCATTTCCTCCCATTGTCCACCTGAATAACCACGGCTATATCCAGAGTGACTGCTGAAGTCTGCTGCCTCTTTTCAAGCCTGCTTCTCTGCCCAAAGGTTATGGGTTTCCCAGCTCCATCCCATGGTCTAATAAAAGACGCGACCTTGGCTGCAGCCCTTGCCCCTCTTGTAAGTTATCACTTCATCCTGACGACAGCCCTTTAGTTGCAATCTTCTTGCAAAATCACACCTGTGAGGACTCCAAAATGATGTACAGAAGTGTTTGAATGTTTCTTTTTTTAAAAGACAAGAACATTCTTATAACCTCTGTCTGTATAGAACAGCCTGTAGGATTTTCCCTCCAAAATGTTCTTTTGGTACTGATCTACCCTGTCACTCTACCCTGTGGTAGAGCCTTACACAAGTGTGATGTAATTCCACATACAGATCCCTCCGGCACTGCACAGGCTGTAACCCAAGTGTCAGCAGAAAGCAAAGCTGGTGCAAATTTTTAGTCTGCAAATTTGGGAAGTTTGCACTGGCAGAAGTGATTCTAGCTACTAGCCCACCCCTCTGGGTATCCATTTTCCTGTCATACCTGAAAAATAAATGATAAGCACCTCCAAGATTCTGCTTTCTAGTTACCTTAATGCACCATGTGAGTTTATTTTCAGATATTCCACTTTAAGGTGAAAGTCAGAACCAGAAACAATGATATCCATTCACTTAAAGTGACAAAAATGAGACAGGATATATGGCAATAATGAGAGGATTAAAATGTGCATGTTCAAGTACAAGCCCGGAAAACAGCAGAGAAAAGACCTAATCTAGAAGGAAGTAGTTGTTTAAACCTTCTCTTTCTCAGAATTAATTTTTGAATAAAAAGCAGTTTGGGGCCTATGATAAATTCTAGTGATTTACTAATCCTCAGATTGCAAACTTCTCCAAGGCAGAAGTATAACTGCTAAGTACAATGGGGATCAATATTATCAATCCCTTCACAATTTCAAAAGCTTGAAATTAAGACCTTATAAAGTCTTCTTCCTCTTCCCCAGCAAGAATAAGTTCTACTTTCTCAATYTTTTGTTATAACACGAATCAAAGCAGGCATGATGATACGACAGACAACTGCATTCTTGGTGAGAAGCACTATACATCTCTTTGTAGTGTTTATTTTATGTTAGACTTTTTCTTTTGAATATTCTCCAAGAAATATTTCTGGCTGTTTTCTTCATTGCAGCTGACAGTCTGATATTTTTTAGTACAGCGTATTCCTACGCTTTCCTTGAAATCTATTTCATTGTTGGTTTATTACCATGCGTTACTATTTATTTCATATTTTGTGGTCCTTTACTCTAGAATTTACTAATGTATTTGAATCTGCAGTGAACTCCATTTGCACTCTATTAGGCAGGTACCTAAATGACTCAGTCATTCTGAATCTGATTCCATTTTACATTGTCCTTTGTTATTTAATGAGACTTCCAGGTCAGTATCATCGAAAACCTTGCCTGTGACATTAGCTGCTGGAGMTTTGCTCTGTTCTGCCTTTTCTGGGCAAATTGCTCGGGCTAAATATCTTGTCAGGTTCAAGAACCTCCTGTCTTCCCAGAAACACTCTCCAGAAAAACAAAGAACAAAAAGCAAGTAGAATCCAACCCTAAACAAATGGAAACTGAGAGGAGAAATGTTTGCCTGATCCAAGTTTTGATTGCTGGAAATGTCACATGGCAAAATCTCCCAGAGCATTACAAAGGGTAATGTGTCCTGGAAATGAGCAAACTGTACTCTAATAAAATGGGACCAKGTCAGGTATTTCTAACAAACACTGTAAGTCTACTCTGCTTTGTGCAGATGTGGTAGAAGACCTAGGATTAAGCAGCAAAGGACTGTTCACTATTATGGAGATGTGATGCCACTTTCTCATTCCTCTGGTGGCACTTGTTGTTCTTATCCTCAGAGCTACTGTCTTCAGCTAAAATTTTAAGTGGCAATTGTGAGGGAGGAGAAGGAGAGAGACAGAGAGAGACGAAAAGGTTTGTGGAACTAAGTGCTTTAATCCTGAGGTTACAAATGAATTTATGTGAAATTCAAATTCTAGCTAAGTATCAAACATTTATGCAAATTAAAACATTATTACATTTTCAAGGTAAAACTGTTCCTATGTTACTCAGATAATTCACAGTTTTGCAGTTCCCCCTTAGCATGGCTGCAAACCAACCTTGTCTTAACAAGATTTGGCTAGCTGGGAGGGTGGAATGTTCAAAAATAGCAACAACATCAAAACCAAAGGTAAGAGACATATGTTATCATGTCATTGTCCACCAACCCTGCAGACCAGCATTAGAATGCTATACATTAGCAAATACAATTGGGGAATTCAATGCATGTAGAATGAATGAACAATTTACTGAATATCTAAATTGCTGAGACATGGTCTATTTTATTTCTCTCAGAATGATTGACAAACAAAAGTTTCCTGATGCCATCCTCAAGCTTCCTCCCCAGTAAACCTGAGCTACTGAAAAGAACAAGAAGTCATCAGAACTGGTGTGAGAGTCCTTCCTCTTTCTGCCAAAGGCAGCAGAATCCCACCTGTATAAACAGTGGGTGTATTCATTGGATTGCAGCAACTTTTTCTGACAAAGTTTGTTCTTGTGAGATTCCAGAGGTAAACACACTTTTTGACTTTTTGGTGAGATTTCATCCCATTTTATTGTGGGTTTTTTTCTATAACATTTCCTGACTAGAAAATGAGAAATCCTAGAGGCGAGAATATTTGCACCTCTATGAAGAGAGTTCAGGGGAAAGGAGTTATGTTGGCTTCATGCCCTCATAGCCTTGAATTTTTCTGGGAACTGGAATTGCCTCAACTGTAGGAGCCAACCCAAAATATGGCAGCCTCTCTCTTATTTCCTCACTACTTCTTTAGTTGCTGAGTTCATCTTTGTGTGAATTGCAATAATTTTTTGATACTTTCTGTTTTCATCACAAATGTATTCATGTATTGAAAACTCGCTGCTAGTGCATATATAATGAAAATAGATCATTTTAAGTATAACTTAATCAGGTGCAAGATAGCACTTCCTATCAACCCAAAGAAGGAGTGTACATGACAAAGCTAATGCTTTCTTAGAGATAGTGTGGTTCCATTTTTGTAGGCGACTTGGGTTCAAGTTTCTGGCTTCAAGAGATGTAAGCCGGGTAAATTGAAACTACCAAAAAGTTGCTGATCTGGGGAACTTTTTGGAACTAGCTTTTCTTTTTCTTTCTCTCTCTCCTCACTCACAAATGGTCAGATGGCTAAGTGTCAAATGACTTAAGTGAGGAATATTAATTAAGAAAATTAAACACCTGCTCACATCCTATGGGCCCTAGTGGAATTTAGTACCATGATTTCAGTTAAGTATACATTTGTTTTCATAAATATGCATGAAATTAAGGACATTATCATTATTATTCACACTTCTAAAAGAAGAATATTCATGGCTCAAGGGAAAAAGGTCATGCTGGATTTAACCTTTTCTAACACTAGTTTATTCTGGTGACTATAGAAGCCYCTAGCCCCTTCTGAGGGTGGATAGATGGGGCTGACAATATTGTTGAAGTCTAGGCACAGTTGTTATTACTTTTCTTGCATTTCCTCAACTCTGTCATGTAATTGCATGCATAATTATACTACATATTTTAAAGTTGAAACTGTTCCTAATATAGTTGACTTTATCCACTTAAATTATGAGAAAAATAAAATTGTATAGGTTATATTTAATAACATATCTTTGAAAAAAGCACAATATGGGTACTGAATTATTAGTTATGTAACACAGAAACTATAAGGTGATGTTTGAAAATTAATTTTGATTTATTGAAAATTAATTTTCAGAAAGCTTAAACAACACCATTTTCTAAATTCTTACATCAAAAGTGCACCAACACCTAGCCTATGAGTCCATATGGAGTGCTCCCTTCCTTTCATTCTCTTCTAGCAAGTGGTGGCATTTAGCCAATAGAAATATCTCTGTCTGTATCATCTTGTCAGGCTAAAAAAATATAATTGTGGCCTATTCACACCTCCTTGTCTGTTTTGGTGTCAATACGACCTGTGTGGAAAAGACACACAGATATGCACAAACCCATGTCTTACTTAATCTATCTGTTACTTGATGGGTAACATCCCTCTCTCTTTCTGGTATGTAATATGCAAAGTAATTTTTGTATTTATGCAGGTTATATTTATCCATGAAATCTGAGGTTATGAGTTTGTATTTTGGAAGTAATTCACACTCATCTTACCTAGAATGGATCACGGAGTTGAAAGACTACTTTCAAAACACCTTGAAAATGCCAAAGCCATTTTCAGACTTCATAAAAGAGGAACGCTTATATTTTCTGCTGACAAAGGAAGGGAATTAGAAAACAATGATTTTTCATTTTCTCTCTTTTTTTTTTTTTTTTTTTTTTTCATGGGGGCACTGAACTAAACACTTTCACAAAACATCTCACTAAGAGAAGCTGTAAAAAGATACAGAAGAATTTCAAATCTAAGCAGTTGGTAACAGTCTCAAAAAAGACTCACAGAAATCTGAGACTGCTAGTGGTGGTAGTTCTTTGGACAAAATTGCTGACAATTTCTGTCAATTATTCTGGGTTCATTTTTCAGCTTTTGATCTTATCCAGTTGTGTTTGGAAAGAGCCTCAGACACCCAGCTCTCTCAGCCAGCTCATGAGCAAATAACATTGCGATGGCTGACTCAGTGGAAAGGAAAGCAGGTATCAGAGGCTGCCTCACACCCGTCTTGGAGGAATTCTGCGCATTTCAACTATGAAGCAGAAGCTAGTGTCACCAGCCAAACAGACCAGTATGCATGCATTGCCTGGGCTTGCCAAGGAACACAGGCATTGCCAGTGGGGCAGCTCTGCGGTGAGCACCCTGCACCTGGTAGAGGAGAGTGGGTCCCCCTGGGTCTCCCTGGGCCCAGGGCCATGCCAAGGGAGCTTCCCAGCTGCAGAGAGGAGCCACAGCTTGGGCAGGGTGTTTGGGAGGCTGCCCCTCCTGCCGCACTACTGGCAGCTAACCTGGAGCCTGAGGGCTCAGCAAAGGGGTACATGGTCCCACAGGATGAAAAGGGCTTTGAACCCCGTTTCTCTCAGCTGCAGAGTATGTATTGGGTAACTGAGAAAGGTAGTGGAGTCATGAAATTACAAGTCAGACTTCCCAATGTTTACCAAACAGCAGCGATATTCCTTTGCATCGCCCTTTCAGTCCCATTGCTTTATTCTGATTTTTCCTCGTGTTGAAAGCATACCCACGCCAGGCACAGTGACCACAATAAAGTGGCATAAATCTCAGATGTGTTAAACACACAATTAAGCTACATGGCCAGTCATGTACCTTTCTGCTCTTTCACCATACTTGAACTTTTTCCAGGGAGAAGGTTCAGAGCCTTGGAACAGTCACAATGAAATTTCATGCAAACTATCCCCTAGTTTTTTTCAGCAAGTAGCTGCAAAACCATGACAACAGCCCCTGCAACAAGAGCACAGGGAGAGACAGGAACCTTGGGATTCCTCTTAATGACCTATTCTGCTTAAGCACATTAGAAAATTCCACATAATACCCATATGTATGACTTCAAAGTAGTTTTAAAACTTTGGYCTTAATTTATGTTATCAAAACTTGAGTAGAGGTTTTCAAGTTATTTAGAAATACATACAGTTTCTTCTTGTGGGAAAGTCAATTAAGTTATCAAATCCAGGGGTCTAAATTTACTGCCATTTAAAATAAGTTCCAAGCCAAAAAAAAACAAAACAAAAAAACCAAAAAAACAACAAAAAAAAGCAATGGCTAAATGGCTAAAAAGCAATTCCATAAAATCTCCTGGCATCTGCCTTCTTGTGAATAGGTTCATACTGAAAAAATCAACAGCACTTTCAAGTATCCAGATGAAAATTTGTGCTGAACAATATTATGAATGAAGATACTGTCTATGATATATCTTAATGGTGAACCTGTTATCAAGCCTTCTGTCATTTTAATTTCATTTTATTGACATGCTTATGTGACTTTAGTAGGCTTTTTTTTTCTTTTTTTTCCCCCATAACTATGGCTGCTTAGAAAAAGTGAATGTCAATATCCCATTTCAGTAGGCACTTAGACACCTTAACATTTGTATAAACATGTTGTCCCAGAAAATGGATCAACTCTTATTGGTACATTTGACCATCTGTTAGGTATTTTAACTGTTAATTTTAGGAGGGATAGACAAAGTCATTGTCAATGACTCAGCTTATTTTATAGAGATAATCCCATAGGACATATATCAATAAAGAACACTGCCTTCTCTTGGTACCATGTTTTCATATTTTGCCAGCTTTTATCTTCAATAGTTCTGCAATGTCTTAAGGAGATCCATGCTGGAAGGGAACCTGGGCTTTGATTTCATTAGTAACCTGAAGTCACCCACTATCATAGCCAATGCACTTACAGTTAAATCAATTGCATTAGATCATAGCTCAAATAACTGCCAGTAGACTAAGACTTAAATGGGACAATGCTGTAGCATTCATCAATGCTATTTGTTTGAGGAAAAATCTTCTACAACAACATTGTAGAAGACATCATCTACATGATGAACATTTTTCACATTTGTGGGTTGGTTTTTGTTCTTGTTTTTGTTTTTGTTTTTTTTTGTTTTCGTTTTGTTTTTGKTTTTGTTTTTTTTTTGCAGTGAGGGTGTGAGCTTCTCTATAGCAAATGAAAGCATAAGATTGCTATGCTGTCAGTGTTACCTGTTTTTCATGCACCCTTTTGAAATAGTGAATGGATTCTTACAGCCCCTCTGCTCTTGACTTTTGATTAAAGCATATGTCAGTAATTTGTAACAGAGTTTAACAATGGAAGAGTCTTACAAAAACCTCAACTGCTTTTGAGTGGTCTAGCTGTATTTCTTGCTCAGTGTGGCTTGCCATATGCACATGGTAAAAAGAACATGCACATTCTTCCCATGTGCAGCCCCTCTTATTCGTGCACTGGAGCTCAGACGCAACGAATGTACCGTGCTCAGTGTCACTGGCCTGAGACCGTGGGAATTGTTAAGTTGATGTTGGCTCCTTACCCGCCCAACTCCATCCCCCAACCTCTTTTTTTTTTTTAATGTTGTATGCTGTGGGCCATCAGAGATGCTTGGCTAGTGTTTAGAAGCTGCACCTTTACTATGTGAGCTGAAAGCTAATAACACAGGGACTATTAAACACAGTCTCAGAGAGCTCATCCTGCTGCAGAACACGACTCTACGTGAGACTGCCATAGCTGTACATCTTGTCCCACTTAATTTGTAATCACAGAAACAAGAAATTGCTTCTCATTAAAATTTTAAGGGAAACAATAAAATCATATAAAGAAAAAAACCCCACATATATAATGAAATCTCACTGCTGGAGTTGAATAACACAGCATAGAAGTCAACTCTTTCTTTACCCTTAGACATAGTCTGTTTCACACAGTATACTAAGTTAAAATAGACCTGTAATGCATTTATCAATCTGCTTTTACCTCTTTTGAAGTTTATGAAAATAGTGTTGCCAATCTGTAACTGTCCAACAACGCGGCACTTTTGCAGAATTATTTCTCAAATCCCACTACACCCTACATGTTTCTTCTGAAAAAAAAAATTAAGAACAAAACATGAACTTCTCCTTTGCAAAAATGAAAGTAGATGAATTTACACACTTTCCAGTTTACTCAAACTGTGGCATTCTTCTTACTGCAGGCAAGTGAAACTAAGGAACTCTCCTAGATATTATTTTCCTTTCAAAACGTTTCCCAAACTTGTTCCCTTAAACGACAATCATAAATTCCTTGCCAAAATATTTCCATAATAGAAACTGTAAAAAGGAGTACACAAAAAGTGTATAAAGTGTATAAAGTGATATTTCTTTCCAGAAATGGAAAAAGATGATCTTAATGTGGCCCAAGAGTAATAGAAGTTTATGTTTCAGTTTGACTCAAAAGTAAAGACCAGTTGTTTTCTGTTGTAGTGTTAATTACATATAAAAACCCAATGTTACCCGACATTTTGAAACTGAAATTTCATATCTAAAACTTTGTGCATATTTGTTTGTAGGATGGTGATTTTTTTAATGTTAAAGTCAGCTATGCATGATAAATATAAAAATAACTGGGAGACAATATATACTTTAGTGCAGTAACAAAAAATCAGGTGAGAAAAAGTTATGGAAGAAAACAATAAAGAAAAATGTTGAGAATCTTAAGAATGCTACTGTTTTCTTTGGTTTAATAAAGCTTATAGTTCAAATTTTGAAGAAGCAGCTCTTTTCATATTCTTTTCCTTTGACTCGGTGCAGAGATCTACAAGAAGGTAGAGGACAATTACAGTGTGCACACATACTAACTGAGGAATAATATTTTCTTCCCAGAAATGCCTTTCCATTATACCAATCTATTTTTTGCTTTTTTGGGTTGTGCAAAAAATAATTGTTCTTGTGTTTATGGACTTCTTAGTGATTAATAACCCTGGCCCAGTGGTCATTTAGACACTTTAGTTAGCAGCAATGGTAGATATCCAGATTTAGGGATTTAATTTATCTATGTGAACAAGGTTTTTATCAATTGTCCAAAAACGTTTCCACTCTCTTGGAAATAAGATGGTGGGAAGAGAGAAGAAACATCTGTTGCATTTAAAAACAGCTTGTGGGCTATACCATCAATGAAGCCAGCCCCGCAGTTAATCAGCTCTGCCCTCACCAACAGATGTCACTGCAAGCAAAAGGAATTAATTTGTGAGGTTATTGGGCTCAAGGAGCGACAAAACTCTCTCAAATCCAAACGTGAAAGAGTGTCTCTTTCAGAGCATATGTTCATGTCTCAGTTCCTCTGCCACAAGCTGAGAATTAGCAGCAGGCAGATTGGTAAAAATAAAAAAAAAAAAAAAAAAAAAAAAAAAAAAAAAAAAAAAGTTCAAACTTAAAGCCATGTGAAACAACTGAAACACATCAAAGCAAAATGCAGCACTCTGCTTTTAATTTTATGAATGATTTAACTGAGAAAACAAAATCTGTTCATTCATTGTGTGTATTTCCCCAAGGCACATTCAGGAAAGTAGACATTCCCAGTCACCTGATTCTGTGGGTAAAGATGGGAAAAGGAAAGTGTTTGTGTATCAGTTACTAAGCAGTTCTATAAATTTTTCTGATTACAAATACACATATGCCAGGGCACACAAAAACGGTGCTAAAATTAAAGCTGCAAAGACAAGACATTAAAAGTTAAAGACTCTCACAGTTAAGATTATTCACATGCAATCTTCACTTCCCATTTTTGTATGCATCCTCTGATATAACCTTTAATTGCACAATCATATGCCTGTTTTGTGTTTCTGAAGGCAGCCTTAGACTAGAAAGAAATACAAATTAGGAAAAAAAAAAAAAGAATTCTATCATGAAGAATAATTTTGACTCCTATGTCAGCAGACTGAAATCCTTTAGATCAGATGCAAATCACAACCCTCTCCTATTTGTACTAGCACCAGTACTGGCAGCAAGCGCAATCTAGATTCCAGGAGGCCTGAACACATTTTCCATACCTGCTTGAGAGCAGTACAGGAATAAAGAAATCTGTGGATTTTGGGACATTACCCAAAGCTTTGAGGGTAGAAAGAAACCTTTTGTCATAGCATAAATTCTGCCCTGGCTCCTCACAGCTTGTTACCTTGTCCTGCCCTTGCCTCCCTTCAACAACTCCTCCCAGCTCTCCTGTTTTTTCCCCAGTCTGCTTTCATGTTGTTCCCATTGTTGGCCTTGCTTTCTCTGTCTGCTCCGATTTGTGGTTTCCCACTTCACTGTCCCACTTGTTAGAAAGGAGGACTGTGAAGATTTTCTTTTTCCTGCTCACAATTAATCTGTCTTGGCTGCCAGTTGGAAGAATTGCAGGGTTGTCTTGCTAAGCCCCCAGTGCCCTACACTGGCACAGCTTTGCTGCAGCAGGAATCTCTGGCAAATTTAGCTGCCAACCTCTAACAAACCTCTGCTGAGCATTTGCAATTTGAGGTTTGTTACTTGCAAAGCCTTGCAACTGAGCTGACATTTAGCTTGKTTTTTTTTTTTTTTCCCCAGAGAAAACCAGCTACAAAATATCAGTCTTTGCTTGAAAACACAGGAACGCTACAGATTTTTCATGAAAGCAATATAGTAATTAAGGTCCATAGGCAAAATAGCTTTTATCTCTCTCATCTGATCTGAGATTCTCTTGTTGATGATGAAAGCTTTCAGAAGAGGGAGATATCCATTATGGAATACCTCAGTCCATGTTTAGTAAAAATATGGTGTTATATGACATATAAACAATCTCACTACATGTGCTAAGTGGAATGTGTCTAAAAGGTCATTTTTTAAATTAGGAACCAAAATGTGACTACTTAGTGAACAGCTGGCTTTCAAAAACCAAAAAGCTTCATTAGTTCCCACTGACTTAGTGAGACTTTTCAAAATTCTTCATACTTTTGAAAATATGATCACCACGCGCAAATCCAGTTAAACCCACGTTTAACTCAGATAGGACCCTTTTGGTTTAATGGGACTACACACAGAATAGTGTATGAAGTCCTGTGTCAGGTCTAGAGACCATTTATTCAAAAACTTGATCCATCCACATCAAACGCTCACATGTGTGCCTTTTCATGCACACTTTCTGCTTTGTTCAGGTTACAATAAAAGATCACTTTCTTACTAAACAGCTCCTTTGTATCTTGTGATATGACAAACTAATTCAATGGGAGGGAGTAATTTCAGTTTCATAGTCCTACATATTTCCCAGATTGGAAGTCTGTGGGCTTTGACAGGAAGCTGGATGATTATTTGCTGCTTTGATTTTTTTATTTCTTTACTTCTCTTTTCTTCTCACTTCTCTTTCCCATTGCATTTTTCCTCCCAGCTGACAGCTAAAAGCCAACCTGAAACAAGGCAGTGCTTAGCCTCTGCTTTCTCCTTTCTGGCTTGTTTTTGTCTTCCAAGATACATAGAAAAATTTGTCAAGATTTCAGCTAGCCCTCAGGAATACATACAGTCACAGTTACCTTTTAGCAAGCCATTATTTCCTCATATCAGAAAACATAAAGTGGTAGCTCAGTAAAAGAAAATCATCTTGTTATTATAACCAACACAAAGAAATAATTTAAACAAAGGTCTGTACTCTTTTTCAAAGAATGGGAGTTTCTGTCATATAAAGAAAGGTCTCTCCTCCCCCATGTACAGTGTGAGGAATTGCAACAGAAGTAGTAGATGGAAATCAGCAATACAAACAAGCTAGCAGTTTTCCTAGAGTTCAGAGGAAATGATCATACATCAAAGATTCCAGCCACTTCGAAAGATCCATAAAAATATATAATCAGCCACCAGCAGAGCTGTAGTCAAATATCTTTGTTCTCCCATGGAGGTGGGGAAATGCTGCATTTGTTTCAACATTTTTGCTTTCCATTTAACATGGGAAATCTGGCTCTACTCCACAGAGGCCAACATTTTTAAAGGTTCAGGGGCTGACGTTAGCTGTTTGGATGGCTACACATCTTTTGCCTTTGGTTGCTAGGGTGGACTGGATTTTTGCCCCTCTGTGCTGAACACATTTTCAGTTTGCACGTTAGTGGTGGAAACTCCTTCCATCACCTAATGAGACTCCAGGCTTTCCAGAGTCAAAAATGCGTTCCTATCTCTCTTCAGATCCTGTGCAAGTGCAAGCAAGGGAAGAAGGATATTGCCCCAAGTCAGCATTAAACCTCAGTGCATTGAAAAAGAGACTACAGACTGTAGGGAAAATCTAGACCTATAATTTACAGGTAGGATGGAAATGACTGCTGTTGCTCAGGATATGAAGTAGTATCAGTAAACCTAATGCAAATGAATTAACAGGCAGAGTGAATGTGAAGTGATAAAAGATAAGTTCTATATCCTACATTATTACTGAAGCTCTAATACTCTAAACTTTTACTCACATCCTTCATTTTAAGCAATCCCTCTGAAGTCAGATAGGACAGATCATTAAAGTTACAGCTTGGAAAGTCTGGGAGCTAACCAAGAAAACTGGTGTTCACTTTAATTTCTCACATTTAACAGCAGTCAATTTTTATCTCATCTGGAGCACATGTTAGCCAAGCACATGTTGGCTTTGAATGCTGCTTTAGGTACTATTACTACATATCAGATTATACATGTTATTGGTTGCACGTTTGGGGCACATTAGATATGTGCTGCATGCAAATTTTTAAAAATAAAGGAATCTGAACTGGCTAGAAAGGTCAGTTATTTCTTACCAAACATCTGCCTTCCCATAATCTAGGTGGAACTTTCTTTCCTTTTCATCACTAGGAAATAGGTACAAACTCACCTAGCCTCACACTGTTTAATATCTAAGTCATGATTACAACATTCAGATGCCTGAAATAATCACATCTGCCAGTTTTTTACTAAATATCATTTCACAGCAACGTTAGAATTTCCAACCAAAAAAAAAGAGCAAAGAAAAGCAATACAGGATATATTAATCTCTATTCATATGAGAAAGAGTTGACTTTTCTGACCTCTGTGAATGGAAAGATTTGCAAATGTCCAGTTTCCTTATGCAAATTCACCGTATCTAGTAACACCAGCTGTTTGTGTCACTGTTTACACATACAATATGCAGTGAAGGGTCCCTCCAAAAAAAAATCAATAGCCATTATCATTGTTATTTACCATCATCATAATCCATCATCTGTTGTTGTTTCACACCACATTTTCCATGCCAAGTGTGGGTGTGCATTACCGTGTTGATGAATAGCTGAAAATTGCCATGACAGGATTGCTGAGTTTCTGCTGGCTGGCACAGTAACAACCGAATGATTCTGTACAGCAACATGCATTAATATGTGCTACGAAGCTCAGCTCTCAGTTGAGAGTTTCCCAATTTTGTCATGTTCTTGTAAAATACTAGTTAGATATAGTAAAAGAAAAGTTTATACTATAAATAACATTTTGGAATAGGATAGTAACATCTTTCTGTGAGAAGCAGGAACATATCTTTACACTTTGGTTTGTTAATTATGATAACAGACAGTAAGACAGAAAGATTATGTACAAGAAAGAACCTATTGACTGGTTAAGGAAGAAGAAAAGAAATTCAGGATGCTCTTTAGCCTTACCTTAACCCTTCATTTGCATGGTTGCTGCAAATGCCATGAAATCACTTTACTAGCGCATGTCTGTAAACAGTGTATTACTCTACTCCTTGCCAACCTCTTCTCCTGTATGGACAATCTTTCAGAGGCTTCAGACAGCTTGCTATCTCCACAGCTGGATGGGCTAGATGTATGTGCGAAGGGACTCCTAAAAAAATTAATAGCCATGTAATTGTTTTGCTACTATCTTACTCTGTTATCTGTTTTTATTTCATAAAATATTGAAGCATGTGTGCTCAAAATCACCATTGAAGAACTCTCCAGGGACACCTGCATCCCCGGAGTTGCCCAGGCTATCCTGAAAATGCTTGCTCATTGAAAATTAAAGTTCCTTAGGCATTAATAGTTTCACCTCTTGGCACCCTACTTTTTCCCTGGCCTCAACAACAAAACACCTAGTCTTGCCTGAGCCCACTAATGAGAAGGCTAGGTACTTGCATACAGCTGATTTATAGTGCACAGATGTGGACAAGTGCAAAAATGATAAACCAAGAAGCCAGTCGAATTTGAACACACTCCTCTTGCAGAGGAGAATGTTGATTTTTAAAGAAAATGTGCCTTGGCACAGTAGGGCTGTGTGTTCTGGAAATGTTGTAGCTAAGTGGTAGGACAGTGTATCTCAAAAGTGGAGAGGTTGTTACACCTTCTCCTCATCTTAAGAAGGTTCAGACTCTGCATCCTGCACCAGCCAGCCATCTGAGACCTGAGCTGCACCTTGAACCTGGGCCCTGTGCATCGGATAGCCAAAGTCCTTGTCTGCTGGGTGGAAGGACTGCAGGAGAGCAGCAAGCTGGGCAGGAAATCTGCTAGGCATGGTGAGCACTGGATTGCATCTCCTGCATTTTCTATTGCTGATCTCTCCCTATGCTGTTTCCCTGCTTGCTGTGCAGAGGCTTTCCCTGGTATCTCTGAAGCTCCTAACTTTTCCCATGTGTTATGTAGGACCTTGGCACATAACACTGAGCTATAGAGAAAAATCTGAGGAACACAGTATCTACGATGTGGGTGGGACTCCATCAGTAAGGAAGAAATGTGTCAGGTCCCAGTTTGTGTGAGTGCAGACTCTGGCAAAGGAAGACATGCCTTAAGGCATATGAACAAGCTCATTTTAAGTTAATGTGAATTGGAAAACAATAACTTAGTGTGTTCCATACATGTGCATGAAGTTGCATACAGGCTTAAACGCTTTCCTGATTAGAGACATAAATCACAGCCCTGTTCAGAAACAGAAAGATGCAGTGAGATTCCTGCCTCACCTAAACCAAAAAAAAAAAACCATTCTAAAATTTCCAAGAAATATATTATAGCCAAAACCCATATATTCTATCTAACTTGCTATAGTTTATTATTAATCAGGATACAAAGTGCTTTTCAGAGAATGCTAAGAAGAAAAATAACATATGGAGCAAAAGGGTAAAGACAATGGCAGCAGTGTTCGCTTTTYGGTATGCTCACATTGCAGTAAGTATAACATTTCTTCAATACATAGAGCAGGCCACATTCGGGAGTTCAGGACTGCTTTCTGGGAAATACTAACTTCTCCCCAAAAATCTGTGCCTGTGACTCTATGTGCACAGAACGGTATGAGTCCATAATATGTGTTTTGACCAAGAATTTGGGGAATTTAGAGTTGATCATCATTTTTCCCATTATAAATGGAGCAAGTAATGACTGGCAGAGTAACTATAAATATAAAGAATAAAATACAGTTCAATACCTATGATAATCTAATCTATGGCAGTCGGCTGTTCACAGCAGAGCCCGTGAGCCAAATAAATATTTTTAATCCCTTTTGAATGAAGATGGAAAACTTTTCTGCTAATTAATATATACTGTTCATATAAATTATACTAACATGCTGAGGTAAGAAAATAACTTTTCATTTGTTATTTTTAGGTACTGGTAGCATTTGTGTTGAAAAATGAAACCATAACACATGACACTGGGAGCCCTATGCGTCCCTAGCTCTCATCTTCTTCATCAATATTTCCAAATATGAAATTATAATSAAGTTTCAGTTAGTGGCATATGAATTGGGAATAATAATTAGGATAATTAATTTAACCATAACCGTGAGTATAAAATCAGCATACTTAGACCAGATCTGAACTCAGGTACATGTTATAGTCTGCCATCCATTTCCACAAAGGTCCTAAGCCTCCAAGCTCTTGTGCCTCCCGCTTGGACTTCCTCAGATCAGGGTGACTACATGCAGTCCCTGAATGCCCAGATTTCTTTAAGAAAAAAAAACAAACTGAGATAAAGAAAAGGATAACAGGTCCCAAAGACTTTGTCTAGCAGGTAGCTGAGAAGTGGTATAGCCTGTACCAGCCAGGGCACCCTGTGGATACTTTGCCATGCAGACACTGACTTACTGGAGAGAGGGGAGGCTGAGCAGCCTGGGTCTGGCAGGCAGCTCACAGGAGGTGATGCTTACCCTCCTTGTTTCACCTGTGTCCCAGCTCTCCTCATGTGCCTCTCAGTTTTCCTCCAGGAAAATCTGACCTGTTCTTAGAGCCTGTTTGACTTTGAACAGGAACACAGAGGATGGTAAAAAGTACCACCAGCACTGCTCTTGGAGGGAAGAGGACAGCTGATTGCAGCCTACTGCCGTCTCTACTCTGCTCCTGTAGTGGTTTCATATGACTTTTCACTGGTAAGGGAGGAAACAGACCTTTCGTGTGATTATCCCACTCTACACTACACTGCACTGGTGTGGCCCCACCTTGAGTCCTGCGTGCAGTTTTGGGCAGCTCGGTATAAGAAGGACATCAAACTATTAGAGTGTGTCCAGAGGAGTGCGACCAAGATGGTGAAACATCTCGAGGGCAAGACTTACGAGGAGCGGCTGAGGTCACTTGGTKTGTTCAGCTTGGAGAAGAGAAGGGTTAGGGGTGACCTCATCGCAGTCTACAACTTCCTCAAGGGGGGCAGTGGAGGGGGAGGTGCTGATCTCCTCTCTCTGGTGACCAGCGATAGGACACGAGGAAATGGAATGAAGCTCTGTCAGGGGAAGTTCAGATTGGACATGAGGAAAATGTTCTTCACTGAGGGGATTGTCGGTCACTGGAACAGCATCCCCAGGGAAGTGGTCATGGCCCCAAGCCTGTCAGAGTTCAAGGAGCATCTGGATGATGCTCTTAGTCATATGGTTTACTTTTAGGTAGTCCTGCGAGGAGCAGGGAGTTGGATTTGATGATCCTTATGGTTCCCTTCCAACTTGAGATATTCTATGATTCTATGATTCTATGATTCTACTGACGCAAGTCTTGTCTGAAGAGGCGTCTACTAGCTGAAGTGTGCATGGCCTTGTGGGATAATTTGAATCACACGTGTTACAAACATGGACTGGCTTCAGAAGTAAGTATCTAACAAGCAAAAAGACTGCCAGTTAAAGTCTTACAGAAGAACAAAAAAAAGAAATATCTATTGCACATTGATGTCCTAAAGCTGTCGTAATGCTTTTTTGTCTGAAGACAAAAATACATTCTGATCATACACAAAGTGATATTCTGTATCTTAATTGCTCTCAAATTTGGTTTATAAATTGTTACTGTTCATGCTTGACCACGTAGCTCTTTGAACAAGGGAAAACACAGAAGGGTCTGCTATGTCTCAGACTGAGGCTAATTGGAAAGATATACATGAAAAGGTTAAATACTTTTTCTTGTCAAAACTGACTGTTAGCTTAATATAATGGACTATCTCCTTAATGGCTGTAAATCCATCAACCTCACTAGGGCTACCATGTTTATTTTATCTGAAGGGCTGACTTTAATGCAGTCATAGAATAAGAAACTGCGATGTCTGCTAAGATATTTACTACTTTGGTTCTCAGGTCAGCAAATCAAATTCAGAACCTTTATTTTACAGTATGCTTAATTGCTGCTTTTGCAGGTTACACTGGGCATTCAGTTTACTTATCTACATTTTCAAACAAAGCTTGTAAGATGAATGGGAAAGGGAACAAAGGGCCATTCTGAAAGGAAAACTGCACTGGTTAGGTATTCACACATGCATGTTTGGATGCACTTCTTGAACACATAAACATTCTTTTTTCAGCTGAACAGCTCATTTTTTATGGAAGGACAGAGAAAGAAATTAGAAGAGGCTGGCAACTTGAGAAATGGAGGTAAAGACCATTTCCCTCGGAAGGGGCAGCATGGAAACTTTACAATTACCAACAATTCAAATAATTGAACTTCCCCTGAATGTTTCCCTTCATTCCTTCTGCTGAGCCCATTTGAAAGAAATATTAATTTCCCTTTAGTCACATTGAAATTATTTAGCTCCAATACCATTCTGCTATGTTTTCTGAAGCCTTCTATGCATTTTACTCCTAACTTGCATACCAAAGTTACTGAATAGGACGTGTCTTCTTCATCAGTTATTTTCTGCTATCTTTACAAAATTGAGGGTTTTTTACTGCTTTATTGCTCATTAAAGTGAATATACGCTTAGGATTCTTGGTGCCTGGTGAACAAGTTGCCTGTTTCAGAGAGAATGGAGGTTGCAAAAAATACTTTATCTGCAAAATACAAAAAAAAAAAAAGAAGGAAAAGATCAAAACAAAGAATAAATGACAGTCCAGGGACTGGTGCATTCACATGAAATATAGAAAGTATAGCTTCGATAGTCTGCTTTCCTGTTAGAAGAAGATACATGAAATACCTTTCTCTCTGTGTTGGACCTGATGAACGTTGCTTGTTTATTTTTACACAGAACTACATCAATTAAGAAGACTGAGCTGACATGATGTTCTTCTGCAATGTTTACACTCTGACTTTATGTGAAGTTAGAACAGGAACTTTCTATGAATAAAGTGATAAATTAGACCCTTTGTTTACTACACAGTTACAACTTTTTACTAGAAATACAGTCATCATTGAAGGAGAAATCCCAGACTGAACCTTTTCTTAACAAACACTTATATTTCTGACATCAAACGACAGCAGTCAAATCCAGTTATTTTGTAAAACATTATTCCCATCTAGCTTGAATTAAAATATACTATATTGTAATTTTTATATCATGAAAAAGATGACTGCAATGGATTTAGATTCTATGCATGTTAATAGATAAAGATTACATATATACAGTATTCACACAGAAATAGCACCAACTCAAAGCTTTTGAGTGATACTAGGAAGAATGAAAGATTTCTCAGGTTTTTGAGAATCTGAATTTGTTCAAAAATCAATATGGGAATCAATTCAGAAATTGTGTCCTACATAGAAAATACACAGTGAAAAGCTTGTACCATTAGAAAAGCCAGTAAGTGTGCATGAGAACTGATGGAACACAGTCCACACACTGCCGGTCATGGTAATAGTATTATCTGAATTTTGTCTCTCTTATGAAAACAGAGCTGAACACCAACTCTCTTAGAATTGAATACCAACTCTCTTTTCTTTTATTTTTGTAATAAGTACAATAAATGAAATGAGAGAAAGAAAACATATCATATGAGAATAATATGCATTATTTGACTATATGATAGTTCTATAATAAAAACTTGTTGATCACATCGAACTATGCAAATACTTTAAGGGCAATACAAGAATCTCTACAACATGTATTTTATATGTGTATATACATAAATTATGCTCCTTGCAACTTTTATGTCTCTTCAGTGGCAATGAGTCACTGAAGGTTTTTGTGAATTACAAGATAAGTTTTCCTTGGTGTCAGTTTTTGGGCCCCTCTGACTCTAATGTCCTTCCATTTCTACAAACTGTTCTAGTAGCAACAGAGCTTCAGAAAAGCAGAAGGAACAACTAGATAAAGGGAGTGAGGGACTGAGTAGAGGGCTTGTGATTTTATTTATTTTTTCCCCTGCAAAGAATACAATTCCTGCCTGTCAGCCTGACAGCTTAGCTCTGCTTAGGTCAAAATCTCTGTGAGAAAGCTCTGAGGCTTTAAACCTTCGGTTGCAGCTGTCACAAGCTGATGTACAAAAACGTGATTATTAATGCCTGGCACTGAAAGTCACTGCATCTAACTAACCTAATGGGTCATTCATTCTATGAACTGTATCATTTAATTTCAATAGAGGTCTCTTTTTCCATAAAAGCAGTAATACTGCACACATTATACAAGTGGACAAATAGGACTGTTGGTAAGTGTATCTTTAAAAAAAAAAGTAATATTGTTTAGTCTGCTGCAAAAAGATTTGGATCACTTGAGTATCTGACCTGAAAATGGATAGGAAATGTCAATCAACGGGCAGTGGCAGATGATGGGTCTGATAAGGGGGATTCTGAATTGATAATGCATGTTAAATGCAAAAGAGTCTAGTGTATTGACACAGAAAGAAAAATAAAAGTTATTTCTCAAAATGCCTTCAATTCCCAGTCCAATCTGAAGCTGTGCTGGGAGGACACAAAAGGTGCCAGATTGCTTTGCTATGAGAATAAAAGGAGAAGACAGCACGTAGAAGAGAAAAATGCACCAAAGCGGGCAAAACACCTACTAAAGTCACCTTGTTTGGGAACAAAAAGTACGTTGTGCTTTCATGTCTTTACCTAGAAGGTCTCAAATTATTTTTTATAGAGCATCATTCTTGAAAATCATCACTCCACTCAAGCAGGGAAGCATCACCCGTTTTACAGATGGAGACTTGAGAAACAGAGATTAGATAGGAGATATGTAATGGAGCCATCAGGAGGGCTCAGWTGTTTCAGTTCTGTCTTTTACACCTTACTTAATCACTCTTAATTGGAAATTTCACTACAAAGTGAAAAATTAAAACATTCTTTGAGGAATAAATGCAGTCAGAACAGAGGAAATTTTTTCCATTTGCAAGTCAGGAAGCTATCCTAGGAGTTTTTCATTGATCTTAGCCAGGTATGTTGATAGGAAGCTGGAAACACCAGTGCTATTTCCATCCAGAAGGTCTGTGGCAGGTCTAGTGAACCAGTGTGTCATGCATTTCAATGTGCCTTAGCATAATAMCTTTTTATCATCGGTGCTGTTGTAATGCATGAATGAGTCCAACATCTTCCATAATTTCTATTGCTTTTGTAGTTGCTTCCAGCCTTTTTGGAGCTCAAATTGTTTATCTTTCTTGCTGCTCCAATTTCAGACTCAGATCTCTAGACTTTTTCTGTCTTCTCATGTTATTCAGCCAGTCTACTTGGATTTTGTAAACTGGAGTCACCTTTGTTAGAGACAGATTTTTGTGCATGCACTGAATGACAGACAGTAAAGTAGTTTTGACAGACACAGTAAAACATAGATTCTGATTCTGAAACACCCAGATTAAACTTATAGGGCTTGCTGGGATCACACACAGCCAAAGAGGAAAGCAATACGTAGCTGAGGATCAAAAGGCCAGCCGTATCCTAGGCTGCATCAAAAGAAGCGTGGCCAGCAGGTCGAGGGAGGTGATTCTGCCCCTCTACTCTGCTCTGGTGAGACCCCACCTGGAGTACTGCGTCCAGCTCTGGAGCCCTCAGCACAAGAAAGACGCAGACCTGTTGGAGCAGGTCCAGAGGAGGGCCACAAAAATGATCAGGGGGATGGAACCACTCTCCTATGAAGAAAGGCTGAGAGAGTTGGGGTTGTTCAGCCTGGAGAAGAGAAGGCTTCAGGGAGACCTTATTGCAGCCTTTCAGTACTTAAAGTACTTGCCAATGTGACGCCCATCTACAAGAAGGGCCGGAAGGAGGGCCTAGGGAACTACAGGCCTGTCAGCCTGACCTTGGTGCCGGGGAAGATTATGGAGCGGTTCATCTTGGGGGCTCTCGCAAGCCATGTGCGGGACAACCAGGGGATCAGGCCCAGCCAGCACGGGTTCATGAAAGGCAGGTCCTGCTTGACCAACCTGATCTCCTTGTATGACCAGGTGACCCGCCTAGTGGATGAGGGAAAGGCTGTGGATGTGGTCTACCTGGACTTCAGTAAAGCCTTCAACACTGTCTCCCACAGCATTCTCCTAGAGAAGCTGGCGGCTCATGGCCTAGACAGGTGTACTCTGCGCTGGGTGAAAAACTGGCTGGACGGCCGGGCCCAGAGGGTTGTGGTGAATGGAGCGAAATCCAGTTGGCAGCCAGTCACGAGCGGTGTTCCTCCAGGGCTCTGTTTTGGGGCCGGTGTTGTTCAATATCTTTATCAACAATCTGGATGAGGGGATTGAGTGCTCCCTCAGTAAGTTTGCAGATGACACCAAGTTGGGCAGGAGTGTTGATCTGCTCGAGGGTAGGAAGGCTCTGCAGAGGGACCTGGACAGGCTGGATCGATGGGCTGAGGCCAACTAGATGAGGTTCAACAAGGCCAAGTGCCGGGTCCCGCACTTCGGCCACAACAACCCCATGCAACGCTACAGGCTTGGGGAAGAGTGGCTGGAAAGCTGCCTGGCAGGAAAGGACCTGGGGGTGCTGGTTGACAGCCGGCTGAATATGAGCCAGCAGTGTGCCCAGGTGGCCAAGAAGGCCAACGGCATCCTGGCCTGTATCAGAAATAGTGTGACCAGCAGGAGTAGGGAGGTGACCGTGCCCCTGTACTCGGCACTGGTGAGGCCCCACCTCGAATACTGTGTTCGGTTTTGGGCCCCTCACTACAAGAAGGACATTGAGGTGCAGGAGCGTGTCCAGAGAAGGGCAACGAAGCTGGTGAAGGGTCTGGAGAACAAGTCTTATGAGGAACGGCTGAGGTAACTGGGACTGTTTAGTCTGGAGAAGAGGAGGCTGAGGGGAGACCTTATCATGCTCTACAACTACCTGAAAGGAGGTTGTAGCGAGGTGGGTGTTGGTCTCTTCTGCCAAGCAACTAGTGATAGGATGAGAGGAAATGGCCTCAAGTTGCACCAGGGGAGGTTTAGATTGGACATTAGGAAAAATGTCTTTACTGAAAGAGTGGTTAAACATTGGAACAGGCTGCCCAGGGAAGCGGTTGAGTCACCATCCCTGGAAGTATTTAAAAGACGTGTAGATGAGGCGCTTAGAGACGTGGTTTAGTGGGCATGGTGGTGTTGGGTTGATGGTTGGACTTGATGATCTTAGAGGTCTTTTCCAACCTTAATGATTCTATTCTGTGAAAGGGGGCTTATAAAAAAGGTGGTGGCAAACTTTTTAGCAGGGCCTGTTGCAACACAACAAGGGATAATGTCTTTAAACTAAAAGAGAGTAGATTTAGACTAGATATAAGGAAGACATTTTTTATGCTGAGGGTGGTGAAACACTGGCACAGGTTGCCCAGAGAGGTGGTAGATGCCCCATCCCTGGAAACATTCAAGGTCAGGCTGGACGGGGCTCTGAGCAACCTGATCTAGTTGAAGATGTCCCTGCCCATGGCAGGGGGGTTGGACTAGATGAYCTTTAAAGGTCCCTTCCAACCCAAACTACTCTACGGCTCTATGATTCTATGAAAAGGGAGTAGGGCTGGGGACTTCTCAGTTTGTGAAAGTGTGGTGTTAATAGAAAGAATAGAGTATTTTTCTCAACTGCTTCAATTTTAAATCATCTCATGGTCACTGGAGACAAAATATGGAATTTGGAACTATTTATCTTTTATTTCACTGGTCTCAGTCAGGCATAGCTGTATGCCATTGTAGGATGGAGTGTGTACCCTAAGAGATATAAGATTAAAAAATGAAAGAATAAAACATTTTCTCTTCCTGTTCAACTTATTAATACTTAAGATAAAAATAACCCCTTTTATTAAGATAGGAGCTAAATCAACATTATTGGACTAAATGTTTGTCCTGTTTAGTTGTTTGCCGGTTTGGTTTTGTTGTTTTTCTTTAAAAATACTTAGCCGCAGTTAGTCTTAGCCCAGTATAAACTTCTAGGAACAGGAAAATAACATAAATTATGACAATGAGGTAAATGTTATGCAATGATAGTACTATTGTTTTACTGCACATTTTTATCATAAGCTGCTGTAGGAACATAACTATATGATTTTTTTCTTCAGTTCAACCTTCCTGGGCTGTTGTTGGTCTTTAGTATCAGTTTAATCTTTCACTGTAGGAAGCAGCCCGACATCATAAATACAGTCAAGGGTACATTAGAGAAAGAAAGCAAAAAGCTGAGATTTGGATTCTTGCCAATGTAAGACTATGCGAACTGTTCAAGTGGAGATTTTACAGAAAGGTAAGAGCTCATCTTTAGATTTGTAAGAATGAAAATTTCCTTTCCAGTTCTTCCACAGTGTTTGGCTCCAAATGACTGAAATTCCATCAGTTCTCCTGTCCCCAGAAGATTAGAAAAATAGGCTTGAAAGTTTGGTGAAATTTGATTTTGAAGTGTTAGCTTTGTTCGTACTGTTTCCGTGCACAAAAAGAAGTCTGTGAAGAGATGTAACTTCAGTTAATTGTGAAATGTGTCAATGTATTTCTGTCCCAGCATCTCAGGTGCCTCTTTTGAGTAAACAGTATGCACTTAGTACCTTCCCTCAGAGACAAGGGAACATTGCATTAATATGGTCTTGCAAAGTACAAACTTGACAAGTTGGTTCAATGCACAGGAAAGAGCCTCATACTAAAATGTCGAAAATAAAATCTAATGGAAACTTCAATGAGTGCTTTATAACAATGTTCTCCTTAGACATCAAGCCTTAAATCTTGTTACTAATTTCATTTTACAAGACAGAAGTGATGCACTCTCCTGTCTGTGAGAACACTTTTCCTTCTGAGTTTGAAGATGAACTCCACAATACAGTATTACTGTCATGGGGCTGACAGGCTGGGAAGCAGCGCTGCAGAGAAGGACCTGGGGTTCTAGTGGACAACAAGCTGTCAATGAGACAGCAATGTTCCCTCACAATAAGGAAGGCCAACAGCCTCAAGGTCTGCTTTAGGCAGAGCATTCCAGCAGGTCCAGGGAGGTGATCTATCATCTCTATCCAGCATCTGAAGTGCTGATACAGTTCTGGGCTCCCCAGTACAAGACAGGGACTTACTGGAGCAAGCCCCATGCAGGGCCACAAATATGATTAAGGGACTGGGAGCATCTTTCCCATGAGGAGAGGCAAAGAGAGCTGGGACTCTTCATGCTGGAGGAGGCTCAGGAGGATCTTATCCATGTGTATAAATGCCTGGGATGGCATTCTCAGCAGTGGCCACTGACAGGGCACAATTAAAACACATGAAAACCCATCTGAACACAAGAAACCTTTTTTTTTTTAATTTATTTACCAGTGGGTGGTCAAACACTGGCACAGGTTGCCCAGAGAAGTTGTGGAGTTTCCATTCTTGGAGATACTTAAAACCCAGCTGGACAGGGTCCAGGCTGTAGCTGACCCTGCTTGAGCAGGGGATGGTTGGACTAGAAGATCTCAAGAGGTCTCTTCAAGCCTCAGTGATTCCTTGATTCTGTATTGGTAGAGCAAGTTATTCTTAAGGAGTTTAAAGTAACATGTAAGACAGGCTAGCAGACCTTAAGAGAGAATTTACTTAGCAGTCTTAGGTGATCACTATAAGACATCAGCAAAATGTTTCAACTACATTTTCTTCACTAATATATAGCTTTTGATCCTTATTTTCATCTCCCTATTTTGCTCTAAAATATTGTCTTCTTTTTTTTTTTTTTTTTTCCCCCATAGAATGAAGTGGAAGCAAGACATAACAACATATTTTTAAAACCCAAGTGTGCAAAAGCTATCTACTTTATTTGTCTTTCTTTGTTGACTTCTTTTCTTAGTCAGTTTTTCCTCTCATGATGATTAAAGTAATTTCAAGAAAAAATGTCAGATGACTGTATAAGTTTAATCTTTTTTTCCTGGACATGAAATAAAACATTCTTCTCTTTATACTGTCTTTTTCTCATTTTTATCTGAATTGAAAGCAGAATCGGGTTAAGCAGCTGTTATTGCTTTCCTTTTGCTAGCAGTGTCCTCTACCATTCTCTCCCAAAACCTTGAAGCTCTCCCATATATTTCTGTTTTAGTAAATACAGCAAAGGCAAAGTTTTCTCTCTCCCTCYTCCCCTGTCCCTCCAAGAACAAATAGAAGGAGAGATCTTCCACCCACCAGTTCAAAATGGTGTAACTTCATTCACTTACTTCAGCTTTGTGAAGACAATATATACAACTGACTGGCATAGATGCTGTCATGCCTGTTTTCATGTTACACAACTAAGGCCGACACAACAAAAAATAAACAACATCAACAGCCTGATTTAGCTTTAACTTAGTCACTCTATAACTGACACTGCTGAAAAGAAGTTAGAACTTCCTATATATCCAAGATGTCCATGTAAGCCCATTCAAATGAATAAGACTTTTGTCAAGATAAACTTTTGATTTCATACATTAGCTTTCAGCGCTTCAGTGTGATTTTGTCCTGGCTAAGCAGCTCTAGATCTCTCAGTTTATGGTGTGTTTGCTTGTTTGCTTCTGAGTGAAAACAGTTTTGCTGAGGCATTCCTTTTTTTTTCCTTTTTCCCTGGTGGTGAGATGCTTTTGAAGTTAATATCTGCTAGCATGATCCCGCCCTTCGGTTCTGGCCTTTCTATCCTTCCTGCCCACCCAGAACAGAAATCCCTCCCCTTCATGTGACTTGCTCTTCCAGGAAGGCTGATTGAAAGGGTAAGAATATTTACCAGCTGCTTCATACACACTGAGCCAAAGCACAAGGTTAAGCTAATTTGAAAGCCAGCTACAGCCAGAAGGAACAAATCTGAGTGGGGTGACTTCAGGTTTTGCTCACACTCTGAAGGGAACAGAAAAAGCAGTAAAATTGAGGAAAACAAACCACTTTACCCTCTCTTCCACAGTTTCTTATAATTGATCATTTCCAGAGGAAAACAATGCAATAAAATATTTATTTCTCATAACAGAAATTCATCTCCTGGTTGGAGACCCTCACTTGGATTCATTTTAAGTTTGAGAGAAGATGGACATAAAAATTCTTTCTGTATTTTCTTCAGCTTCTGCCAATAAATATTCTTTCCCAGTGCTCCAGTGTAGCAGCAATCTTAGCATCTGCAAAGCATTTGGCATTGTCACACACATAAAAAAAATATAGTTCACATTCTAGTAAATTATGCAGAACTTAGCAAGGTAAAACAATGCCACATCTGCTTTGATTCTAATAAATTCCAACTTAAGAGTGTTAAATCCATAGTGTCCCACCTGAGTTGCCCATGCCGCATCTGGAAACACTTCTTTCATTCCCCATCTCTCTCTCTACTGCTTCTAACTGATCACCACCATGGTAGAACAAATAAGAAAATTTGCCGTCCTGCTTCCCTCTTTTGGAGTCGTGGGTGGAATCTGATCAGTTCATACTATTTAAAACATGAGGCATCAAATGGTGAAATAAGACCAAGTAAAATTTGCTGGATTACGGTTTATCATTTAAGGAGGTTTATGAGATCTTAACAACAGCCTACAGTGCACCTACACTTAGACATTTGTTACAGATTTATATGTTTTACTTTGTAGTGAAGGGAAAGGCCTACATCCTGTGCTTCTTTCCAGTCCTGCAGCCCTAATCTGGAGCTTGCTGACATCATTGGAAGGATTCCCAGAGGCTTTAGTGGACCTGGATCCCAGCTCACATGCCACAGAGCTTGCTTGACTTTGCTATGCAGCAAGCAGATAGCATTTCGTATGCAAACATTATTGTACAGCCAAGACTGTAAACATCACATCATTTCTGTTTTCAATGCTTGGAACACATGGGTCCTCAAAAAGAAAATAACTTTTCATCCTTCCTATTTCTTCTTTTACTCAAAAAGAGAATTCCAGAAAAGGTAGGATATCACTTTGCCTGCCTCAGGTCATCCTTTTAATACTCCACCAAGGCAAAGAATCGTTCTCCTTCAACATCTCCCTTTCCATTATCAGTTCAACTGATAGTGTAAAACGTAAAGTGAGCGTTACTTATTACTTGGCAGTAAGTCTAAATGCTATATCTTTCGATTGTTGACGTTATGCTGAAAGAGTTTCCTCTACACCAGCAACTGAGATTCACTGAATTTTATTTTGATTAGTGAAAAGCTCATTTGTGCTTTTACCTTTTGTTCTAGATGTGAAAGATGTAAAGAGGCAGATGAGTTTTCATTAATTAGCTGCAATCTTCTTACTTTTGCAGCCCAAAAGGATAATAACAATGCCCTCACCTAGCAATATTTTGCCTACTCTTTCTTAGTATATTTACCAAGGAGGGGTAAAAGGAAAAAACCTCTGTAAGTGATAAGCTGAACAGTCAGTCTCATGGTAAAAATGCTTGCCAGGGTTATTAAACAATTCCCGTTTTCCGAAAACACAAAACAATCTTCTAAAGAAACTTTTACATGGTCTTGGAACATTTTTCTTGGATTATTAAAACAAAATTAAAAATAGCTTGCAGACAAACTCTTGTCTTTGAAACAGAGCCTTCACAGATACTCTCTTTACATTTTCTTACCCTAGTGAATCTGTCTCTGCCCTACAAAGAACATACAAAATGCTGTAAATATGCTAGTGCACTTATGTGCAAAATCTTATCTACTGCCCATTTATTAATTTTCCTCCTCCTTCAATGAGGTTGACCATGGAAATAAACAGGACACTTTCTTTGGCTTAAGAAGGACCACTGGAAATTTGTTTTCCTTTGAAAGAACCTAACACTTATGAGAAGTGGACAGCTGGTGGGAGATGTGCGTTTAAGAAGGCAGTAAATATATTGCTGGGACTTAGAAGAAACTTGCTTCTCTGTCAGTTTCCTCCACAGCATAATACTCTGTGCATTTAGAAAAATTATATCCTTTCCATCTTTTGCTCATCTTTGCGTCTTTTCCCCATCTCTTACTTTTATTTTCATTTCCAACAGTACTCCAGATGTTTTAGTTTTGTTGATAATTTTGCCAGCTGGCTCAAGCCGGTAAATGTAATTATTAAATGAAGCAGATGGTGGGGCTAGGAAGGGTGGAACTGGACTTTAGAAAATTCATTCGGTATAGGTAGCTAGTTATGGGCTTTGCTTCCCTCCTTTCACACATCTTCAAGTTCTATTCATATTTGATCTTACTGTAAATGATGATGGTCTCCACCAAGCAGTGTGTCCAAGTTAACTTCTGTTCCTCAGCTGAAAAGTTCAATGTTTGCAACTTACTGCAAGGAAAAAAAAAAAATAGACCAGTGCAATAGTCACAACATACAAGTAATGATTTAATATCTGACCAAAACAAGACTGGATTAAAGGTTTAAGGCAAGATACCTTTCCTTCTCAGAGTCCTTGCTCAGCCCAGATCCAAAAAAATTCACATCCCTTTTCTGATGGTGAATTCATTGATACTGAAGTATGTGTGTCTATGCTATTTATAGGATTGAAACTGTTTTGTCTGTGTGTGTGTCAAGTGACTCACTATTAGAGTTTGGGGTTTTTTTGTAACAAACATATCTGGCAAAAGTAAAAAAAAAAAAAAAATTCAGAAACCTAATCTCAATTTTTCACTTTTGTGAGAAATTTTGAATTGGATGCTGCAGAATTGTACAATGACTGGAGAAATAAAACAGTTTCATTCTAGCCCACAGAAAAGAATGGAGATGAAACCAGAGCTCCATCTGGGCTCGTGCAGTGGGAGACATAAACTCAGTCTCAACTTGGGGGCAAAAATCAACAAAATGTTGATGGGAAATATTTGAAACATTCCATTCTTATTAAAAGTTTCAAACTAGATATTTTGGAGCTATTCAGTCAATGCAAAAATTATGTGTTCAGTTGTCACAGTTTCTTAGTACTCTCAAAGAGCTCAGCGGTCTCATGAAAGTCACTGAAAATTTACAAAAACAGTAATAATTATGTACTCTTAAATAAATCATAACTACTGCAAATAGATTACTCAGTCCTTCTTAGATTTGCTGACAATTAAGTCTACTACTCAAGAAAATCCATTTGGAATTAGAGCCCTGTGCTTATGATCTTATGATGTGATTATTCTTTCTGTTTCTGTACTTTCAAGTGATGCAACCATACAAGGGGTGTTGCTCACAAGCCACCAGATTTTGATTAAACAGAAAGGATAGGTAGTTTGCATGTTATGGAGGAACCCATAACACTATTTCAGTTGAAAAACTCAGACTTTGAGGTTAGTAAAAATGCTGAAATGTTCTAGGAAATGTTTTTAAAAACTCCACTTACGTCTCTGTCTAGGTTGTAATATTGTTTACAAGATCAGTAACCTGCCATCTGAATTAATAGCAGCAGAATGAAGAGGATTATAAATTTGTTTTTCCAGTTCTAGAGGTTTTTTCCTTCTTTCTTAATAGGTGTCTGATGATGGCAACATATTGATTATTTTCAAGCTTGGATATGCTTTAAAAATCAAATGCCAAATTTGCATGCAATTCAGGTAGAGAATCTTGTAAGTCAGAAACCAGTAATTTTTTTCCAATTGCGGAGTAATGCATCTTCCTTAAATCACCACCCTTAACAAGAGCAGCTACACATCTAGTTAAAGCCAGGTGGTCCTTGGTGTCACACTCAGCCTTTCTGCCATGCTTGGGCCTTCAGCTGGCACTGAATATATTAATATCGTGTGACACGGAACAGAACTGTTCAATTTAATCTTGCATTCTAATTTGAACAAAACCCCCTTTTAAGTCTGCTAACTGCAAGGAGGCTACTTAACATTACTCCTCCTTACCTTGCAGAATCTGTGATATTTCTAAGCCTGTGAGATGCTTGATCAGGTCATACGTGTAAGGCAACAGCACGCTAAACTGGGTGAGATTGTGGTCCTCCCGGGAGGGGCTGAGTTAGCTTGCTAATACAGTGGTTTACCGTTGATTTGAATACAGTTTGATAGAGGTCCATGAAGATGTTAACTTCTGTTAGCACTGAGAAGTCTAATCTGGCAAAAAATAAAAATAAAAGTCATACTTGTCCTGCCTGTCCTAAATGTACTTGGCTGTACTGAAAGAGAGTWGAAGTGGCACATGCACTGTGACAATGATGAAAAGTGTTAGTAACTTAATAATACTGCAGCCACTGCAGCTATTACAGTATTTGCGAACACTAGAAGAACTCTGCCTATTCTATATTCAGCGTTATGTCTGGAGGATAAAGAAATAGTATATGAACACATACTCATGGATAAAGTTGCTTGCATGTTCCTTCTGTTATTCAGTGCCAACATGTCTATAGCTGTTTTTTACATTAATTTGCACAGAGATCTTTATTTCCCAGAAACCTGTTTCATCTGACCTGCAAGCCAAGTTTCCTTTATGATTCAGGCAGTAATAATATAAAGGCTTAAGGCCCTGTAGAGGACAAGAACAAATCAACACTTTCTCACCGGTATTCTTACTAGGGGTTTCTTTTATGAAAAAATGGTTAATAGAATTCTCTCCTTAATATGGTATGAAATCTTTAAGAAAATTCTAAAACTAATTAATATCAAACCTTTCATTTAAAGATAATCAGAGAGGTACTTTTTGCTAAACTACAACAAAGACATTTCTCAGCCCAGTGTGATCAAACTATTAAATGTGAACAAGTTAGGACAATTTAATTTGATCTGTGCAGTTTAAATTATTATTTTCACTACTCATCAAAATTGCTGATACTATAACAAGAGACTGCCTCTTTTTTTAATGAATCAATCATGGTAAAATTTTCTTTAGAATGTTTAAGCAATTAATTGACACATTTATTGAATGCTCTGTCGGCTAAAAAGAGAAGCCAACAAATGAGAATGGCTTGAATGGAGAAAAACAGTAAGAAATACTTTTCTGCCAAACAGTTTCCTCTGCAGTAAGCCCTTGTGAGAGGACCTTGCCAGAATAAATATTTTCCCCACATGAGGAGTAGATTGAGTAATGATGCTGCTGAATCAGAGTTGTGCTGGGCTCAATGCTCCAAAACAAAAATCCTCCCCCTCTCCCTTGACATTTTGTGTTTATCACAGACTCTGAATTTTGTTGAATTCATACCCTCCATGTTCAAACCCCCAGTTCACAGCTTTCATTGAATGAAACAGCTGCCAATACCACTTACCCTTGAAGTTGTTCAATGTTTCAGGTGTACTGAAAAGCCTTTTTGTGGTGTTTTGCATGGGCTATTGCAAGCATTTCTCTTAGACCTTCAAAGTCTAATCAGGAAAAAAATGGTGATATTTGGCCTTCCTGCTTTTGAATGTACTTGACTATAAAGCTTTAAATAGTGCTCACAGTATGCCAAGAAATGTGAATTAGGTCTTTATACTTCATTCAAATAAGGTCTTTCGAAATTGTGCTTATATTGCAAAATGGATACAGGCTGTGATCAATGAAGCCAAACTCCAGCATTCTATCACTTCCAGTTTTGAAAGTCCAGCAGACTCTGCAAAAAAACCCACCCCAAAACTGTCTAGATTAAGAATATAGAGCCATAATGATATTTTTGGTGTGATTATAAGGCTGATGATCAGTTTAGCATGCAATTGCTAAATTTAACTGCCTCTTTGAATGGTACTGCCTCTGTGCATTTAAACCTTACAAATCATTTGCTGTTGTTATTGGAGGGACCAAAGGTATTAGCAATGCCCTTCGTATTCCCTGTTCTCTCCCCGCAACATATGGATTTGGTGGCTTCTATTGCTTTGGGGTTTTTTTGTGTAAAAGATTTAAAGTAATTTTAGAGTGCTGAAAAGGGTTTTGTGGGCTTGTGGTCCTTGAAGAGGAAACTTCTGGGATGTAGACACTTTCCTATTTATGGAAATTAATCTATAGATGGTCCAAAGTGTTTCTTAATTCTGTTACCAGAGCAACTTGCCATATTTGTTGTTCAGATTAAATGACTAATAACTGTACCAGGTAAAGTAATAGGCAAGAATATAAGCACTTGGGAATTCACTCATCATGTCAACTAACCTTTTCACGTTCAGCCAAAGTTGTTTTATTTTTTCAGTTAAAGCCACACGGAAAATGTGATAACTGGGAGCTGCAAGGAATGACTATTTTGTAAATTATTCTGAAGCAGATAGTAGTGGTTATTGTCTCACTCCTGGTCCCATGATCACCAAGAGGATCACATCAGGGTCTCTTTCACCCATGTCACTCACTAAGTTACCCATCTGTTCAGAAAACAGGAGCCATGATGAGAAGCTGCTAGAAGCTAAAACTAATGAAGGATGATATTGTGACTTGGCATATGCCTAAGATCTCTATTCTGGCTGACTAGTCTTCAGATAAAGGTGGCATGGAAGGAAATGTGGCTTTTTGCTCCATTTTCTTCCAGGGAGCATGAAGCCCAAGGAGGCAGAGAGGCAGAACAGAGCAGGTGGTAAATCTGTGCCTGTTCCTGGGCCACAGCATGCAGGATAGCCTGGAGAAGGAAAGGCAGCAATTTACTCTTAGAACAGGAAACCAGTAAATTACAAACTTCGATGGGCAAGGAGGGAGGACTGTAATACAGAAATGGTGTCTGACATACTCTGCCTCCAGGGTCTAATCTTAGTGCAGAGTAAGCATCATTCTTACTCAACACTGCTCCAAAAATTGTCAGATTCTCCCAAATGTTTACTTAAGACTAATAARGTATAATGTTCTTAATTTCTTCTTATGTTTTCCTTAATGTTTTTTTAATGTCCAGCATTACTGATAATAAACTGGAAGAACTTCTGCTCATTTCATTAAAGAAAATACATTCTATTTTTTCTCTTCTAAGGCATCGTTTTTGTCTTGTTTCCAGGTTTATATGCAAACTGTTTGAATCTGTCCGTGACATCTTAACTTTGGAATGATTTGAAATAACGTGTCAGTTGAACAATTGCAATGAATTTTAAACACTTCAGCAGTTCATAAGTTTCTATGCTCCACGAATGTTGCACAAAACTATTTATGCCAGCGCTTAGTGATAATAAGATGTTTGGCTCTGCAACTCTGTTTCAGTGGAGGTCTTGTTTTCTGTAAAAGCCATCCTGGTAGCCTCTGACTACGGCTCTGGTCAAGCACGTTATGTAGTGTGTTAATATTTCTGTTATTATCACATTACATCTTCAGAGAATCTTTATATACGTTTATACATGTATATGCACTTGTAAGCCCTGTTTAAATGGGTAGCAAATTGCCAAGAAATCTCTGTTTGTAGCTACTAAAGAACTCTGTGTCTGTATTAATATTTTACTTAGTGACCTTTCTAAATCACTTGTCCTATTTAAGAAAACACAGATAGCTGCACAAAAAAATTTGGGATACATTCTTTTTAAAAAATAGCGGAAAAGCATGTACAAAAGAGAAGAAAACCATGCATATTTAGAATTGTATAATTATTGTGACATTATCATCTATGGATACACAAACAGTGTCGTAGGAACCGTGTTGTTTGTAACAGTTGTGACTGGGAAAAGATATTCGGTATATTTATGTGAATCACAAAATTACAAGCTCTGTAGTTGCAGCATGATTTTCATTTGACCTCTTGCTAACAGTCCTTAGCGAGGTGGAGTATTTACTACAAACTTGTATACCACAAACAGTTCTTGGACATGTCAAACTCAGCTAAAATTAACTCCTCTCTGATTCTTACATGATGTTAAACCACATTTCAGCTCTCGTGCTCTCTTTAACAAGTTTCCTCTTGCAGCTCTTGTTCTCCTGAGCAATGATTACTTGCCTTTGGTAGGGAAGATCTGGGAAATCTCCTGTTAAAGGCTGCACTGAGACAGATCCTTAGCTTGCATAAATCAGACTAATTCCACCAAGGCAGTGAAGCTACATGGGTTCACACACCTGCAAAACCCTGCCCTGTAAATCTGTAGGGCCTGACATTTCAAGGACCTCTGTACTCAATCTCTAGGACTCATCTAGTGCTGGAAGTTGAGAGCTTTGCTGGAGTAAAGCCAGACTGCTCCTCAGGAGCAAGAACCCACATATATTTCGAATTAATCCATGACTCCTGTCTCGATTCAGAATGTTAAAATAAAATAAATAGTGCAGTAAAGTGTGTGTAACTCTCTGAAATCTGTGTGGTTGTTAAAACAATAAGCTAGTGCTGCTCCATTATTGCACAGGTTATACATTTTATATTGATTATGTATGACCAATGTTTAATTTTAAAAACTTATTTTTATTGTAGTGTAAGTTGTTGAAGGAAAGGACAGATCTAAGAGAAATAAGAAACACTGTTGCAAAGTGCTAACACTTTTTACAGACGCCTCCTTCTGCCAAGTGTTCATGGATGCTCCCCTCCATTTAATTTATCTTGAACATGTAATTTATTCTTAGCTACTAGCTCTTGGATGCTAAGACTGATCTTTGAAAAAAACAAGCAGCACCTGTAAAGGAACTGAATAGATATATTTTGTTGAATTATTTTTTCCTCTAAGCTCAAACCACTTTTTCTTTAGCCAGTCTCTTAGTACCCAGAGTATTTCCTTTAATTCAGTCACACCTAATAAAGTTTAAAGGATTGGTTTCAGGGTTTTTTTTGTTCACATTGGCATTTYCAGAAAGGAAATCATACATTATTTTCTTCTGACACAGTTACAGTAATATACGATTATACTCTCAGCCAGTAAATTACAAAACAGCGTTCTTCTGAGGGCCACCAGTTTAACATTACTCAAGAGCTTTGGTTCATAACTATTTGGCTGAGGTCCATGAGTGACATTTTTGTGTACACATCTACACACACCTCATTAACAAAGCAGGCATTAGAATATGCCAATTAATGCTCCAGACTGCATATAAAAGCCAGAGGTGGGATCTAACACCTGAGTCTTCAAGACTTTCCAGTTCAGTGTCCTGCCTTAAGGCATCAGAAGAGCTGCACTTGGAAGAAGCACTATGATATCACCTCTTCTGCCTCCCAGCCTAGGGGGCATTGCTCCTTTCAGCTAGAAAAAAAGAAGCAGCAAAGGTAACTACTCTCACCATCATATTATCTGGGACTCCTGGATCACTCACAGGCCTGTATCGTATTTTAAGATGAAAAAGCCGTTTTATAGGCAAAACCCTGTATCTCATGCCTTTATTACAAGTCCATGAAGAATAACTTTCAGTAATAGAAAAAATAGAAAAAAAAACATTAAGAGAAAAAAACAGACCTCAAATGAAACCTCCAGTGAAAATTTCCTGCAAATTCACGTGCAGATTTCACTTTGTTTTCTCATGCATTTCTGCAATGACTTTCTCACTGAGAGTTATATTTTTTAATGGTTGATACTTTGCTGACTTGTGAAAAAAATTTAATCTATGGATCATATGAACCATGAAGCAGCAAGTGGGTGGAGTATTACCAACAACACAGCCAATAAATTGCTTCAGGCCTGCAATATAGCCTCATTTGAGGCCAGCAAGATATATCAAGATGATGCCTAAAGACAAATGAAAACTTACAGGACTGCATATAACACAGATATTTCACAAGACTTATCGGACAAGAGGTTCAAAAATTTATGGCTTTACAATAAAAACAAAAAGAAACTCAACAATTTGTASACTTCATTTTCTATTAAAAATGTCATTATAAACTAACATGTCCTGCAGACGTTAGGTTTTTTTCTAAAATATCTTAAATCAAAAGCACCATTAAAATTACTTTTAGGCTTTTCTTTTTTTTTTTTTACTTTTTGATTTCCAGAACTGCAATTTCCTATTGAATGTTGTCTGCAAGTGTTTGCCCAGACACTTGCACTGTCCTGGCTAACTTGGGAGGTCCCAGTTGACTGGAGGTTAGCAAATGTGATGCCCATCTACAAGAAGGGCTGGAAGGAGGATGCAGGGAACTACAGGACTGTCAATCTGACCTTGGTGCCAGGGAAGATTATGGAGCAGATCATCTTGAGTGACATCACGCGGCACGTACAGGACAACCAGGTGATCAGGCCCAGTCAGCACGGGTTCATGAAAGGCAGGTCCTGCTTGACTAACCTGATCTCCTTCTATGACAAGATGACCCTCTTAGTGGATGAGGGAAAGGCTGTGGATATTGTCTACCTAGACTTTAGTAAAGCCTTTGACACCGTTTCCCACAGCATTCCACTGGAGAAACTGGCTGCTCATGGCTTGGACGGGCATACTCTTTGCTAGGTAAAAAACTGGCTATTTTTGGTGCATTCCAATACGTACCTAACAGTAAGACACTATTACCAGAAACTTCAAATTATTCTACAGTATTTCTTGCTCATTCTGTTCAAGACTATATTTTACAGATATGCATTATGTAGGATTTGTTCACAATTTCATTAACAATCCAAGTAAAATAGATATTAGACTGCCAATAAGGAAAGACTGACCAAAATGGAATCCTGTTTAAGAGAAGAATACTTGGCTTTCATTTCACCAAAAAGAAAACAAAAAAACCCTCCACATTCCATTCCTGCCAAGCACTGTCTGATATATTATAAATGATCTTCTCCTTTTTATTAATGAATCCTGACAATTTCTTCAGACTTATATGCCAACCACTGCTGCATGTTCAGCTGATCAGTCTGTCATTAAACTACCCCAGACCTGAAGTTATATTGAATAACTTTGCTAGACTGGGAAGGTTACCTGAAGGAAAAACTATGAAGAATGAAATAAAAGCTTGGTGAATAAAATAATATCCATGTGAAACAACACTGTTCTACTTCAGCTTAAAAAACGTAGGACTTAAAATTGTACTGTCAAGTAAATTAGAGGAAAAATAGCTCACTTGGAAAAGTAGGACTGAAGTGATGAAATTCTGTATACATTATCACATGCACAGTAATGTAACTGAGGAAAGAACATGAGCAAATGATGCATTTACCAGTGTCCTGGTTCCGGCTGGGACAGAGTTAACTTCCTTCCCAGTAGCTGGGGAGGGTGTGCTGTGTTTTGGGTTTGGTATAACAGGAGCGTTGATGGCCCATTGATGTTTTGGGTGCTGCTGGGTGGTGCTTGCACCGGGCACTTTTCGGCCTCCCATGCCCTGCCAGGTGCATGGGAAGCTGGCGGGGGGAGCATAGCCGGGGTGTTTGACCAGCTGGCCAATGGGGTATTCCATACCATGTAACGTCTTGCTCAGTATAAAAACTAAGGGTGTGGGGGGCCCCGGGGGTCCCAGGCTCTCGTTTGGTTCGGCGGGTGGTGAGCAATTGCATTGTGCATCGCCTGCTTTGTATATTGTTGTTGTTGCTGTTGTTATCACTGTTACTATTACTGTTCTACTTTGTTTTATTTCAATTCTTAAACTGTTTTTATCTCAACCCGTGAGTTTTCCTACTCATGTCCTCCCGATTCTCTCCCCCATCCCACCGGAGCCGGGGGGGTGAGCGAGCGGCTGCGTGGTGTTTAGGTGCTGCCAGCGTTAAACCATGACAACCAGTAAAGTCCAAGTTTTAGAATAGCACAAGAAATTTTAGGGTTGAATATGAACTGTTCTTTCACTACTATTTTCAGTCTTCTGTTTTAATTTTATTTTTTCAGCTTTTATGCTTGCTATATAAAATAAGAAAATAAAAATTATTTAACTAACTCATCCATAAAATACTGTAATTATTCTACTGCTGCAGAAGATCAGACAGTAAAGTGTGCACACATTCCTGACAAATCTCATTATTTGAGCTATGATGGCAATACTGATAACATTTTCATCTTAAGTGAAATGTGGAAGTACAGTGCTGAACCTTTTTTTCATTGTTGGAGGATCATAAGATTATGGTTTACACCAGTGATAATAACTGTGTTTTTAAGCAGACATTAAAATTAGTAAGAAAGGAAAAATGATTGAAGTTATTTCTTTGGAATAACCCAATGAGTGAAAATGTTGCTGATAAGCTGGTACTAGATCTCTGCTGATGGTAGGTACAGGTCAGATCAGCTGGAGAAGCTACAGAGAATCAATCACGATTTGATAATTCTGCAGGTATTGCAAGGAAATAGTATCAACACTACCTTGCTTTCCAAACACACCAGTGTAACGAATGGCTAATTCCATCTAACTTGCATTATCATATTGAGTCTTCGGTGCAAATTCCTATGACTTCTTTCTGTATGACACAATCCCTCTCTTTGTTAGAATGAAAGATGGTACTTATTCTGTGCTCACGAGTGCTGCGCTCTATCTTGTGGAGCAGCATTGACGCAGTAGGCTTCATAGGACTGAAAAGCATTTGTATAGTGTTGGGTGCAGGACTAGGCATATATTGTTATAAATATGACTCTTTTATCATAAAAGTACAGTAACTATCATGATTAGGCATATTGGTTCAATCCTCTAGGTCCATGGAAATCACTGACCTCTCTGTTGGAAGTGCCATCAGCAGTCTCCATCAGTGCCAGTTATGCAGATGGTTTTTATGAAGTGGACATCTGTCTATTGAAAGTTGGACTAAAACAAAAAACATGTTTTGCTTTCGGTCATTAATCACTACTTGTTACCCTGCTTCAAGTTCAAGCTAGTGATGAGCTCTCCAAAACCTTGTTCTCTTGCCATGATAATGGTTGGATTTCATCCTGTCCTGAATATGTACAACTAGCGGGGGTGCCTGCCTCTGGCTACTGACATGCCTCAGACCAAAAACTACTGACTTTACTGACTTGCATCCCACAAAACTGACAGTAAAGATCAGTTTTTCTTTATTGCCAATTAAAACCATTTAATTTTTCTTCCTTTGTTGTTGATAAGGCTGAAGTGACCTGTGTGGAAATGGCTTTTGTGGATACCAGGCTTTTACACAACATGTCACAATTTTAGAGCAGATCCCTTGTAGTGGTACCTCAATTCCAGAGTACTGGCCTATGTACCAAGACTGACTTGCATATGAGCGAGATGGAAGATTTTATGGAAAATTTGAGTCATAGAATCATAAAATCATAGAATCATTTAGATTGGAAAAGACCCTTAAGATCATTGAGTCCAAATGTTAACCTAGCACTGCCAAGTCCACCACTAAACCATGTCCCTGAGCACCACGTCTACACGTCTTTTAAATACCTTGAGGGATGGTGACTGCAGAGCTTGTTTTCTAATCCTCAGGCCATGAACAGTAGCTTGTAGTTGCTGTACATCAGTTGCACAAAGGATTAATTTAACTTAGAACACAAAGTCCACATTAGCTTGACGCTGTGCAAATGTAGTAAGTTATTAGGGTATCGGGAGTTGTAGAGTGGAATAGTTCTGTTCTGGTGCTGCTGCTTCATTTGGTGTTAATAACTTCAGCTCTCACTAGGACATCGATAGGAACATTGCATCCTCATCTACCAGGTCAGGGAGGGCAGATTCTTAGAATATTATGATGCCTCACCTCTTCATAAAAAAGGCAACATCGCTGTTGCAATTCTAGCCCCAAACTCTTCCAAATAAAACAGAAACTTAAAATCACTGAAGAGATGACCAAGGCTACCTTTTCTGTACATAGCATGCTCACCTGAAATAATTTACTTCTTTCGGACTGCCACTGGGAACATCCAGGACTATAACACTGCCTTAATTAACCAGTTCCAACTAGCATAGAACCTTAATATCCAAAATTGTGACCCCTCCTATGCAGCGCTCTCCAGTTCCAGTGTAAGAAGTACTTAAAGTCTTTTCAATCACCTCCTCACCAGCCTGAATACTGAGAAAGATTGTACAGCTGCTGGTACTTTGCTGAACCCATGTTTCAAACTGTAATTAGAATCCAAACATTAACTTCAAACCAATATTAGATATTAACCTATCCCTCCAATATTAAATATTAACCTATCCCTGAGGTACTTCTTACTCATGCATCATGTAGCATCATGTAGCTTCCTATTTTTAGCCTTTAAAAACCTAATTCAAGACAGTAAAAGTAATAGATTTTTACTATCACATTAATCTGACAACAAGGATAATAAAGTCAAAACTAAATCTTGATGTGATTAATTTGACAAATTAATGGAACTGAGAGCTTATGACATTCGTAGTTGGTGAGAAAATCCTGGTGTGACAAGACATCATGACCATGGAAGAGCTTGGTGGATAAAAAGTAAAATCCATTTCCTTCTCACCATTAAAACAAAAAAAACACATTTCTGTTCTAGTGATTAGGATATACCAGTGGATATATATTCATGAGACGTATGTGTGTATAGCATACTGTGATGGGTTAACCTCGGCTAACAGCCAAATGCCCACTCGGCTGTTCACTCACTCCCACTCTTCAGCAGGACAGGGGGAGAAAACAGGATGAGAAAGCTTGTGGGTTGAGATAAAGACAGGGAGATCATTTACCAGTTACTGTCTTGGGCAAAACAGACTCAACTTGGGGAAAATTAGGTTCAATTTATTTCCAATTAAAATAGACTCAAATAGCTGGAAACAAAAAGACAGACATTAAAAAAATTCCTTGCCTCCCACCCCTTTTCCAGGTTCAACTTCCCTCCTGCACTCCCAACTCCTCTACCCACCTCAGAAGGCCCATGGGGAATGGGCAATGGCGGATTATGGTCAGCATGTGGTGGTTTCTCAGTGTCACCCCTTCCTCTTGACACTTTTCCCCTGCTCCAGCATGAGCTCTTCACGGACTGCAGATCCTATAGGAAATACCCAACTACTCCAGCGTGGGGATCCTCCACAGGGCGCAGTGTGGATATCTGCTTCACCATGGAGCATCTCCACCTACTTGCCTGACCTTGGTGTTCTCTCTACTTTTTCTCATTCTCTCTCTCTTCTTTTTCCTCTTCTTTTTCCCTCCTCCCTGCCTGTCTGGTGTTTTCTGATCTTTCTTAAATATGTTTTCACAGAGGTGTCACTAGCTTGACTGATGGGCTCAGCTACGTCCTATGGTGGGTCTGTTGGAGCCAGCTGGAATGATTGTGTCTGGCACAGGGCAGCCCCTGACCTCTTCCCACAGAGGCCACCTATGCAGCCTAAACCCAGTACACATATACAAACACATTTGCTGCGGTGTAGCATTACAGGGTGTGTTGCAGTTCACTTTGAAACCTGTTCCAAAATTTGCAGGTTCCAAAGCAGAAAAAGGTGGGGTTTCTCCCAAACAACTAGCCCATTGTTAAAATTATACAGGTAAATTGAACGCACTAGCTCCTAAAATCTGGTATTTCTCTACCTGCATTTACCAGAGCTGTCTCCAGGCTCTGTCCTGTTACTGCCGGAAGTGGAACGGCTGCCTGAGCGAGGACTGGCACTGCTACATTCCCAGTGGGTTTTTCCTCTTTCAGAGTCCTTTCGTCTGGGAGTCTCCCTTCATTGGTGTGGTGCACAATGAGGGAGGTCCCTACAGATTACTATCAGGTCCTTTATGGGGATGGTTGCTGAGGAAATAAATACAACTCACCCTCAGAAAACAAATCCAGACTTTGAGCTGATACAGGATGTTTGCAAGATCCATCTAGTGCAGCAACACCTTAATCTTACTTCTGCCACTYCCAGCTGTACCATGGGAGTGAGCAGGTGGTAAAACAGCAGAGGACTTTGAATAAGGGATGCAGCCATAGCACTGAGGCAGATGCATGCAAAAACAACATTGAAAAACATAACAAAGCCAGCCTTTAACAATTTATCAAGATAATACACTTCCTGGCGTAGGTTTCAAAACCCTTGTTTCAGCTTCTTTCCTTGATGCCACTATCTCATGCTTCTTTTGTCCTTTCCTTTTGCAGATCACTACAGCCTTTTATAAATGGGCCATGCTAGGAAACAACGAGAAGATTCTTTTCTAATTCATGCGAAACCTGGTATCTTTCCTGTAAGTGGATCAATTTGTAGGAGCTATCTCTAGGTCATCTACAGTCACCTCTAACAATGGGGAATGCAACCACATGCCCTTTTCCATCCAAATAACTGTATTCCATCAGTATGTAGTTTTTATAAAGAGTATGTTCATGAGGTATCAGATTACAGGATTTATTCTATAGCTGAGGTTCATTCTTTATAATTCTGAAAGCGTGATTCTTCTATGAAAGCGGTTTTAGTTTCTAGGCCACATCCCCTCAAACTAATCACTGCTGTGCTGATTCATAAAGGGGAGCTATGCCAGGGAGGCAGAGAGGGAGAATAATCTGAGAACCACCGAGAACATTCTTAAAAACATTTTTATAGCATATGCAACATATGTCAAAAACATAAGAGACAAGGGCTGAGGGCTTCTTCAGTACTCTCTGTCAGCCTGGGCCAGTCCATCCATCCCAAACCCACAGGAAAAGAATTGGATGACTTATTACACCACCATGTATTTTTCCGATGTCCTTTCTGCCACTTTGTACATATACAACTACGGAGGAATTGTGTCTTTTTGTGTACTGTGTTTATATGCATTCGTGCACTTAATTTCTGTTCTTTAAGATCAGACAGAAATCAAGACCCTTACACTGAAAGTTCATATTAATCCATCCTTCTAAAACCATTATTGGAGATCAAAGGAGAACAGGAAAATTTGGCATATTTTTTAGACCATCTGAAAGTCTAATGAAAAAGAAAATGATTATCAATGTGTCAAGAGGAATTATTTCTTACATTTTTAAAGAGCATTTTGTATTTTTCATGGTTTGATTTTAAAATATCCTTTTAATAAGAAGCTTTAAGATTCCTTATTGTTTTAGTAATCTGGCTGTTTTTCACTGACATGTTTTATCTTTCTGCTGATATTTAGCTAGTGGCAAGGAGAGATTATTTTGGCTAGATTAAGACACAGAGTTAAATGCTGAAAATAAGCCTTCAAGCCCCTGGCATTACAGCTAGAAGAATCACTTCTCTAAATCACTAACTGCCTATAAGTGGTTACTCTAGCTCCTTCACAGATACTCATATTCATATATGGCATTAACTTTGCAATCCAAATCTAAATTCAAGATGATTATGTGAAGTATGATTAATTTTTAATGCAACAATGAAACAGAAAATGTAGAGAAAAAAAGTAGAGCATGTAGCTTGACTGAACACTGAATTTTCATCTTCTTCAAAAAAAAGAAGAATCCTGAAATGTTTGCAGTGTTAAAGAAGCACTTATAGCATTTTTAGAAAAACAAGTTTTATGGAAAGTGTTTGTAAAAAAAAGGCAAAAGAGATTTTAGGTGGTGAGAAGTATTGATACCAAGGTATCAAGGTATTTCTTTTAGTAGGCATTCCTATAGCAAGGATATACCTCCTTCCTATTATATTTCTAAATGATGTTATTACCATCATATCTGTGGGCTGGTTTTTGGTTGTTTGATTTGGTTTGGTTTTTAATCTGTCCATGTTAAGAGACAGTAGCAGTATTGTTTGGGCTGATATAAGCAGAAAAGATTTGCAGGCAGAACTAAGTTCATCTGTTAGACAAACAGGGCAACTTTCTGAGCACAGAGACTCTTCCTTATGTCTGAAATGATAGCAAGATATTTTACCCAGCTTTTGTTTCAGACCTGAAAATGAGCTTTTGCACCCCAAGACTTGTTCTGTTTTTCTACCCATGTTCTTTGGACTAAGAAAATTAAATCACCTTTCCTTTCAAACTGTTACTTGTGAAGAAGACTGTTTTCCTTTTTCAGTGTGGATTTCACAATGTATTTTTTCCTCCTGCATAAATTAATTCAGTAGACTCTCTCTGGGTTTACAACTACAGAGTGTGCTAGACCTTCACCCCATATACTCCGATCTAAGTCCAAAACAAAATTTATCTGAGTTTTCAAGGGGTTTATCTGACGAAATGTACAGAAATCTGCCTCAACCAGACATGAAAAAAACCCACTAAACAATACTTTCTCTGAAATTTCAGCATCGTTTATGTTTTCTTATTGTGGCTTGTCTAGAATAGGCAAATATATGTGTTCTTTCCCTTTGGAGGAATTTAAAGTAGAAAACATGGAAATAACCAGAGTGAATTACAGACTGGCACAGGCTGTAGTAGCTGAGATATTGCCAATGTAAGGACTACTTAGTGAGCAGTGGACCAGTGAAGACTAACTCTTGCAGTAAATCCAACCCCACACCTTATGTCTGTGGAAAAGCAACAGAGAATGAGAAAATGTTCTTTGAAATGTTATAAATAGTAGAAAAGGACACTGTGGGGCTTCAGTCCATCAGCCAACCTGTTTGGTGCTCCTGCAATTGCTGTTTTGCTTTGCCATCCTTGTCAGGGCTTTGGGTTCTGTTGCATTTGTGTGAAGCTGGAAACAGGGAGCTGTGGCTGGGCTGGTGGGAACAGCCCCCTCACACTTCCCCCTGTCCCATGGCCCCCCACGGATGCAGAAAGTATTGATTTGCTTGTGTGTCTCTCCTCATGAAGTATAAGACACATTAATGAAAGTATTGTTGAGAGGGTACACAAAGGGCTGGATTTAGAGTGTGTGAACACAAATAGGCATAAGTGCCTCAGCATGGTCAGGTTCATGCCGTGCTCATGGCATAGCACAACTAGACTGCATTAATTCACAGGAGGGGGATCATTTAGGAAACAAGTGTCTCAGAAATAGTTCAGTTCTTCCTTATGACATCCACTTGGTACCTTGTCAAAGCAATGACTATAAAACTACAAGTCTTTTAGTTGTCTTTTCGAAGTACCGCAGTGTGGGCTGCCCATCCAATTGTGGATTTGAGCCTATATTGAATTAGGTTCTATTACATGAAAGCAAGCCAGATTTTGGACTTCCTCTAAACAGGAATGACTGATCTGTTCTGTGTATTATTCAGATAAATTTTAGAAGGCTTGATTAGTGTATAACTCTCAATTATTTGGATAATGATGGTTCTTATGATGCCTCACTACTGAGTACTGACTAGATCCTTCTTTTTATTACCGTTTTTTGTACATAAACCCTAATTTATTATTTCTTTTTGTAGGTCTGTACATTTTGCTAGTGCCGAAACCTTTGTATTGCTTGCTTTTTCTAACCTGAAGAAAGCCTCTACCCATTCTTTGAGTCAGTGCTTCTCATACAGCCACTGTATGTCTGCCTGTGCAGAAAAGCATCAGGCACATAGTTATTTATGTTTGTTCAGAAACATGGACTCAGTGGGCTAAAATCTGAAGAAAGTCCAGCTCTTACCGAGACTATTTCCTCTCATTTCATTATGTGAAGGAGACCACCATGCATTTGACCTGTGCTTTTACAAAGTTATGTTATGTATGCAGTAAATCTTTTTAGAAATTTTACATTATCAGGGAGGTCAGGTCTTTTCTTTAGACCATGAATAAATACAAAAATAAATAAAGATTAACATAAACCATTGAGCCATTTTTACCTCTTCTTTGGAAATTTTCAAATATGCTGTGCTCATTTACACTTTCAGCTTTCTTTGTACATCTGAGCTTCAGCTGAAAGTGACTGCAAGGAGGTTGTATATGGAAAGAATTCTCCATGGGTCCCTTAACCAAGCCAAAATGAGATTTCCAGCCTGATTTTCCAAAGTGGTTTAGTCCCGTTTGGATATAGTCAACACACTCCTAATGCCTCAGGCATACATGTGAGCTTCAATCATAATTTCAAGTGGTCCCATCTCTCTTTTGCCCTGATTCCTGAGTGTGAACATGAGTGGACTTCAAATCAAAAAGGAAAGACACTTCCTGGAAACTGACCAGATGAACAAAACAGGAGATCTAGCATGTTGAAGCAACCTAAAGAAACAAAATAAACTTCTTAAGTTATGTTGTAAAAGAAATTTCTATCTCCTGATCTTTCCAGAGCAAAGTCAGCTCAATTAGTTTGACTACACACTCCTGGGACAATCTTAATCTCTTTGGTTCCTGCAATAAATTCGTTCTCAGGACTGTTATCCTATAAACATAGAATCCATCCTCTTTGCCTTTTTTCTGGAAGCAAGGTTTGAATCCATCCGATTTTATATTTTTAATATCACAGGTTTTGTAACCTATCTGTGACTGACTTTGCTACTTATTTGCCAAAACAGTGAAGGATGGTGTGGCTTCTTACGTTATGTGTGCAATAGAGAATGGTAAGCATGCAGGATCCAGACTTGGCCAAACACTCTGCCTCCACTACAGCAACTATTCTGTAGTGTGTTAGCATTCAACTATGCCTGTTTGTTAAGATGTGAGAAGTACTGCTCCATCTGTACCATGCTTTATACGTGTCCTGTCAATACTATTGTCCATACTATTTCAGCTGTCAATAAAGAGAGACTCAGTAGAAAGAAATTGAGTTATAAATGGGAGACAAATAAAGATGGGTAGACAGACTCCAGTCTTAAATATTACATACTGTCGATTAGCCTTAAAGTGAGCAAGAAATAATCTATGAATGGCTTTCAATGTTATTCTTTCTTGATTTCTCAAAAAAAAGTTTAAAAGAAGAGTTTTGGATTGAGTCAGTGAATTAATATTCTTTAACTGAATTTTTGTTTCATTTTGACCTTTTTTGCTTCAGACTATTCTTTGTACACTACCAATAATTTCTTGTGCCAAAGAAAATTCTGTTTCAATCAGAGGTCTTCTGCTATAGAAAAATGTCAAAACAGGAAAGTTATGAGAAATAAACACAATTTTTTTTTTTTTTCCCAAAGCATAGTGTTAGAATTTGCTAATGTTAAAAAAAAAAAAAAAAAGAAAAAAAGAAAATTCTTAATACTCTTTATTTATCTTGTCATTTTTTTTATGTGACCAGTTCCTATTAGCTTCCTTCATGGAATATAGTATCTTATGATGTTATTTCCATGACATAAAATTACAATTAATAGAATCACAGAATAATATCTACAGGATATCTGATAAAAAAAGCTGGATTCTTTAATTTGATATTGGATGTTGCCTACATGTGTAACTAAACCTGACCTGTACTATTAAAGTGAATCCATGTGACAAGAATGAGTTCACAAAACATTATAGTATTGCAAATGCCTGCTTTACAGCTGAAGCCTTTCTAGGATGTTTGTGATCAGAATATAGAAAACGTCATAACAGTTAGAAATCTGGAAGTAATGAAAACATTTTTTGCTGTGATGATAATTGCACATTGGAACAGGTTGCCCAGAAGGGCTGTCCAACATCCATCCTTGGAGGGTTGCCCTGAACAATGTGGTCTAAATTCAGTATTGACATTGCTGTGAGCAGCAGGTTAGATAACAGACCCCTCTGAGGTCCTTTCCCATCTGAATTATTCTGCAATTTTAAGTCACAGGAAATATTAAAAATGGATTATGCTAGTATGTCCTAGGTACAATTCTGTCTGTAAAACTAACATTGACAACTTTGTTCTATCTTCTGTAATACATGACAAATTTGGGGCTGTCCAGTAATGAAATCAAATAGTTGAAGTATTTTTTTTTTTTCTAAACAGCCTCCAAGGAAATTTAACTTGAAGAATTCGGGAGGAGGGTAATTTGGTTGAAATTGGTGTGTTGTGTGGGTCTATCCTTAGATCATTTTTTCTCCTAACCACTTTTATGGCACAGAATGAGTGCTCACCATCACATTTAATGCCAGAAGCAGATGATCCAGTAATCCTTTAGCCACCAAGGATAACTCTCTTCCCAAAATCATAAGAGTTATTAGGGAAAATGCCTTTTTATTAAAATAATTTAAAATAATTAAAAAAAAAAAAAAAAAAAAGAGACTTTGCCAAATAAAACATATATTAAGACCTTGCCTCATGCTATTTGCTGCTCTCAGCTAACCATGACTCTGAAGGTGGATGTGCAAACATTCTGGAGATATCTGGTATTGAGAGACCTTAAGAGACAAAAGAAAATAAGGAAGAATTTTGTATTAAGAGATAAAATAATTGCCTCAAGACTACTTAAAAATTATTAATGGAAACTAGTAGTGGCATGACAAAACAGATGGCAAGTAAGACAGAAGTGAGAAATGCAAACTAAGAAATTGAGAAGCATTATATATGCTTTGGAAATTACTGGTTACAGACCATTCATCAAAATCTTTTCTCAAAATAAGTTTTTTGTTTAAATAAATGCTTTTTCAGCCAGCAAAGATCATAAGATCCTCCCTTTCTTCTACTGGTGAACTGGAAGATAAAAATTATGAGAATTGATAAGCCACTCCATAATTTAATCGAATTCCAGTAGAAAATAAGGTGTATAAAAATAAGAAAGGAGAAGAGGAAATATTAAAAAAGAAAAATTCACACTAAATGATACCCTTCTCTCACATTTGATAGTCAGCTATGATCGTTCTTTCCAAAAATTTAGACTGCAGTCTGGTTGTGTTAAGAAAGAATTAGTGACTAATTGTGGGGAGAAAGAATGGGTCTGCCAGGTTGCCTGGCCAAATTAAAAAAAAAGGAAGGAAAAAAAAAAAAAAAAACCCACATAAAAACCCAAACCAAACCAAACAAAAAAACCCCCAGACCCCAAAGGGAGTAAAAAGGTGAGGGAAACAGCAGTAATGGCTGTATTGTCAGTCTTACTTCACTTTGTAATACAAAAGCAACACTTCTCTACGTCTTCCGTAGCCACTTCACTTCTGCTCTAGGTGACCAGAGAGTTACAGTGGGCTTAGAAGTGCGGCAGCTGCCTCATGACAGCACAGTCCTGGGACAGTGATCATTTGTTTCTGACAGGAGACTGCAAAATCACATTATTACTGGGTGTAAAGGTTTTTCTTATTGGAGGATAAGAGCACATTTTTAACTGTATGCAAAATATAGCAGATTTACAAGAGGAACGTTAATTCACTCGAGTGTAATTCTGCCAAAGACAGGACTAGAAAGAAAAGTGGAAACATATCAGCAAATTAAAGTGTCATTAAAAAACCAAATTCTTCTTTTATTTGCTCGCATGCACTGGGTAGGGCAGACAACAAACCAGCTACATTAGGAAATCCGGGGGCCATGGTAGCCTCTAGCATGCTCAGGTGCCCTTGTCTGCGGTGGCTGCTTAGGGCTGGCGCAAGGTGTGAGGTGCAGCTCCCTGGGCTCTGCCCGAGGCACGCCACCACCAGCACTGCCCCAGCACATGGACAAAAGTGCACTGCTGTTGACCTGTGGCCTGTTATTTCCTCTCAGGTGTGACCTTTTCCATCTTAGCTTGCTGCTATGATAGACCCCAATTAGCCTCCTTATTCCAAGGTTGCATTTTGCTCTAACGTACATCAGTCTGTACCTATTAAGTGAAAGAGAATCAGTTGCCTGAGGCATTTTCAGATAAGTTCTCAGTGTTTATTTCCTGTCTCAGAATGACTTAATTTCTTAACTGACAGAGTAGATGTCTTTCAGTTATGAAGTGAAACAAAATTACTTCCTTGAAAGCGTGTGTTTTCACATCCAAGGTAAATCACAACATCGTAAAACACTCTTTTTAACTTATTAAGGTCTTTGAGGTCATCTGTACCCTGACTTGCAAAGAAGTAGTTGAGAGCACTGCTTCTAGGCAGAATTTATTTGATATATTTTGGTATATATTGCTGCTGCGTGTACACTGCATTAGGTCAGTGCCTACATACATGCTAGATGTACCAGAATGATAGATAGATTTCAACTAAATATATAACCAAAGATTCAGCATTGTCTGAAACTAAGATTATTGTGAAATATTAAGCATCTTGATACAATTAAGATGCCTTATTCTCAGGTAGCATCATGCTAAAGAGATAATAACATTTATCTGAAAATATCTAAGTAGCTAAGCATGCTGTCACTGTAAAGATGTTCAGGATTGTCGTGGTTTAACCCTGGCCAGCACCTAAACACCACGCAGCCACTCGCTCACCCCCCTACTCCAGTGGGATGGGGGAGAGAATCGGGAGGGCACGAGTAGGAAAACTCTTGGGTTGAGATAAAAACAGTTTAAGAATTGAAATAAAACAAAGTAGAACAGTAATAATAACAGTGATAACAACAACAACAATAGAATATACAAAGCAGGCGATGTACAAAGCAATTGCTCACCACCTGCTGAACTGACACGTGCCCGAAACGTGAGTGCCCATCCTGGGACCCAGAGCCCCTCCACATACTTAGTTTTTATGGTGAGCATGATATCGCATGGTATGGAATACCCCATTGGCCAGCTGGGTCAACTGCCCTGGCTATGCTCCCCCCTCCAACTTCCCCTGCACCTGGCAGGACATGGGAGGCTGAAAAGTGCCCGGTGCAAGCACCACCCAGCAACACCCAAAACATCAATGGGCCATCAACGCTCCTATTATACCAAACCCAAAACACAGCACACCCCCCCCAGCTACTAGGAAGAAAGTTAACTCTGTCCCAGCCGGAACCAGGACAAGGATGTTCCTCTACACTGAAATACACGGTTGTCATTACATCCTCCAGAGGGTATTGGTACATATACCTAAATATCTAAGGTGACATATTAGTGGGTGTCTGCTATAGGCCACCTGACCAAGAAGAACAAGTGGATCAGACAGAAAGGAGTAGCCTCAAGTTTGCAGGCCTTGCTCCTCGTGGGTATCTTCAACCACCATCTGCTGGAGAGACAACACAGCAGGACAAAGGGGGCCCAAGAAAGTTGGTTAGTATTCAAGGATCACCTCCTCCAAGCTCAAGTGCAGTCCATCCCAATGAGCAGGAAGTCAGGCAAAACCAACAGGAGGCCTGTGTGGATGAACAAAGAGCTCCTACCCAAACTCAATGTCCAAACATCCAGGGATGACATTAGGAAAGCTAAGACCCAAATGGAATTGAATCTGGCCAAGGATGTCAAAGTGTCCTCATTTCAGCTGGGATAGAGTTAATTTTCTTCCTAGTAGTTGGTATAGCACTGTGTTCGGGATTTAGCATGAGAATAATGTTGATAACACACTGATGTTTTAGTTGTTGCTAAGTAAGTTGCTTACACTAGTCAAGGACTTTTCAGCTTCCCATGCTCTGCGAGGGGCACAAGAAGCTGGGAGGGGAGCATAGCCAGGACAGCTAGCACAACTGGCCAACAGGGTATTCCATACTATATGATGTCATGCTCAGTATATAAAGCTGGGGGAAGAAGAAGGAAGGGGGGATGTCTGGAGTGATGCCGTTTGTCTTCTCAAGTAGCCATTATGCATGATGGAGCCCTGCTTTCCTGGAGATGGCTGAACACCTGCCCGCCGATGGGAAGTAGTGAATGAATTTTTGCTTTGCTTGTGTGCGTGGTTTTTGCTTTACCTATTAAACTGTCTTTATCTCAACCCACGAGTTTTCTCACTTTTATTCTTCCGATTCTCTCCCCCATCCCACCAAGGGGGAGTGAGCGAGTGGCTGTGTGGGGGCTTAGTTGCTGGCTGGGGTTAAATCACAACACAAAGAGAATAAGAAGGGCTAAGTACATAAGTTACAAACAGAAGACTAGGGAAAATGTGGACCCATTGCTCAATGAGATGGGGGACCTGGTTACACAAGTCATGGAAAAGGTTGAGGTGCTGAATGCCTTCTTTGCCACATCCTTACTAGCAAGACTGGCCTTCAGGAATCCCAGGTCCCAGAGACCGGAGGGAAAGGCTGGAGCAAGAAAGATGTACCCTTGGTGGAAGAGGATCAGGTCAATACTGGGTCCAGTCCTGTTTACCATCTTCATTAATGATCTGGATGATGGAGCAGAGTCTACCCTTCAGCAAGTTTGCAGATGACACAAAACTAGAAGGAGTGGCTTATACACCAAAGGGTCATGCTGCCATCCAGAGGAACATTGACAGGCTGGAGAAATGTGCTGACAGGAACCTCATGAAGTTCAACAAGGGGAAGTGCAAAGTCCTGCAGCTGGGGAGGAACAAGCCCAGACAGTATATGCTGGGGACCACCCAGCTGGAAAGAAACTTAGCAGAAAGGTACCTGAGRGTCCTAGTGGACAGCAAGTTGAACATGAGCCAGCAATATGCCCTTGAGGCAAAGAAGACTAATGATATCCACAGCTGCATTAGACAAAGTATTGCCAGCGGGTCGAGGGAGGTGATCCTTCCCCTCTACTCAGCACTGGTGAGGCCACACCTGGAGTACTGTGTCCAGTTGTGGGCTCCTCAGTACAAGAAAGACATGGACATACTGGAAAGCTTCCAACAAAAGGCCACAAAGATGATTAAGGGACAGGATCATCTCTGCTAGGAGGAAAGGCTGAGAGATCTGGGGCTGTTTCACCTGGAGAAGAGAGGGCTCAGGGGGGATCTTATTAATGTGTATAAATACCTGAAGGGAGGGTGCGAGGAGGACGGAGCCAGGCTCTTTCCAGCGGTGCCCAGTGACAGGACAAGAGGCAATGGGCACAAACTGAAACACAGGAGGTTCCCTCTCAACTTCAGGAAACACTTTTTCACTGTGAGGGTGACCGAGCACTGACGCAGGTTGCCCAGAGAGGTTGTGGAGTCTCTATCCTTGGAGACATTCAAAAGCCATCTGGACATGGTCCTGGGCAACTGGCTTTAGGTGGCCCTGCTTCGGCAAGGGGGTTGGACTAGATGACCTCTAGAGGTCCCTTCCAATCTCTGCCATTCCATGATTCTGTGATTCTCTGATGCTAAAGCTTTGCCAAGGTATCTGTAAAACTGCCATATGGAATCCACAAATGATTTGGGATCTGTAAATCTTCCTTCATCCCTTTGTGGCATTTGACAAAGTTAGTTAATCAAGAATAGTGTAATGAATTTTAAGGCCAGAGGGGACCATTATGATCATATAGGCTCACAACATGGACTGTAGAAAGTCACAAAGTAATTTCTTCATCAAAACTATAAATACAGGATACATTTTTGAAAGAAATCTTGCCTCCACTTAAAGACTGCAAGTAATGACAAGACCACCATGTCCCCAGGTAGATTCTTTCAATACTTAATTATCCATGTTTTTAAAAATTTGTGACCTAGTCTAGCTTCACCTTCCAGCCGTTGTGTCTCTCATGACAATTTCTGCTAGATTAAAGAGCTGTCTACACTTAGAAGACATGGTCATAAAGAGTCATGACTTATTTCTAAGCTTCTTGGATTGAACGTCTTTCAACCATAACTGTAAGGCTGCTTTCAAGATCACATGTACAGCTCTAATCATGTGAATAGCTCTTTTTTGAGACATATCATTTTTTAAGTAGCACTACTGAACTTAATATATGAGAGCAGGACAAAGTGTTTTGTCAGTGGTCTTCCTGATGGAGTATAGCCTTGAACGATACCAAATTTCATAATCAAGAACTGTGTTCACTCTCTTAGCTACAGCACTGCCTCCAGAGTTCACATGCAGTTGGTCATATGCTAAAACACCATTTTAGCATCCAAACAAGAACACAATGCCCTATCTTACAAATCTGATCTGCACTCCTTACTCCTAAGAAGATAACCTTCCTGGATCAACTGTACCGYCATAATGCTCCATCCCTGTCCCAAACTCACACAGAGCACAAAATGTTGTTTCATGTTTTATGCCTAAGAGATATTTTTTCTTTCCCTACATATAAGCTGTAATCGAAATCCCCTGGAGCACTTTTGCTACCATTCAGGCGATTTAAATGTCAAGAACAGGAGGTACAGATCCTTTGGGAGAACATACCAGCAACTGAGCCATGCTTGTCTCCTCAAACACTGGTTCAGCGACTGAAGTCTTCATTTGGCAGTGAGGCTTGCTTAAAGCCTATCTCTGAAACTTATTATTGAACTGCTTGCTGACCAAAACAGGCCATTCTCCTCGGCAGCTGACAGAACCACACGCAGGAGCCTGAAGTTGGCACCTGGGCTCAGCTGCCCATGCAAGTCCCACCTGCATGAAGCCCAGCCTTAGTCAGAGCCTGTCCGGGGCTTGCCAACAGGTTTTCACATAACTTCCCTTTCCCTGTATAGACTTGGCCTTCCTTACACAAGTGTAGCAATGCACCACTTGTAACAGAAGGGAAAAAACAAAAGACATATTCAGTCTGCACCTCTGTCCTGTGAGACTTACTGCCCCAAAAGATGACAAGAAAATATTAAAGAATGGAGTATGTAGAAATCCTTCACCTATTGCCCTGAAAACTGGCTTTGTTTCCCCAAAGAGACTGTAGAACTTCCATCATTCTGGATGTCAGGTCATTTAATTTTGAAACTAGCATCCAAACTTGGTACTAATTTCTTCAAGAAAGTTCTACATACTTGCACTGGCAATTGAAAATTTCCTCATTGATAAGTGGATGCAGAAAAGACTAGGCCATGAAAGTTATTGACACAATAACTCAGTATAAAGGGCACTATACCTAGCCTCACATTATAAAGGAAAAATGTAATAGCACTTTCTAAACATGCTGCTCACTGTCTCTTGGTTTTTGAATAATGAAGGGTCTTTTCACTTGTCCTTGAACAAAATACCAGCTCATATACTACAGATGTAGGCAGAAGACTACAATGCATTTAATACTAAACATCCAAGCGAATATCTAAAAACAAGGTGGTGGGTGGGAAGAAGGGATAAAAAAAGATACTATCCTTCATTATTTACCTAAAATGTTTTTTTCTCTTCAAATGGGATTTTTAGAAGTAACTTACACTTCTACAGAATGCTAAGGAACTTTTGTGACTTACTAATGCTTACCAAGACATAGGATTTTATTCTATAACCTTTTGATTGAAAATATTTCATGCAGTTTCATAACATAAAGAGACTTATAGTTCTGAGCAAAGGGTGCCAAGAGAAATGCAGAAATAACACAAGCAACCCAGGAATTTTAGCACACACCTGTAGTCATACCACTGCATGCAGGAATTTGTTGTACATCTAAAGTCCTATTGTTAAAAATTTATGATTCTGAGAATACTTACCATACATGAGTGTAATAACAGAAGTAGTTGTAAGTTTTGATCATGTTGGCAGTAAAAAATAACTTCCTTTATCTACTTTAAGATAGTTTTTAATGATGTGATTGGCTAATAACAGAGCAGAATTAAAAGCTTAAGTGATTTATTAGGTTTCTGTTCCAAGTTACCTGATGTCATATTTTAAAATCATTCATCATAGTCATAGATACACTCTTATGTGTCTGCAGTGTTATAAGCAAGCACAATGAGCCCAGACTGGATTAAGTAATGCTCTTTTTTCTTTTTTCTTTTAGTAAAAAGCCAACAAATCAACAAAGCTTAGAGGGTAACTTTTCCTCAGGAGCACAATGCAATTCTTTCTGAAGACTTTGCTTGCCAGAATAGTCGTGAAAGTACCTGTGTTCTAAGCCATGGAAAACTTTGCATCAGAACAGGAAAAAAAATGGATATTTAGGACATAGCTCATTTACGAAAATATTAACAATAAAATCATTATACCATGCACTCTGCACATTTTTCAATGAACTATGAACTTGCTACATGAGAGATTCAAGAGAGAAAGAAAAGAAGAAATTTGTTTTCACTCACGACTAGTGCAGTGGACCTAAATACAGATCCAGTCAAGGTGGACCAATCTTTCAGTATTCAGTTAGAATGAGAACTACCAGTCTGGACTACATTTTCATTTCAGTGGTAACTACCTTGCCATTTCAGCAAGTTATTGTTCTCCTTTTGAGACCAGAATTCTTTACATTCTACAACCTGAACTAACATCCTTTCATATGAATTCTAGAGGTGAAAAACCTACATAAGTAACGAGTGTTATATAGTGTCTGCACTTCTATCTAACAAGTTTGGCAGACCTGCTGCACAAATTTCTAAAATCAGAACAGTCCTTGGAGGTACTACTTAAGAAATGACGTCTACTTTACAGAATCAGATTTTCTGCCCAAGTAAAAGGACTCAGAACTGAGATTCACTGCAAAAATTAAAGATAGAGTCAAAACRCACTTCTACAATATGCAGGTGTCTCTGAGGTGAGTCACCCTTTCTCCATTGAGGAAAGTTTAAGGTTGGAAACAGAAAAATCTGTTAAAGCAGTCAAGGTTTGTGCTTATACTGAGCTCATCTGTGTGTAATTAACTATAAGAAGTTGCCCCGGTGATTCACATGGAAAGAATCCTACCAGAAGCCTGACAGTATCTTCCAAGTGTATACTAATACAAAGACGTGTTGTCCTGTGCTTTTCAGCAGTGTTTCCAACTCTTTTTGGAAACCAAATATTACACCTTTCATTTGCAAATTAACTGCGTATGTACTACTTCATCTGTATTAAGTTGTCAGAACTCAATAGATGTCTCATAGACAAACATCCAGTACCCTTTTCTTTACCTCTGTGGACATCTCCATATGAAATAGGGTATACAGGAAGCACAGGTTTTTTGTTTTCCTCCAGCTTCTTTGAAAAGTGTTACAAACTCAGATTAAAATAGCTGTAAACAACCTAATCCTGTAGTAATATTTTATGACACTTTCAGTTATTAGAAGCTTCTGTAAGAGCACGTTCAGGGTTTTTTTTTACCTTTATTTTACTTCAGAGTTGCACATGGTATGTGCTAATGGTAATACCAGACATTATGCATTAGGAATAGACAGGTTGAGACTAATGAAAGTGGCATATGCTTACTATAAGCCTTTATGTAAACCTTCACTACTACCACATGTGATTTTTATGTGCTGCCTAACACAGTCAGTGGGGATGCTCTAACTATGCCCTGCTTTGCAATGGCAGGGGAACACTGGGCAATGATTTGGCAAACATTTCAGACATGCACTTAGAAAAAGAAAGGGGTGACAGTATGGCCAGCTTGGCTGGGTAACAACAGCAGCCTTCTGTGAAGGCTCTTGGGAGGCAGGCAGCATTCAGAAGAGGTGTCGGGTTTTACAAGCTATCAATATCACGTTATACTCTAACCTCAGATCTCTGAAACATATAGTCACACATCACTTTTATTGGGAACGTACTACCTGCGGTTAACATGAAATTATGCAAGTGCAGGCAGTGTTTACATTTACCTGTATAGCTTTAGGACATCCACAGTATTTCAATGTAAACAAAACAAAACCATTTATTTTTCTTTGCCAGAATGCATTTTTCCCTCTTTCTAAACTTGTTGGGAAGTAACTGCACGCATTTATTATTTTTACTAGAAAATAAATTGTGATCCCAGTTAAAGAGCAAAGGAAAAATTTTAACCAGCAGCATCTATTCATTTGAGAGCAATCATTTCCTTGCTGTTTATCAGGACTAAATAATTCAAACCATATCTCCCTACTGTTTAGGCTGTCACAACTCTGTGTATCTGGTGACTGAGGTAATCATCGTGCAATCAATGGGGTCTCCCTGCCAATTATCTAACTCTCTAGAGCACTTTTTAGGGTTGTGTTGTGAAGTAGTTTAACTGTTCCTCTTTCCAAATGACGTTTAAAATCCCTCATTGTATCTCTGAGAGCTGACAACACATATTTCCAGTCCCGGATCTTCCCAATCTCAGCCAAGGCTTGTACAGAAAGGCAACATTTTAGTCTACTTCCATTGCACTCAGAAGCCCAAAACTTTCCTGATTCTTACGGTGTAAAATTTAAAGTATATCTTCTGTCAGCTCTATCACAGAGAAACGTTATTTACATAGTATGGTCCTTGCAACCGTGTTGTTCTTTCCATCTCTTTTTCATAGCAGATACAGGTCAGTAATATATGTCTAGTTTTTAAGTTCAACTATACACCACTTCACACTGCTGTCCCTCTTTCCTGGGACTTACAACCCTTATCCAAAGAAAGGATGTAGCCACCTTATACTATGGGGTTAACCCCGACTGGCAACTAAGCACCACCAGGGGAAAAAAAAAAAAAAAAAAAAAAAAAAAAAAAAAAAAAAAAAAAAAAAAAAAAAAAAAAAAAAAAAAAAAAAANAAAAAAAAAAAAAAAAAAAAAAAAAAAAAAAAAAAAAAAAAAAAAAAAAAAAAAAAAAAAAAAAAAAAAAAAAAAAAAAAAAAAAAAAAGAAAAAGAAGAAAAGAAAAGAAAAAAATGTTTTATTGTATTCCTGAAGGTTCCCTGGCCAGGAAAAGAAATTGCTCCAGATATATGCTATCCAGAGGCAAACCTTATGAAATGCACAAATACCTAATCAAGTGGAGACATTAGCAAAATCCTCCTGTTTATATAACATTAGATATTATCCTCAGTTAAATAATTTATTTGTTTGCAAAATAGGTCCACCTGCACCAAAGCCAGTCGTACCAGCTTCCAATATCTCAAACCCCAAGGCAGAGCTGCTGCTGCTTCAAGATTCTGTCTTGAATTTGGCTAAAGTGCAAATCTCCATTCTTTCAAACAAAGTGTCTGGTAGTTTGGTGGTGAACAAACATTCTCATCCAAATTTGTTATATCAGAGTTTTTTCTGACCATTTCTGTACTTAAGTGCCATATTGGACTAGGATTTGAAATTTTAATCTTTTTATCAGGTAAGATAAACTGCTTTGAGTAACTGGTTTACTTGGAGAGATGAGGATGAATACCATCTCATTTCAGGTCTAGAAGATTCATTGAGCTATCTCACATTACTAAGAAGGAATAGATTTATCACACTGGCATCACACTCACTGACTTAGTGTGCAATACTACAAGTGAGATGATGCATTGAGTCTTTCCACAGTCCTTCATGTCATGAAAAAACACAGTTAGCGAGACTCAACCATCATCAAGTCCATTTAATTCTGTTTAATACCATTATTCTTCTGCAGAAATGTATCTTGGCCACTCTGCATATTAATTTAATCTACTATGAGTTATGTAAGTGAGCTCTGTATCATGATGACTTCTGAAAGCTTTTGGTGGATTGAAGGGGCCACAATATAACAGTCCTGACCTGAACATACACATCATACAAAGAATTAAGTGAGGAACAATGACTTCTGCAGCTGTGTTGTCTGAATCAAAAACATTCTGCATTTTATGTACTTTCTATTGATTTGATCTCTTAGTATCAGAATTTATAAATTTCTTTTCCTGAACTTATCACTGCACTTAAACTAGTCAACAAAATTAACTTTTCTCTATCTTTGTCCATTATCTTAATTTCATTAACCGCCATTCTATCATTCCCTGTATTATCTGTTTTCTTGAAGGCTTTTAAATTGCTACCTTCGTAGCCCGATATAAGATTTCAAGCAACGGAAAATTCATCAAGGCCAGATATTTGTTGTTTATAATAGGAAAGCTACTTAAATGGCAGACTGAAACTCCTGACTGATGTTCTCAAGAGACCTTATGTTCCACAACCATTTTCATTTTAGATGCAAATAATGTATCACATGGTTACTTGTGCTCTACAGTAATTCTGATTTTTTTTTTCTTTTTTTTTACAGCCTTATTGCTTCACCGTTGTTTATCTCCACTTACCAAGTAGTCTAGAGCTTGGTGTGAGAATATTCCTTTGACAGAAGGCAGATCACTCAGTGCCTCATTTAGTGCCCTACCCACTGAGCTATGATGGTATCTGCTACTAGGAGGACAAGAGGATGCATAGAAACCTAAAAATGAATTTTTGCAGTACCTATGGTCTTCTCTGTGGCAGGACCACCAAACTTTCTCCACCATGAAGTTTCACACTTCAGTTGCTGAAACTTTTCACGCCAGCTCTGAGAAGTCTTCTCAGAAGATCTTTTGGACTCCTGACTCTGAAGCTACACCTACACYAACAAAGCAAACAGTGTCCAGGAATAGGCATTACTAAACTGTTCAGGCAGCCCTGGGATTGCTTTGACCCTTTGACATTTAACATCTTTTTGTGGACCTGCCCCATGAAGACCTGTGTAAAATGTCCCAAAGCTTAATTACCTTCACTTTTAAACACAATCTTATATGTAGTGTGAACCTGTGCAAGTCTGTCTTTCAAATGATTGTACCATGTTATGCCTTTGCTGGTCTAACTCACAAACCAATACATGGAATACTCTAGCGGGAGGTGCTATAATGAGAAACAGATTTTTTTTCTTTTTTTCTAGGAACACTTAACAATTCTGATTTGCACTTGCTTAAAGAAAAGAATTYAAAAATAACTGGCAGTCCGTAAAATATAGCTAGTGCATGAATTCTTCAGACAATTTACCGTATTCTCATGAAGAGAGCAGAAAGAGGTTTCTTTTTTATTTTAATATGGACAACTGATTAACTTTAATTACCTATGATTACACTGAATGCTATGAGCAGGAGGAACATGTTTTTATTTTTCATAAGCACCGACTGTGGATGAATTCAGTGCAGAGTCAAACAACCTGTTCTGCCTTCTCTGTATTTCCATTCCCAAAGGAACTGCCTTTTGGACTGCCACATCTGGAAAGAAAGGTTTCTGAAACAGCAATGAGCAGAAGTATAAAACTGTGGCAGAGAAAAGATGCAAAAGGTCTGTAAACCTTCCATTTTTTAACATGTAATGAGGACAAAGCAGTTTTATTATGCTTTGTAATTTGTGGTGGACATATCACATTAAAAAAACCCTACAAATCTTGGGAGAAGAACTAAAACTAATATAAGGTATTGATATTACATCAAGTATTGTCTAATTTTTTATTTTGAAAAAAACTGAATTTATGCATCTGATAAATACAATCAAGTAAAGCAAGTCTGGTCAATTGGCTGTAGGTTGTTAATATCCCAGTGTCTTTTACCTGTACTGTTACACAGCTTCCTGCAAACCATTAACATCAGAGAGTTAGGGACTGGAATAAGAAGGGCGAATGTACAGGGGAAGGGAGCGGGGACATTGTGCATTTATCCTACACAAGGATCTGTCACACCTGGGAAAATACAGAGACTTCAAGTTTGTAGTCTCAAGATGAATGTTGAAAGAGAATTTTCTATGAGTCTCTTTTCTGCTCTTCTTTAACCTGCAAAGAAGGCTGTCTTCACGGTGAGATGAAAAAATTTACACAAAGTAAATTCCTCGTGTAGATTTCTTTTCTACAATCATAGCATTTCTTTAGAATACTTAACAAACTTGAAAGTACATCTATGAAGAAACCACTTCTATGTCATTATAAAATGATTTACAGCCTTTCAAGCGTAATTGAAGGTGAGGAGGTGAATGGGTTGACTATATTTCTAAATGGAACACATATGTGTTTCCCAGCATTTCAGCTGAACTGGTAGCTTTCAAAACTTTCAATCCTCATTTAGGCCTCAAAGAAAGTACTGTTGAGGTATGCAGTCTCTTTGGGCTTCCCTCCATTTATGGAGCCAGAAAATCTTAGTTCACCTGTGCCCTAAGCATTGTCAGCAAATTAGCTTCCCTGCTGGAATTAAAACAAAGGCAGCATTTAGGAGACATCTGTAGAAGATCTCTAGGGCACTTTTTTTCTACCAGATGAATACAATGATTTTAGTAGAAAACTTCCCATTTGGAAATCTCAGGAGGAGATTTCTTCTCCTTCTGCCCTCCCCCTTACCTCCTGCACTCCCACTGCTCACTCCTTTAGGGCTTCTTGCAGGACTCTCTTATATCTTCCTATATTCAAGGGGTGGTGTAGGCTGTTAATTTACTGGACTCAGGGATCCTAAGGGGCTCCTAACAGTTTTACAATGGCATATGTAATCACAGCCAAGAAGGACTGTGAGCAAGGGAGAGAGCTTGGCAGGTTTTGCACATTTTTGTGTTTCATCATGTCTATTTCTATCTTTGCATCACTTACAATAGCAAAAATTTATGGGGACAAGGAGTAAATACAATGGGAACTGTTCAACTTTCAGCCTCACATCGCTGCAAGTGTTTGCACTAAAGTGTGGAGCTTTTAAAGCAATAGGTAACAACAACAATTGTTTCGCCCCTTCGTGATTACCCATCATTTTGAGACATTTCTGAGTTACTTGTTTAACTAAAATGGCCTTGTCTATAATCTGCAGGGTATACTGGATGATGAACATTTTCAAATTACATGGTTTGCAGTTCCTAGTTCCACTGAATTTACAGCTGCTTTCAGACTCAGTGAACTGCATTTGATAAGGCTGTATTCAGTCCAGAACCTTTCTTTAGGCACATAATTGAAACTATTCTACCAAATCTGTTTCACTTAGACTACAATCATATTCTGCCAGCCACTCAAAAATCCCCCATTTCTGCAATGAACACTTAGTGGTGGGTGTATAATGTCATTTAATCATTTCYCTCTAAATCTCTGGCACACGTGAATAATACTATACTGATGATCAGGTATGTGTCCAAGCAGCAGCTTGGTATATTCCAGTGTCTGTGATCTTGCAGCGTGGCAGTTATAAATTCAGAGACACAGATGTCCCACTGAGGGACAGTCCAGACTTTGTGCTGTCATTTAGAGACTGGCAGGTGTCTGTTAAAGGACTCAGTGGAGTCTTCCATCTGTTTGACCAGCTACAGACTGCATAGTGAACAGCTCTCCCCTTCTAATTGTGGTATTACAAGGTTTTTTAAAGTCTGTGTTATAATAAAGGGGCCCTGTGAACATATTTTTGCTTATACATTCTCATAGTGGTTTGTTTATTAATTTCTTCCTTCTGTCACTCTGCAGAAATGAATCTAGCTTTAAAGATTACTGTGGTGCTATGTAATAGACATTTCTATGCTAGGAGATTTCCAGTTCTCTTCCAGCAATCAATGTTTAAAAAAAAAAAAAAAAAATCCACTGCTATTCACTGTATTTCAGATAAAAAAAAAAAAAGTTGGAGTTTCTTTTTTTTGTTTATTTGTGTGATCTGCTAATTAAGATACATAAAGGAATGGGATTATGACTTTATAGGCAGCGAAGTAAATGAATGAAGAATGTATGAAGAGCTATCTTTAGATGATGTTTCTAGAAATATTATAGCAGAAAAAGGAACAATCTTCTGAGTTGTAAATGGGAGTCCTAGAAGTCTAATTCTGCTATCTATTTTAAGAACACTGATACTGCTTTTATTCAATTTTAAAAATATCTTTTTATTCATAAATGTGTTAAAGCAGTTCAGCTGGTATTCTATTTAAAAGACAAGGACATGAGACACATTCTTGCAACACTACTAGTTTTATGCTTTTCCATCTTGTCATAATCAGATGATGTTTATTATTTAATCCAAAGTCTATTGTGTTTATTGCTTTGTGTGGAGTGAAGGGATTTGCAAGAATTGCTAACCCACTTTGAACCTAGCTGTTATGTGACAGAGACCTGTTACCAGCAGCAGTCATTCTGCTGGTGGCTTTCTTTTGGGGAAAGGTTGGGCAGTGCTGAGCTCCCCCAAGGAATGGTTGACCGCTTTGCTCCAGAAAAGACAGGTGTCTAGATTTGGGATTGATGAAGGTGCCCTGCTTCCAGAGAAGGAGGGACTGCACCTTCTGCTGAGGAATGCCAGAAGACAAGGAGTGATCACCTACATGCTGGAGCCCACTGTCTATGTGAACTGCGCAGAAGTCTGGATATATCATCTTGGTTGATGATGCCACTTCACCGTATTAGGCACTTAAGTGTTAGGCTTTGAGGCACAAATATCCTTTGCTGGATCTATCACAATTTATTAGTGAATTTCTTCATTAAAATTGGTGGGCCCATATAATCCATGAGCATTGCATGTGTGTAGTACTTATTGTTTGGCATTCTTTCTGTTCCTTGGCTGCAGTAAGTAAATAGAGCAATAAGAACAGCAAATGATGTAACCGAAAGGATAACTTTCATTTTGTTTTTAGGAAATACTAAATCATTTGATCTTTAAAAGAAAGTGTCTGCTTAGGAGTATTTGGAGTAATAAATTGTTGTAACATTTGCACAAGAAGAAAGAAAGCCTGAAAATGAATTAAAATGAAAAAAAAATATGTATTTTTAAATATGCATGTGTATCTATAGACTAGATGTCTGGTATCAGCCCTGCTAATGGCTCTCAGACTGTGGTCAATGAACCGCCAATGGTCTGCAAAGATTTTCATTCTATTGCTAGCAAGCCATTTTGAAGTAGACAAAATGGGAAGTTGGAAAATGAAAGGACCTTTTATAAATTTGCCCACAAGATTAGAAGGTAGAAGTTCCCCTTAAACACACTCTGCTCGATTCACTGAGATGTGTAGCGTATTGCTTTTCTCATGAGATGAACATAGTGAATAAAGCCCCATCAATCCCCTTATCAAGCCTGTAGGTCCTATTTCAAACATAGGCATGGCTCAACACAATTCCTGCTCTAAAAAGTATATGGTTTAGAGTGCAAAAGAGTGCATCAGGCCACATGCAAAGGCAGAAATAAAGTGCACCAAACAAAAGGTTTCTGTACTGCAGTTGCACTGTGGAAGAGCAAAGTCAGGACGAACACTTTCAGAAACATCAGTATTTCCTGGGGCTTTTCTGAGCTTGGATCAGCTCTGTGTCCATCAGTACAGGGATGAGACAGAAAAACCAGATATAGATGGAAAGATACATACACATGTACATTTAATAATATATGTGCAATACTGAGGTCTTTCTTATCAAACCCTTTATCAGTCTTTTATCCTGAAAGTAGACAAGGCAGAATTGTCACATTCTTCCCTCTACAGTAGGCAGAAAATCAGCCCTTAGCTATTACCTTTTATATAAATTTCACAAACATTCACAGGCATTTATTATAACAGGAATGGCATCTGCAGACTGTGGGGCAAGGGTGAAGAGGGTGGCAAAGGGCAAGGGAGACTGATTGAGCACTTGGAAAGTGGGAAGTAGGATTTGATTGTTTTATTAGAGAGAAGGTTAGGGGTTATAAGACAGGGAGAAAAGACAGTTCCTCTGATGGGAAATGAAGAGAGCTGTGGAGTCAATTAAGTGCATGGAGAACTTTCCATATGGGGGGGCTAAGTGGTGGAGGAGCCTGATGGTGGGAATGGGGAAAGGAGGAAGAGGGGGAGGACAYGTGGTGAGCTCAGCAACAAGAACGGGGAAGGTGGTGCTGTAAATCACAGGCACTGCCTTGCTTCCATATGGAAAGAAAATAAGACGAGGTCAGTTTGCTTTACTTGGGGTTACACGTGTTGTATTACCTTCGGTTATCAACTGGATCTAGAAACAAAACGGCTGCTAGAGCGAGCACTTAGGGACAAGGCTGTAAGGTCAACTTTTGCCCTAATGTTTACAGAGGGTAGGCTGAGGCTGAAAGGAAAAGGGCAAGTCAGGCAAACATACCTGGAGGTACATTGAAAGTAGATGTGTCCGGGGTTTTTTTAGAAATAAAAAAAAACCACATTTTCACTCAGATTCTTTTTTAATCCAGCATATATCCGACTCACTGGCTTTGAGAGCTTCAACCTTAATGTTCATAGTCTTCCTTTTATCTATCAAAAAATGGGTCTACAAGATAGAGTGGGGAGCTGAAATAAATCCAAATAACTAAATAAATACAACTGTATAGTCATGATCACTTGTGTGTGTTATTGCCCCACAGGGACAATATGTATTTCTGGCGGAGCGCCTTGTGTCTGCCAGTGTTCCCCCTGTGGAGCAGTAATGTGTTCAGGTAGTCATGACTATATCTAATAAAAACTGCAAAATAACAACATTATTCCTGAAAAATTAATCCTGGATCCAAAACCAAGTTAGAAAAAACACACACACACACAAAAAAAACCCCTCCCACTAATAAAATGAGTCTCCATTAGGAGACTCTATGTTAGCAGCATCCCACATAAATATAAATCACTTTGGGAAAAAAAACACCAGGTTAGATATGCTTAGGACATTAGTATTATGTCAAAAAGACCATAACCTAGGAAAGGCTGGAAACACCATAACCAGTCTTCATAGGCTGAAGGTGCTTATGCCTGAGCCTTTTAACATCTAAGCAATGCCAATATGTTTCTGAACTTGAATAAATTCATAACAATAAACTCCCACCTTTGCGTATGGTCAATTAAAAAGATATAGGCAGACACTGAATATATGACAATCTTGATAAGAAAATATTTATAAATTAAGAATACATCATTTATTTAGGTTAACAGATGGAACTTGCAGATGAAATTAATGAATCACAGAATGGTTTAGAAGGGACTTCTTGAAATCCCCCTGCTCAAGCATGGTCAACTAGAGCAGGTTGCACAGGACCGTGTCCGGCTGAGTTTTAAGTATCTCCAAGGATGGAGACTCCACAACCTTTCTGGGCAACCTGTGCCAGTGTTTGACCACGCACACAATAAAAAAATGGTTTASTGTGTTCAGATGGAGTTTCATGTGTTGTAATTGTGCCCACTGCCCTGTCAGTGGGGACTGCTGAGAAAAGTCTAGCTCCCTCTTCTTCGTTCCCTCCCATCAGGTATTTATATGCATGGATAGGATCCTCCTGAGCCTTCTCTTCTCCAGCATGAAGAGTCCCAGCTAGAAGCTTCCCCCATGTGCAATACAGCCAATGCCAGCCGGCTCTAAGACGGACCCACCGCTGGCCAAGGCTGAGCCAATCAGTGATGGTGGTAATGTCTCTGTGATAACATAGTTAAGAAGGGGAAAAAACGGCTGTGCAACAGCAGCCAGGAGAGAGGAGTAAGAATACATGAGAGAAACAATTATGCAGACACCAAGGTCAGTGAAGAAGGAGGGGGAGGAGGTGCTCCAAGCGCTGGAGCAGAGATTCCCCTGCAGCCCATGGTGAAGACCATGGTGAGGCAGGCTGTCCCCCTGCAGCCCATGGAGGACCATGGTGGAGCAGATATCCACCTGCAGCCCATGGAGGACCCCATGCCGGAGCAGGTGGATGTGCCCAGAGGCTGTGACCCTGTGGGAAGCCCGCGCTGGAGCAGGCTCCTGGCAGGACCTGTGGTCCCGTGGAGAGAGGAGCCCACACTGGAGCAGGGGAAGAGCGTGAGGAGGAAGGAGCAGCAGAGACAATGTGTGATGAACTGACTGCAACACCCATTCCCCATCCCCCTGCACTACTGGGGGGGAGGAGGTAGAGAATTTGGGAGTGAAGTTGAGCATGGGAAGAAGGGAGGGGTTGGGGGAAGGTGTTTTAAGATTTATTTTCTCATTACTCTACTCTGATTTGATTGGTAATAAATTAAACTAATTTCCCCGAGTCAAGACTGTTTTGCCCGTGATGGTAATTGGTGAGTGATCTCCCTGTCCTTATCTCAACCCACGAGCCTTTTGTTGTATTTTTTCTCCCCCTGTCCAGCTGAGGATGGGGGAGTAATAGGGCGGCTTTAGTGGGCACCTGGCATCCAGCCAGGGTCAACCCACCACAGTGATTATGTGACCTGGAAGAGGAGAGGGACTGCACCCGTGTCAAGCTTGCAGTTGACACAAAACTCGTGGGACTGATGGATATGCCTGAGGGCAGGGCTACCATCCAGAGGGACCTAGACAGGCTGGAGGAACAGGACAATTGAAATCTTCTGAAATTCAACAAGGACAAATGGAAGTCCTGCCCCTGAGAAGGAATAACCCTTCCAGCAATATAGGCTGAGGACTGCTTGGCGGGGAGTAGCTCTGAAGAAAAGGCTTGGGGATCGTGGTGGGCAGGGAGTTGAGCACAAGCCAGCAGTGTGCTCTGGCAGCTATGAAGGACAACCGCATCCTGGGCTGTACAAACTAGCCAGTCAATTAAGGGACAGGATTTTCCCCTTTGGTTTGGTACTCATTAGGCCACACCTAGATACTGCACATAGTTTTGGACCCCCAGTACAGAAAAGATATCAATAAACCCAAGCAAGCTCAGCAGACGTGGTCACCACTGAGGTGGTCAGGGCTGGAGAACTCAACCTGTAAGGAGAGGCTGGAGGATGAGGGCTGGTTGAACCTGAACAAGGGGTGGCTCAGGGGGCACCTAAGAGCAGCCCCCAGTTCCTGGCCCTGCTGTGAGCAGGGCTTGCATCAGGCACCTCCCAAGCTCCCTCCCCACCAGAGTTTTCCTGTGATTCCTAATTCAGCCACTGAATTGTGCTCATTTGATATTATTTAAAAGCTTGGCTGATGAAGGTAATTCTGTAGAGTCTTAGACTTCAAGTGTCAGGCTTAAAACTGCATGAAATTCTGATAAAATACACCGTATCAACACAGTAACAGTACGCTGTATCTGTAAACATTGATCAACGGCCATACATCATTTAACAAGGATGGATATTAGAACAAAAACAATTTTAATAAAATCCAGGAAAAGACACTAATCTAAGGGAAAAAAACACCACTATGTAATACAGAATGGGCATCTATATTCTTGAAAGCAGTGATCTGGAAGGATTTAAAGATCATAGGAGAAAAACAACTCTGCATGAACTTCTATGACTTAAAGTCTGAGGTGATATTTAGATGAATAAGCAGGAAAATAAAAAACTAGGAGAATTAAAGAAGGCACATATGTCACTCTGTGTGGCATATGACAGTACTGTCCAGGAGTATTATATACAGCTTTTTCCCCATAGCTTTAAAAATATGTGGAAAATCAGAGAAGTCACATAATCACACTCCAAAGCTAGGGAAGCTGGTTTTTGGCAAGGAACACACAGAGCTTAATGTATTTACTTCATCATATCAATGAAGAGACAGCTTGATTATGGTGTGTAAGTGCTTCAGGGGGACAAAATACCTGAAACTAAAGAGCTCTTTAAACTACCTATGAAGTGCATAACAAGAGTGAATGGCTGCAAGTTAAAGCCAGTCACATTCAAATGACTAATACAGCACATTTTTAAATGATGCTGATTATCCAGTAAAATAATCTACCGATAAAAGTGATGGATTCTTTATATTTGAGTGAGCAGTGATTCCTTTCTGGAAAATGTGTTGTTGGGTTTATGCATATGCTTGCAGGTGTGAGATGTAGGACATTTATAGAAATTACCAGCATTTGGCTGGAAAGTGTACTGACACAGAAACTAATCCTGCATTCAGACCAGTTTGTTGCAAATGTGATATAAAATGGCTAACCTAAGGTGTTGCGATGGACTACGATCATAGATGTATTTTAATTGGGGGGATGATGGCTCTTTCAAATGAGCTAACTCAAACATTTGTAACAGTATGGGCATACTCTTATTTACATAGAACTTTAATGGCTTCAGTTGAGTAGGAGTCAGATGAAATGAAATGGACAAGCAGACAGATGGTATAATGATCCCTTCTGGTCTTAAAATTTCTGAATTTGAAAAAAAAAAAAAAAAGATCCTACTTTACCTCTACTTTACCTGTGCTTTAGCTTACCCAGCTGTAAAAGCACGATATGACTAAGCACAGCAAAGTAAGATTTATTTGATGTATGTAAAGTCATTTCAGAACCTTAGATGAAGTCTAAATCATAATTATTATGGTTATTACAAATGATCTATCTGTGCCAAACAAGTCCTGGATGATACCATGGAGTCACAGTGGGAGTTTGTTGTTTTTTTGAGGAGGGTGTATTTTTTTTTTTTAATCACATATATCTCGAAAAGGAAATCACCTTTACTAAGGCAGCATTTTCAAGGCAGGTTCATGTGAGATCTCAGCAAGGAGGAGACATAGCAACCACGTTGCCCAAAGAGGCTGTCTGCCTCTAGCCATCCTTGACAGCTGTGGATGCACTTTGTGTCAGTGTTGGTGCTGCTGGGCTTCAGAGGGAGTGCTGTCAGCTCCCTCCAGCTTGAGGGTCTGCAGCAGCAACAACTGAACCTTGCAGCAAGAAGGCCATTACAGAAAACTTATCTAGAGAAAGATTCTCCACAGATTATGTTTATTAATCTAAGAAGTATAAGTCAATTTGTCATTATTATACATTATTTGCATTGGTTGAAAAATTTGGTGCCTTCACCAACTCACAGAAACTAGACTTGTGCCCCCCTTGCAATTTAACATAGAGGGAGAAAGTCTGGATGTGATAAAAGAGTTACACAGTAGAGGGTAGAAGCAACAGCACAAGTGCAGGGATATAAAGGCATGTTCATCTAACTCCCAGGAAGAGCCCTCAGCTGTGCTCCCGGGCAGCTGAAACATTGGTGGGTTTGCCTTCTCTTAAATACCTTCATTTCCTTTCTACAGTGCCTGTTTGGGGCAGTGACATTTTTTGTCTTTTGGAAAACTGGTACTTTCTTGATCCCACCCCGACACCTGTGTTTCACACAGTCCAATGTTATTTACTGCAAATGGCCCTTGCACCAGCACAGAGCTGGCAGGAGAGCACCCGCTGCCGCTTACAACTTTGCAGAGAGCTGGGCATGGTCACAATAAAGACCACTGCTTGATTTTGCTTGATTTACAGCTTGTGTGCACGACTGAAACAAGTTCTCATTCTGGCTGAGAGAGTCAGCCTCTTCCTGCTAATAGTGCCTGAGAGGCTTGAAACTAAAGGCTGTTTCTAAACTCTGATTTTTTCACTTTACACACTTGATAGATGGATGGGTTCATCTTTTATGAGGTCTGCTGGGTTTGGAGCATTCAAAATTTTTTTTTCATACTATTTGTGCTGCAATATGCCCACAAAAATACAGCATTTTAAAAAAGAACACATGAACTTTTACATAAGTTCTTATTATAGGTAGAACTAGATATATATTCTCTTGTACCAGCAGACTTTTACTTACATTTTCCCTAACAGAAGGCCTTAGTCAGAGCTGTACCATAGATACTCTTTCTACTCCTACACTAAAAAGCCATTGCAGAAATATTGGGGATCAAGCACGGGATTTAAGGAAAATATTTTCCAAACATTGGATTTTAAACAGCAGGGATATTGTTTTTCCCCTTGACTTCTATTTTCCAGGGCATTATTAATAATATAGATTTACAAAAGGTAGAGTTGAATGTTTTACTACCAGCAGAGTGACTTTATCACTTCAGCTAAATAGAAGGAATCAGAGAGGTAAGCCACCTTTGCAATTTTAAGAAATTTCAATTCACATTTTGACCTTTTAGGTACTTTAATGCCTGGTTATCATCTGACAGTGATTATGTTTCATAGGACGTTAGAAGTAATTCACAAAGGTTATGTAAATAGCACTTTTTAAAGTAACCTAGTGGATAATACCAGAATATGCGACATTTTGATCAACTTCAGCCTGTCTAATGGAAGTATATGTGTCTTCCCCTTCAGCTATTTGAATTATCAGGAAAAAGGGGAAAAAGTGCTAGAAGCATTTTAACATTTGGCTGTTAGCTTCCCTCTATTCTCTGCTAATGCACTTGAACCCTAGCCTGCAGTAATCGCAGGAAGCCCGCTGAGAAGGTAATGGAGTTTCTCTCTGCTGAAGGTCACTGCTCAGCCCTTGTGCTACCTGACATGACCTGGTGTTTCAGAGGTGCAGGCACGTGGTTGTAGAAGGCAATATGAGGATGAGATGGATTTATTCACTGGGACAGTAGTTATTGCTGAAAAACTGAATTGTGAAGATTATATCATACATTTGAATTTAATCATAAAAGGATTTAAACACATTGAACTGTTGTTGTGATATGGGAGTATAAACCTTCTGATCTTTAGAGGAAGCTGACATGGTTTAGAGGAAGAGAGTAGGTCAGATTCCTGCATCTTCACAACATATGCAGAGAACGCACTGTGTGTTTCATATATACGTAGGCATCTCCCTTAGCAGCTAGTCAGTGCTGCAGCTCTCTGAATAGAACAACAAAAAGAAGAAAAAACAAACAAACAAACAAACAAACAAACAGAAACAAAAACCCAGACCAGCACTGTTCACTTTAAGAAAAAAAATACTAGGGCATATGATAAGGATGAAATCTAACAAATTGCTAACGAAACAAAAGATGAAATTTATCTACAAACATGCAAAGGAAATTTTATATTTTTCCTCCTCCGTCTTGCTTTATTTCTAGAGCATATCACAGCATGAAGCAGCTACACCATGAAAATGGCACAAAGAGCCTTAGCAGTGGCATTTTAACAAGCCTAAATGATTTAGAGTCTGTACTGATCTTGTTATTTGATTGGACACAATTAGCATGAGAGATGCATGCTTGAGTGCACCAAGTTGTGCACTCTAATGGTCTGACCCATTAAGGGACTTCGCTAGGAACTGTGTGCTGCTGTACTGCAGGCAAATAGGACAGTCAATGATTTCAGTTATATCACTGAAAAAGGCAAGAGGTGAGAGGTACTCAGGTGATGCCCTTTCCCCACTGCAACTTAATCTTTTCTGACTGTTTATGTAAAATCCATGAACAGGGAGCTGGTGAATAACATGGCTGCAGTCAGAATCAGAAGGGAATAGAGAGAGTTTATAGAACACTGTAACATTATGCAACAGATGATAGGAATAGGAAGCCAGCTTGGTCCTAGTAGGAATCTTATCCCTAGACCTCATCCTAGCCAGTGACTTTCAATGCTCTTTTTTGCCCTTTTTTTGCTTTTGAAAGTATGAAACTGAAAGTGTTAAAGCACATTAGGAGAGCCTATTTTCTTTGCATTCCACTTCAAGTGCCAGAAAAATCAGACTTAATGAACAAAATTAATCTTACGAAATTTCCCAGCCCAATTTTCTGGGTTTCAAAGTGCAAATAGTTTGCTTCAGTTGATATGTGCTTATTGCACTGAAACAGTTGCGTGCTCACCAAGACCAGTGCTTCTCATCAGTCTCTATCGAGTTATTGTCTCATATGATGATGAGAGTCATTTGGGACACAGTGTATTTTTCACTGTTCACAGTATCTAGCCAAGACAGGATACTGTCCCATGAATATAATTTCCATTCTCTGCCTCAAAACATTATATAAACAATGAATAAAATTTAGGCCAAACAAATGAATCCAGTCAAATAGTATTCATAGCAACCCAGGGTGCAAAGTTATATTTGCTATTATAGTATTTTTATTGATCTTCTGTGGCCTCCAAATAAAAACACACAAAAAGGATGCTCATCATTCTACTTCTTTTAAGTAATCTGCAAGTACAGTTACAGGTTGTGTTACAAAGATTATTCTCCAGTTTGTACCCTGGAGACTCCAGTCAACAACTGAAGTTACACTTAGCTTGCATTGTTTTGAGTGTGAATAGAGTCATACCTACTGGTTTTGCTACCTCAGTCATCCTTGGAGTTGGTGGTTGTGCTCTGTGTGTGTGTACTAAGCTATAGCTGTAGGGGGCATTGACTGCATCTTCCCAAAAGCATCTAATCAAAATAGTCACAGTGCCTCCATGGACATGAAGAAATATCCACTGCCATGACTGTGGTAGTGTTTGATCACTCAGTTAAGTAATCAAAGCTGGGGGCTGATTCCTTAGACAAGGAATCAGCAAGCTGGGAGGTGCAGAGAGGGTGGGAATAGGCAGGAGGGAAACAAATCCTTGAACCTGAGCTGATGTCATGATCGCCTTAAAAATGAACCAACACAGTTTCAAATACTGACTTCTGCTAGAGCTAGTATTAAACCTCAACAAAGCAATTAGTTTTCCAGTGAAAAGTCACTCAGCGCAAACAGAAGTTTCTGGAAGGTGACTGTATTTTGACATTGATTAAGATGACATCCCAAAATGCTGCAAAAAAGGAAACTTGCTGTGGACAGCAGACAGACAGAGTTTGAGGTTGAGTTTTAGATGGGGAAAAAAGATATCAAGCAGTACAATCCAAAATAATTTCCATCTCCTTGGAAAAAAACAGAGGAGTTCTGAGGGATTAGGGCAATTTGCAAGCATTTGATGAAGCTAGCAGAGCGCAGACAGAGAGGGCATGGGCAGCAGCCAGGTGTGATGAGTTGTCCATGGACCAATGGACTAGATTACAACCAAAGGAAATCAGACAGACAGCCTGAAAACAAATGGGACATTTATTAATTTTCAGCTGGACACAATCCAGTGTGTTGCTGGTGACAGTTATTAGTACTGGTGGGAAAGACATTATATTGGGGAACAAACATGTGGAGCTAAGTGGAAGTGAACTAAATGTACATTAGAAAGATTTCAGTACGTTAGAGAACCAGAAAAAGAGGTGGATGGGAGGAAAATGTTCATTTAGGGCTTAAAAACTTTCTCTCTTTCCCCTTGTAAGGCTGCACTTCTAGGAAGAACAGGGAATGAAGACCATTTAGCAAGGGTTGGAAGATACCCTCTGGGCATGGGCTGGTCCTCAGGTGAACGTTGCTGGGATGTTCCGTTATCCAAGCAGTACAGGACTTGTGAGTGCGGACTGTATTTACATCATTCATTTACATGTCTTGTGTTAATAGATTTTGGCTTGGAAAGTATAATAACAGGGAATGTTACTTTAATGACCTCTCCAGAGAGCATCTGGGCGAGGCCTGAAGTAATACTGTGGTCCTGTTCAACCAGCTGGGATTGGGGCTGTTGAGAGGCCAATCCCTGCCAGGGCACCTGTGAACCACAGTGCACCCTCTCCCCAGGCCAGTGGAGGGGGTCAGTGGGATGGGCACCCGTCAGCAACCCCCCACAACTCCCTTCCTGGCTGACCTGGCAATGGTATGCAGCCATTCAAGCCCTTAATCAGTGTACACGGGTATCTCAAAACTCACCTCTTGTTAGGCTGTCAGGAAAGAAACACAACAGACAGATGGAGCAGCAGGAAAATATCCATTATACAAAAGTGAAATGAGCCAAAAAGAAAAGTCTATGTACAAGAAAGAATAATAAAATAAATACTGAAAAGCTGGCAATTAAAGAAAGGAAATCTGTAAAACTCAATACATCATGGCAGATCAGTAACATTGAGAAAGTATGCCAGAGTCTGAAGGGGGTGTTTGAGAAACAAGTGAGAAACTGCAGTGACTGATTTCTGAACCCGATGATCTTTAAAGTATTAACACATTTCCATTTCATTTGTAGGATTCTTCAACACTGTTCAAATAATATCTGTAGGGGCTTGCCCAACAGAGAATGATACAATTTAGGAATTTGCTTTGGCAAGACTACAGTTGTTGCTTGGAGGATTTCTGTGGGAGATCTGGAGGGGAATTAGTTTTAATAAGATATTCTAATTACCACAAACATATTGTGAGAATCTGGGCCATGGGTCTAAGCAGACCTGTGCACCCTGCAGACCTTAATGTTTTCCATTATTTGGGGGACAAATATTATTTTGCTTTGCTTTTGTTAAATCTTGTAATTACTTAAATAGCTTTGCAGTAGGGAATCTTTATGCATGGTGACTCATTTGGATCCTGCAAGTGTCCCCTGGATCCTGTGAGACTCCTAAGGGAGCATGAGTATCTCATTGGCTGTGTTATTAATATTTGATTTTTCTCTGTAAAAATGGTAATGCTGCCTTGGGTGATTTATACGAATATGCAAGTCCTCAAAAGAACATATATAAAGCGATAAAGCTGGGTAAGTAGCTATATCATAGAATCATAGACTCATAGAATGTTTTGTGTTGGAACAGACCTTAAAGATCACCTAGTTCCACACCCCCTGCCATGGGCAGGGACACCTTCCACTAGAGCAGGTTGCTCAAAGCCCCGTCCAACCTGGCCTTGAACACTTCCAGGGATGGGGCATCCACAACTTCTCTGGGCCACCTGTCCCAGTGCCTCACCACCCTCATAGTGAAGAATTTCTCCTTTATATCTAATCTAAATCTACCCTCTTTCAGTTTAAAGCCATTACCCCTTGTCCTATCACTACATGCCCTTGTAAAAAGTCCTTCTCCAGCTTTCTTGTAGGCCCCCTTCAGGTACTGGAAGGCTGCTATAAGGTCTCCCCGARGCCTTCTCTTCTCCAGGSTGAACAACCCCAACTCTCTCAGCCTGTCTTCATAGGAGAGGTGCTCCAGCCCTCTGATCATCTTTGTGGCCCTCCTCTGGACTTGCTCCAATGGGTCCATGTCCTTCTTATGTTGGGGGCCCAGAGCTGAACRCAGTACTTTAGGTGGGGTTTCAGGAGAGCGGAGTAGAGGGGGAGAATCACCTCCCTCAACCTGCTGGTCACGTTTCTTTTGATGCAGCCCAGGATACAGTTGGCTTTTTGGGCTGCAAGCACACATTGCTGGGTCATGCTGAGCTTCATAGAATCACAGAATCATAGAACCATAGAATCATTAAGGTTGGAAAAGACCTCTAAGATCATCGAGTCCAACCGTCAACCCAGCACCACCATGCCCACTAAACCATGTCCCTAAGTGCCTCATCTACGCATCTTTTAAATACTTCCAGGGATGGTGACTCCACCACTTCCCTGGGCAGCCTGGTCCAATGYTTAACCACTCTTTCAGTAAAGACATTTTTCCTAATGTCCAATCTAAACCTCCCCTGGCACAACTTGAGGCCATTTCTTCTCTTCCTATCACTAGTTACTTAGGAGAAGAGACCAACACCCAGCTCGCTGCAACCTCCTTTCAGGTAGTTGTAGAGCACGATAAGGTCTCCTCTCAGCCTCCTTTTCTGCAGGCTAAACAGTCCCAGTTCCCTCAGCCGCTCCTCATAAGACTTGTTCTCCAGACCCTTCACCAGCTTTGTTGCCCTCCTCTGGACACACTCCAGCACCTCAATGTCCTTCTTGTAGTGAGGGGCCCAAAACTGAACACAGTATTTGAGGTGCAGCCTCACCAGTGCCGAGTACAGGGGCACAATCACTTCCCTACTCCTGCTGGCCACACTATTTCTGATACAGGCCAGGATGCCGTTGGCCTTCTTGGCCTTCTCATCAACCAACACCCCCAAGTCCTTCTCCTCAGGGCTGCTCTCAATCCATTCTCCGCCCAGCCTGTTTTTGTGCTTGGGATTGTCCCGACCCACGTGACAGACCTTGCACTTGGCCTTGTTGAACTTCATGAGGTTCACAAGGGCCCACCTCTCAAGCCTGTCAAGGTCCCTCTGGATGGCATCCCTTCCCTCCAGTGTGTCGACTGCACCACACAGCTTGGTGTAGTCTGCAAACTTGCTGAGGGTGCACTTGATCCCACTGTCTATGTCGCCAACAAAGATGTTAAACAGAGCCGGTCCCAATACCGACCCCTGAGGAATGCCACTTGTCACTGGTCTCCACTTGGACATTGAGCCATTGACTGCAACTCTTTGAGTGTGTCCATCCAGCCAATTCCTTATCCACTGGGTGGTTCATCTGTCAAATCCATGTCTCTCCAATTTAGAGACAAGTATGTCATGCGGGAGGTTGAGATTGGACATTAGGAAAAATGTCTTTACTGAAAGAGTGGTTAAACATTGGACCAGGCTACCCAGGGAAGTGGTTGAGTCACCATCCCTGGAAGTATTTAAAAGACGCGTAGATGAGGCACTTAGGGACATGGTTTAGTGGGCATGGTGGTGTTGGGTTGACGGTTGGAATCGATGATCTTAGAAGTCTTTTCCAACCTTAATGATTCTATGATTCTATGATTCATTGACATGCATGTCAAATGCTTTGCACAAGTCCAGGAAGATGACGTCAGTTGCTCTTCCCTTATCCACCAACGCTGTAACTCTCTCGTAGAAGGTCACCAAATCTGTTAGGCATGATTTGCCCTTAGTGAAGCCATCTTGGCTGTCACCAATCACCTCCTTATTTTCCATGTGCCTTAGCATAGTTTCCAGGAGGATCTGCTCCATGATCTTCCCAGGCACAGAGGTGAGACTGACTGGCCTGTAGTTCTCCAGGTCTTCCTGTTTTTCCCTTTTTAAAAATGGGGGTTATGTTTCCCCTTTTACAATCAGTGGGAACTTCACTGGACTGCCACAACTTCTCAAGTATGATGGATAGTGGCTTAGCAACTTCATCCACCAGTTCCCTCAGGATCTGCACATGCATCTCATCAGGTTCCATGGACTTGTGCACCTTCAGGTTCCTTAGATGGTTTCACCATGTTTTCTCCTACAGTGGGCAGTTCTTCATTCTCCCAGTCCCTGCCTTTGCCTTCTGTGGCTTGGGCAGTGAGGCTTGAGCACTTGCCAGTGAAGACTGAGGCAAAAAAGTTGTTGAGTACCTCAGCCTTCTTCGTATCCCAGGTAATCAGGTCTCCCATTTCCTTCTGGAGAGGGCCCACATTTTCCCTAGTCTTCCTTTTATCACCGATGTACCTGTAGAAGCTTTTCTTGTTGCCCTTGACATCCCTGGCCAAATTTTATTCTATCAGGTCTTTAACTTTCTTAACCTGATCCCTGGCTGCTCGGAAAATCTGTGTTCCTCCCAGGCTACCTGTCCTTGCTTCCACCCTCTGTAGGCTTCCTTTTTGTGTTTGAGTKTGTCCAKGAGCTCCTTGTTCATCCATGCAGGCCTCCTGGCATTTTTGCCTGACTTCCTCTTTGTTGGGATGCATCACTCCTGACCTTGGGCCCCTCTTCCCTCCAGGGCTTTATCCTATGGTACTCTACCAAGCAGATCCCTGAAGAGGCCAAAGTCTGCTCTCCTGAAGTCCAGGGTAGTGAGCTTGCTGTGCRCCCTYCTCGGTGCCCTAAGGATCTTGAACTTCACCATTTCATGGTCACTGCAGCCAAGGCTACCCTTGAGCTTCACATTCCCACCAGCCCCTCCTTGTTGGTAAGAACAAGGTCCAGCTTAGCACCTCTCCTCATTGACTCCTCTACCACTTGGAGAAGGAAGTTATCATTGATGCATCCCAGGAACCTCCCAGATTGCTTATGCCCTATGTCCCTCCAACAGATATTGGGGTGGTTGAAGTCCCCCATGAGGACTAGGGCTTGTGAACATGAGGCTGTTCCTATGTGTCTATAGAGGGCCTGATCCACTCGGTCTTCCTGGTTGGGTGACCTGTAGCAGACCCCCACCATAATGTCACCTGTCCCTGCCTTCCCTTTAATCCTGATCCATAAGCTGTCGGTCGGCTTCTCATCCATCCCCAGGCAGAGCTCCATGCACTCCAGTTGGTCATTGACACAGAAGGCGACACCCCCTCCTCGTCTCCCCTGCCTGTCCTTCCTAAGAAGCCTGTATACTTCCATTCCAACAATCCAGTCATAGAAGCCATCCCACCATGTCTCCGTGATGCCAATAAGATCATAGCCCTGCAGGAATGCGCACGTCTAACTATTCTTGTTTATTCCCCATGCTATGTGCGTTTGCATAGAGACATTTAAGTTGGGCCCCCGATGAAGCTGACTCACTGGCTGGAGTTCCTTTGTGCTTCTCTTCAGGTGCTCTCCTGCTGACCTGTGATCCTTCTCCAGGCTCTGGGCATCTATTGCTGGCACTGGCATCAAACTGGTAACAGTGGGATTGATTGAGGTTCTCCTCCCGCAGCAACTTTAGTTTAAAGCCCTCTTCACCAGCTTGGCAAACCTATGACCAAAGATGCTCTTCCCCTTCTCTGATGTGAAATAGAAGACATTTTCTCCTTTAAAACCAAGAGTACATCAAACAGCTTATTGCAAAAACAATCTCCTAGCCCCCCTGTACTTTCCTTGTCTTCACATTGCACCTAAAAGAACTCTTTTTATAATCAATCATAGATGAGTAAAAAGTAAATGCATTTCAGTGGAGTTCCCATTCAAAGCTGAGAAATCACCCTGTTCGGGTTCTTGGGATTCATCCCCAATTAAAAAAGAAGTCCTATATGTGGAAAAACTGGGTATATTTTGAACTAACTCCATGAGGAAAATTTGATACATTTCTGTCGATGCAGTAACCAGTTATGCGTTACCTTTTCACATATTGCCTGCAAATTCTTTTCAGCTAATTTATCTTTTATCTCTTTCATACAGCTTATGTTTTAACAAGGAAAAAAAATAGTCTATAATTTTGTAAGTTGGAAATGGAAAGGAGATCACCGTGTGGCAGGGTGTCTCTTTTATTCCAAGCGGTTGACAAGGTGCTGATAGCAGCTGAAAGTGCACCTCTGCTAATGTTCCTGCATACCCCATACATATGTCTGCAGAATATCTGTATTTGTTTTGTGCCAGTGGAACTACTTCACTGGAAGGGAAATTTTCACTGAAATATTCATTCAGTGAAGCATTATTTTCCCTAGCAGTTCTGAAAAGCCCTGAAGCAATTATAATGCTAGTATGTGCTGTCATCATGGTATATGTAAAAACACTTTTAAACTTGATAGACTATATCCTAGACATCTTTTCTAGGGCAAAGCAATGTTGTTATGGCAAGAAGAATTATGTAAGAGATTACATTCTAAACAGCCACCATGTTGACCTATTCATTTGCTCTTTGGAAAGAAAATAAAGCCTTTATATATTCTCTATTTTCACACCATGTGCCACCTTCTCTCATAAGTCAAGCAAGGTCAGAGTCTCTCCTTTAAGTGGGCTAAGATTTGGTAGGTAATATCAGTAAATACCATCTAGAACCATCCCAGATGAAGTAAAAGGTATCAAAATCACACCATGTGAGTGATTTTGGTTGCATTGTACTGCCACAGATGTCTATCTCGCACATGCTTTGACAGTTGCTATAGGTCAACTGACTTTAAAGTCTAATATCAACTATTTTGTTAATCATCTCCAGGTTGTGAATGCATGCTGTTGTGTCCACCACAACTTTCTTCTGTTTGACACTCCTTTGATAAAGGTAAGGCAGAAAGTAATAGCTCTTAATTTTTTAGAGAGGGCTTAGCATCACTGTTTAGACAGGAAAATCACAGTGATGCTAAGCTCTCTCTAAAAAATTTCCTGTGGAAGGAGTCTATTCTGTGTGTGCTAAACCAACACATGGTAGGTTGAAACATTGGGAAATTTGTTTCAAAACCACATTACTACTCTAAACTGAATAGCCAATGAGGACACAGCCCACAAGGACTAATTACATTTACCCAAGTCCAAACCCTGCTAAAGGATGAAGAATGAAGTCTCTTGTGAGTTTTTTTGCTGCATCCCAGCTTTGGCCATTGAAACAGTAGCTTTCAAATGCGCCTTCCTCCCATTTGGCCCAGGGAGAATTTTTTTCATATTTAACATCAGACAAAGAGGAAGTAGTGATTTGAGTGTCCATGAATGACAGGCAGAAAAGGAAATAAACGGTGTGAAAAAGAACAGATACCTCACGGTGTATGCTGCAGGTGTATTGCAGCATAAGAATTTGTCATTAGCTCCCACCAGGGCAGGCTCTGGCAGTCAGGAGGCTGGTCAGCTGTCTGCTCAACAGCCTATCCACAGCCTGCTTTGCAAATGAGCATCAAACACTGAGAAAAACTGTTCCCTTACTTCATGTGAACCTGGACCTCCAAGAAGACTTCATAAAGAACATGAATCTAATCTATCATTTACTCCCCAGTACACAGGCCTTCTGTACATCTATGCTCTGTGTAGTCATCAGAAATCACACCTAAAGAAGGTGTGATCCAAAAATCCAACAATCTCCTGGTTCATGAGAGAACTATAGGCAACTGATGCCATTCACATACCACGTCTTAGTGAAAGACAGTATAATGGTGTCCCTATCTGCTGAAAATAACAGTTACTGAATTTAAAGAACATCTCAGATGTTTTCTTACCCACTCCTGCTGCAGTTTATCACCCTCTCTGCAAAATTTACTGAAAGGTCATGTCTCAAACATTCCCATTCAGCTTCCAATGTCTTTGAGTTCTGGCTGCAATAGGCTGTGGAACAAAATTGGGTGTTTGTAGGAATTGCTGCCCCATTCCACTAAAATATACCATGATTTGCCAAGTTGTCTCTGCCTTGACATCCTTTTAAAGGAACAAGCAGCTTCCTGATTTTAGTGCAAGGGATTTTCCAGAGCTTATCCAGCATAGCCCCAAAAGCCAGCACGATTAATAATTGAATTAGAAAAAAAACTAGTTTGTCTTTTAGGGTTAATCCAATTTGAATTATCTAGTGCTTCCTGAAAAATTATAGTAGGTACATAGACAATTTCTGTGGCTCAACCAAGGCACAATAGTTTTTTACTCCACAGTAAGCAGTCCATATGGGTAAAAYCATTATTCCCAGTTTTGCATGGCATCCAAGGCTTCAGTTTGCCGAGGCTTTAGCATGGGACACTGAGGAGGTGGTGTCCTATGATCTCACCTGCAAGTTTTGGATGAACTTGTACAGCTTATGAAATTTTTACTTGTCCTCTGATTTTTGCTTGCTGGAAACCTGAGGGGAAAATTATTTTCTATTTATCCATTTTTAACCAGGACAATAAAGACCAGCGTGCATACGATCAAATGAATCAAAGGAAGAGTATTTCTGAAGAAGCTCAACATTTCTGTAACCGCAGAGGAGGAGGGGAGAGAACAACTGAAGAACACCTTGCTTTAGCAACACACTGGTATATTGTAAAAGCTTGAGTCAGTTTAAGTTAAAAATTTATCAGATTATCCAGAAAAGACACTACATGCATAATTGTGATGACAACCATCTTCATCTTAGTGTGGGGTTATGATGAACCCATGTCATTTGCAGTTAGGTCCAGAGTAAGACATATATTTACCACTGGTACTTGACTCAGAAATGAATACAGTTGACATTTGGCCTATCTTAGTTTTGATTTTTTTGTGAGTGACTGGTTTGAACTACTTTAGTAGAAATTCGAAATAGATCAAAATATAATTGGAAACAATTACTTCACCACAATTACTTGTTCTATTCAATAAGATGATTATATCTCAATTTATAAACTGATTCTTCATATCTACATCAAAATATGCATGAATATGATGCATTTCAGAAACATGACTTCACTAAGAAGTAAATTTAATAGCAATGCAAATATAGTTTGTAAATCTTGCCTGACCTGGTAAAGTAGAAGGCCATTCTTTCTCTTCATGCTCTTCTGAGAGCTTTCAGCAAGTAGTAAAAAAGGGTGAAAATCTTGCTTTACACAGCTAATCCTGTCATCACCTTATGGACATTGTCATGAAAACCACACATGATCAGGTTATTACAGTGTGTGAAGAAACAAATAAAGAGGACAAGAAATCCCTCAGTGCTCTGGTAACACAGCTGCTATTGTCCTGTCATGTTTGCACGAAGCATTTGGGTGCTCTGAACAGTAAGCAGACCTTCTAGCAGGCCCACAATGCTTTCTTTCAATATGGTTTTGCAGAGAAGTGAGAAGGAAGCAGGGAGAGGAACAGAGAGAGAGAAAGGCACTGTAGGCACTGCCATCATCTGTGTTTTCTATGGCTGCATCTACAAAAAACATKAAGAGCTACTAACATCCACTCATTTGATTAAATTCATCCTAATTCCATCACAGAAATACATGCAATCTGTTTGGCTTCGTGTACATGTATAGAATGTAAGAATGTCTTAGCTAACTTGGTCATCATCCGCACAACATACAAACATGGTGAAAAATAATTTTCTTCTTTGAAAACAAAATATTTGCACAGCTGAAAAATTTCCAAGAGGCAAGAAAAACAATGACAATATGCTTGAATATTGCTAGAAAAAAAAGGTTTGGCTGATTTGTTTTTCATTTTTTTCTAGATAACAAGGCGTACCTTGCTCCCAACTTCCAAGAAGAGAATTCTACCTTCTTAAAATGTCTTATTCAGCTCCAATCTTTTGAATAATTTCTGTCCTACCAATGAAATAGGTATTGATGCTAATCGAACAGCCACTCCAAAATATGATTCAGTAAACGGATCTGTGAAATCATATTATTCTCCCCTTCCTCTGGTACTAGGGGCCCATTCTGACTGGTGTATGTGGGTGCATGTGTGTTTATTTTACTGGATCCAACCCAATTTCCAGCAGCTGAGGAGGAAGTCCTTTTTTCTCTCTTTCAATACAAGTCATGTTATTTTGCCATTCAATAATGGAAGTAGAAGAGCTATCACCCAAAAAGCATTACCAGATATTTGATGTGGATGACTATGCTAGGAAGTCCAGATTAGCAACTCATTTTCTTTTGATATATGTGCACAAAAGCAAAGAGTAGTTTTCCTACATGAAAAACTTTGAAGGTCACTCACTTTTTAGAGCATTTAATGCCTAAATGAACCAAACCTTAAGTACACCAGTATTACTTACATTTGTATTTTATTCCCAAGAAATAGGCATACAGCAAAATAAGAATAATTTTTTAGAGTTGTCTCTAATTTATATATCAAACAACAACCAGCTGAAATGGTTGGTAAGGATGAAATAAAAAACCACTGTCAGTGAAGAAATCTTATAGTTAAGGGAAAAGGAGATGCTGACACAGTCTTATCAATCCTGTTTGTCTGGGGATTATAACAGCCATTAAATTTCATTTGGGTTGAAACACTGTTTGTGAGGATTTGCAAGTCAGTTAAAAATTGAGATTTGAAATTTTAAGGGTAACTGTTGCAGTGGTCTAGTGATAAAGCCTCAAACTGCCTTTGAGGAGCTTTGATCTGAGTAATGATGATCCCAGTTCGAACAGGGCAACATCAGATATCAGGCTCACTCCCACTGTGCTACAGACCTTTATCTAATGGAAGAAAAGGCTACATCCTTGTGGGTACCCCTGTGGAGTACCTGTGAAGGCTGCAGGTCTCTGCACGATAGGAGATTTGGTAGGAATCATGGAAATCACATAGGAGAGAGCTGCCAAGRGGAAGGGACTCACATCGAGAGAGGACCAAAGGCTCTGTCAGGGCTACATTGTATTGACCATGGCCATGGGGCCAATCACTTCGCAGCCAAACACAATCACTTTGGCTGCCACTAGGCTGTTGAAACAAAAGAAATGTAAGGCAGAAAAGTAGGGTGGAGAAGAGTTGTGATAGCTTCCTTAAAAGACTCTGCATTCCTGAAATACATGCATATGTGTATATGGATATTCTTCAGGAATATGTCTTAAGTACATAGAACTTAATAATTACTGATCTTACTGAGATTATGTATACTTTGTGACTTTTCTCAGTGTTAATTTCATAGGATGTTTAACGCCTTGGCATGATGCTAATATGCAGGAACCTTTTTACATTGTGGAACAGCATGCCCTTACTTATAATCTACATTTGAAAAGTTCATTGAGATGCATGTTTATGCAACCAATAGAGTTGTTATGATCTTCTGGGCAAAGCAATGAAAAAAGTCCTCATCACTGTTGAAGTAGAAGGGATGGGGACTTCATTTTCATAGACAGATCAAAAATAGATTTTTTTTTTTAGTACAGAATTTTATCCCATTTCAGCAGAGTCTCAAAAGAATAAATATTATTTTCCACATGCAAAAGTTCCAGGGGAAAAGATTAACATTTAAATGGGTCAGATTGTATTTTCTGAGTTATTCTATCAGTTTATCATAAGAGATACCCATTGTTCCAGGTAATATCTTTAAAATTTTGAGGATAGTGGATTTTTTTCCAAGTTATTCGCCTAACTTTGACATGACAAAAGATCCTGAATTACATTGGGAGTTTGATAACTCCCAGTCATTTGCAAGACACTATTTGGTTTGAAGGGTCTTTTTGTTTAGTTTCATTTTTTGATTGAAATGGTTTCTGATAAATCAAGTTTAAAAAAAAAAAAAAAGAAACAAAGAAGAATGAAACATTTTTAAGTGACTCAAACAAAATCATTTTGTTTACTTAGATCAAGAGGGTTTGGTTATGATGAAACATTTGTCGGTTAGCAAACTTACTTGTCTAATCAACTTTTGGGATTTTTCTTCTTTTTAAGTGCAGCTATCTCAGATTTACTTTTAAGGAAAGGAAATATACTGCTTAGCTGTCACCCCTGTGGACTTCAGAGATCTTGGATKCTAGTACCACTATTCCGTTGTGCCTCAACATCAAGGTAGATACAGCTCTTTTTTTAAAAATCTAGCTTCATGTTTTGATAGGAAAGTATGGAAAGTTCCTTTTAAGAAAGTGAAATCAAGCTGTGATAGCAGCACAGGGTTTCTACCATGAGCTTTAACCCTATGACCATGCTGGAAGGTGGTTGCAAGCCTGACTGTAGAGTCAGCAGAAGCAGAGCAAGTTGTTTCGTTATCTGTTAGGAAAATAAAGATAGTGTTTATCCACCATTACTAGCAAATTGGCACCCACTTTCAAAAGTTGAATGTGATGAAAAGTGAGGATTTGAAACTGGTACCAGACAGCTATTGTGAAATATTTGGGGCTCTCGACTTGTTCTACTGATTGTTATGCAGGAGAAGCTACTAATAATAGCAGTCTAAACAAAGGAACACTGTCTAGTTCAACTTTAGACAGCTTATACAGTTTTTAGGGAGATATGAATTCAGTAAAATTGTTCAGTAAAACTGTTCAGTAAAAAAAAAAAGAATTATACAGCAGACTTACTTATGGAAATATAAAAACGAATTGCAAAACACTTTATCATAACACTTATCTCTCCCTGAATCTCAGTTTGAGATTCCAAAAACTCTGACAATTTTTAAACCTTATTTAAAACAGTATCCTTCACTACCTTATATATTTTAATAAGTTGTGTTTCTGTCAATTTTCAAAGACTAAAGACCCAGCTGGAGGTTTATCCACATATTAATAAAGCCCCTGGAAGACTATATTACCAAAAAGTTTTACTCATAAGCATTTTATCCTTTTAGGAGTCATACTGTTTTTAAAATGTCATTTTCTAGCTGTTGGAAAGTCCAAGAAGCTATTGCATTAATTAGCTTATTTTAAAATAAAATGTAGTCCTTATTATAACCTTGCTTTCTCTTGAGAGTTTCAACTGCACTTCAAGTAAATCAAAAATATCTTGGTTATAAGGGAACTAGTCAATTGTAATGTACTCAAACAGTTATACCTTTTCTCCTTCAGGAGCTCTTCCTGGCCATCTGAAACACTATTCTCACTCTCTTGCCCAAAAGTGTGTAAAGCCTGCACAGCTCTTCTCACTAAACAAAAAAAGCCAGCTGTGGTTCAGCCTGTGGGATCTGGGGTCCAAAACACACACGGCTGTGTTAGCTRCTGCTGCTAGCCTGTATAATTGGACATGGACAAGTTTCACAGCCTTATGAGACTTGCTTCACTGACAAAAAGGAGGATAAATTAATAGCAACATAAGACCTTCCCATGAATAATCAAAGTTAAAAAATAAAAAGAAGTTGAAACTTAAATTATTACTGGACTAATACAGTAAGGAAATTATGAGACTGGAATTTTTTCAGCATCTGTCCCTTTGAATGTATACAGAATTATGCAAATAGAGCAATGGCTGGCAGTGAAGAAGGAAGTATCTATCTGGCTTGTTTGTCCTGCATAGATGGGTGATAATAGGGAAAGCTGTACTGGAAGATGTAATCTTCCTTGTCTATAGCTAAGTTTGGTAAACTTTGACACTAATGACGCTCATGTTTTTGCCTTTCAGAGGACAGTAAACAGAATGTATATTTTCTTGTTTTTTTAGGCTTGTGTTGATAAATAGATGCACCTGCAGGATGCATCCAGTGGTGTTAACAGAGCTGGCCAATTCACTGTAAGGCTGCTCTGTATCATCTTTGAAGAGTTGTTTGATCAACAGAAATCCTAAATGAGTGGAAAAAGGCAAATGTTAGAGAATGATCTGGGAAACCACAGGCCAGTCAGTCTCAGTTTAACCTCTGTCCCTAGGAAAATCTGGAAATAAGTCCTCACAGAAGCCATCTCCAAACACAAAAGGACAAGAAGACAATTGAGAACAGCTAGACTGAATTTACCAAGGACATATAGTGGTTGATCAACCTGGTTTAAAGATGGATTGGCTACTTTATGAAAATGTGAAGAGCAAAGAATGTAATTTACCTTGACTTTACCAAGGGTTTCAATACAGTATTGTGGCAGTCATTTCAAATGTGTTCTAACTGAGCAAAAAAGTGGCTGAACATTTGAGCCTAGAGAGTAGTGTAGCTGGCAGCTCTTTGTGAGCAATGTTGCTCAAGGTTTCAAACTGTTGAACACCTTCTTCAATGACCTTTACAGGAATGTGATCTCATCAAGTTGATAACACATTGTGGGAGGGGGGAAGCATTGATAACACTGGACATAAAAGCAACTTAACTGTAGGACCGCAATAAATTGGAGGACTGGGCAAACAGGAACCATGTAAAGTTCATGATCATAGTGAAATTATGGATGTAGGATGGAGCAACTCCATGCGCTCATACAGGTTGGGGAAGTGATTATCTCCCTCTATTGGACATTGAAGAAGTTACTTCTGGAATATTTGTGTCCAGTTTTAGACTTCCCAGGGCAGACAAACTGGAGTGAGTCCTGCAAAGGGCCACAGAGTTGGTCAGGAGTCTGGGGCAGATGACATTTGAGGAGAGGGTAAGGGAACTGGGTTTGTTTGTCCCAGAAAGAAAAATGCCAGAAGCAAGCTAATTACAGCCTTCCTCTACAGAAATTTGGGGCAAGTGGGGCTTATAGAGAAGATGGAGCCAGATTCTTCTCAGAGCTGCACAGCAAAAGGGCCAGAGGCAACAGACACGGTTTACAGCAGGGGATATTCTGGCTGTACTTAAGGAAAATCCATGCACAATGAAAATAGTTAAGCACAGGTACAGTTTGCCTAGAGAGGCTGTAACATCTCCATCTATGGAGACCTCCATAACTTGATGAGGCACAGCCCTGAGCAGCCTGATGTAACTGTGATGTTAACCTTGCTTTTGAGACAGATTAGCTGACCTCCAGAGGCCCCTTTCAACCTAAATTTTTCTGTGGTCTTATTGAGTCAACGGTGAAATGTGTATGTGACATACATTACAACCCAGTACTCTAGCCATGAAGTGTAAGCAAAGACTTGTTCCTGATGATCAGGATCCAAGGCAGCTGATCACTGTAGGTAGGATCCACCCCAGAGATGCTACACCATGGTGTGGGGCAAGGGTACACGGGGGAATCCAATGTACATAAAACTCTGGGTAGTCACTAGAGTTGACTTGAATTTACTTGCTCTCACTAGCTATGGGGCTGAAGTAGAGCCTCTGAGAGACATTGGACACTGCCAAATACATTTCTCTCCAAAATAGCTGGAAACAGGCAAAATACCTTTTGCTTATTAATATTATAACCACTTTTGAACATCGATCTTTTGTTGATGTGCACTTTACCAGTACCTAAATAAGGGGGAGGGGGCAGGGGGAATTATGTAACGTACCTGCACTAATTACTGACAAAAGGCTACCTTTTGATAGACACCCCTCACCAAGGAGTTTCTAGAAGGTTTTTTAGTTTGTTTTTAAGTACTTGAAAAAATAGACACTTTGTTATGGTTTCCTTCTTTTCTAATGCAGGTACCTGGCTGTTAGATTATATGCTATCTTGATGCGCTTTTCCAAAAGAAAGGGCTGTGAGCAAAGTGAGTACAGTTTTGACTATGATACAAAGATAGTTCTAAACTATAAACTGGATCCCATAGTGTAACATGCCTTTAATACTGTGAACTTCAACAAACTACTTAAATAGCTTATGCATTCATTTCATAATGATTAATAAAAAATGCTGTATTTATAAGGTTGAAAGTGAGAAAGAGAATATTTTAAGTTTGAGTGCTTGGGGAATAAACAAGTAGTAAAGTTCTGGTCATAATGAAGCAGGTCACCAAATCAAGACACTGTATGTGACAAGGAAGTCACGACCTCTGAAGTCATTAAATCTTATTTCTTGCTGTTTGAGATTGAGATGAGAAACCCAAGCTGAAATAAACTAACGAGCTTTGAAAGTTTCTCTGGAGGCTTAATGAACTCAAGGAGAGGAAAGGACATTTCACAATCTTTATAGCTCAAATACTAAAGTTTATATTTCATACAGTTACTCTTTTAACCAGAAAGCCCAATAAAGAGTCCCAATGCACAGCAGAATTGTAATTCTATTATATAGATAACCTCAAATAGTACATCATTTCAATGATAAATGGGCACTTCAGCAGACTAGCCATTCTAGTGAACCTCCTCATGAAGAAAATGGATGCTACAGAATACTTATCTGAATTGCTTCTTTAGGGTTGTGTTCACATCCCAGACCCTCAGCTGGGTAATCCCCAGTGTCAAAGGACTCATTCAGCCTGTATTAGCCACCGCACCAGAGGTCTAGATGGAGCTCAGACTGTTCCCTAAGTCTGGGGTTAAGGCACAGGACTTAAAAAGAAGTTGTTAACAATTGCTTTTTCATTCCTTGCACCTTCAATCTTATGTCTCCCCAGCTCACACAAACGTGATCAATATTAATCATCAGAATAGGCAGCTTTTCCCAATCCTTCATCTGCCCTGAGCTTCCAGGGTCCCAGGCAAGCATCAGACCTTTCCTGCTCTCCAGCTGGTAGATCCTGCTTAAAACAACCTAGGGTAGATCCAGTGTAGGCTCAAAATTACTTTTCTTCCCCCTGAACATCTCCAGTGTTGGAGTTTTCCAGCAGCCTCTGGAGGTAAGAGTGAGGGATGTCTAATCCAAGATTACAATAGGAAAGGCTTATTGCAGCACTGGACTTGTATGATTTTATTATGGTTGGATCTTTCCTTCTTCAAAATCTATTTAATCAATATGTAAAAGGATTCTGTTTGATTTCAGAGGATTTTGGATAATGCTAACAAAGATGAAAGCGTTGGGATGGCTTTTTGCATTCACTGTAGCTGGTTTCTCATGATGACACACTTTCTTGTAGTTAGCATTTGGATGATATACTTCCTCTGAGTTGTTGTTTGGTTCTGTTGTTAGTAGAAGGACTAACAGATGCAATAGAGAAGATGCTGTTTTCACTGCTGACATTTTCAGCAAGACTGATGATTTCCCCCTGCCTCTTTTGCTGTTTTCACCCTTATCATGATGGCAATGCCTGTTCTTGCTTCTATTTATTGCAACAGCAGTATTTGTTCCAGATTTTGTCTGCCTTGATAACATTTGTTCTTGCCCCTGTCATGCTAATAGTGTACGAGCTTTAGTATTGTATTCAGCTGCTTCCACTCCAATGGCAGCATTTCCTATGACCTCTTTTGTTCTTTTACCACATACGATAGTAATGCTCCTGTATGTACTTTCTGCTGTTACCCTTTCCTATGTCTGCATCAATCTGATCTCATCTTTTGCTCAAACAAAACACATTTGCAGAAAATTAGGAATGTGGCAAAGAGGTGGGAGATTTTTCCATGCTTCACTCTGCTTCCTAATTTAGGTACCCTGTGTCTAGAGCAGAAATTATATAATTTTTTAAGTGGAAAATAGAAACCCAAGTAGGAACAACCTTAATCCCCTCTCCTTTTGTTTAGAATTACATATACAATTTCAGGTTTCACTTCAGAATTTCAGAAAGTTATTTTAATGTTTTGATGAAAATCGAGGTTTTTAAGGTTTTTGAAAAGGTTATTTCTTATGGTCAATCCAAAATTTTGCAGAAACATTTCAAGAAACTTTAGTTTTAATTATATATCTTTAATTCCTACTGGTGTAATAATTTCTTATTTTTAATTGCATGACCCAACAGAATTATGAAGTTGAGCAGTCATATATGACAGCAAAATTCAGCCCATGATGTTCAACTGGAATAAAGAAAGCAAGTTAAAATTAACCATATTCAGTTATTTCTGCTTTCTATTTATGCCCAGACAAACTCTACGGGACTAGTCAGGTTGAACAGATATAAATAAGAACAAGTATTGGTCCAACATATTTAATTATCATTTGCCACCTTTTCCTAAAGACCTGTCATGATGCTGGGAATGTGAATTAACTGAGAAGAACATTCTGTAGGGTTCCTGTCTGTTACAGATCTATTTAGCCTTTATAGTAATTTTATATCACAAGAAGAAAAAAAAAGGAATAACATGCTAGCAAGCCATTGCTCATAAAATAAAGATCTTCTGTGTCATAGATTTGTGTCAAAGAGTGCTCTATCGTTGCTGAAACAGTTCTTTAAAAATATGGCTTATATAAAATAGGTTTACGAGGGCAAATTTTGCTTATAATGTGATTTCACCAGAACTGAAGCTAATTGAATCTGAGAAGTGCCAGACACCACTAAATATAGGCAAGACAAAGCATTGAGGGCTTCTCAAGCTAAAAATCAGCCTGAAGTTTCAGTGAATACAGTTTACAAATACAGGCATTTTAACTTGCAGTATGAAAACCAAGGAAAAACAAAAAAAAGATGCTTTGATCAGCAGCTGGCTTAAAGATTTTATAGGCACTCATTACATTAAACTTTAAATTATGAAAACAATATTGCTGTCTGTTGCTAAGACAATGCTATGAGAAAGAACTTCAGTTAATAACTAATATAATTAAAAAAAACCTAATACTAAAACAAAAAGCAAGCTTATTAAGCACCGCAGAATTCTCTGAATCTTGTAGGTCTGTAAAATAGACTTTCAGTGGTTTTGACTTGTGATTTTTCAACAAATCAGTGGGAATTGCTTGCATCCTGCAGGATGAAACAAGTAGTGGGGAAAATAAGGCTAATCAGACTCTGCAGAAACCATTTTTCTCACATTATTGAGTTTTGCCTTCTAGCTGAGGTCATGTGAAGGTACCTACACATGAATTAAAAGTTAACACAACCAAAGAGTATTGCATTGGAACAAACATCATGCCTGTTCCTCTCTTAGGTATTAGTTCACCACACCCTAATCCACTCACCCATTTGTGCTACCTGGGGTTTATAACAAATAAGTCTGGATATGAGACAAGAGCTGTCTAAGCCAGAAAAAGTTAACATAACTTTTACAGTGATGGAAGATTTCAGTTTGTATAGCTGGATTCTGCATGGGTTTGATTCCCTATTATTAAAACACATATTTTACAGAAGGAAGTATTCACCATATACAGAATTTTGCTGTTTTAAAAAATATATAGTTTTAAAACAAGGAAGATGTAAAGTTATGAGGAAACTGTATAATTCAATTTGCATAGTCTATGTTCCTCCTAGAACCATATTTTCTGGTAGAACCATTTTACCATAGGTAAAAACCTAAGCATCAACTAACTTCATAGTATGTCAATCTCATAAGGCATTGTTACAAACCTACCAAGTCATTCCCTGTAAGTCATTTTCACCACCATGGCTGGAATGGGTCAGAATCTTTGGGAGGCAAAAAGCCTCTGGCTTATCTGAAAAATGCCCTGGTTTTTTGTCAGGTCTGAGAGAAAATGATTATTGTAAGGTAAGATGTATTGTAAATCCCTACAAATAGAGGAAAGTGATTAAACAACACTTGAAAACATTTTTCTAACTTCCATTTCACATAAATCTGATTACTATCATGCCTTTCTTTATTTTCAGTCTTGTCCTAATTTTAGCAGAACCTGACTCATTTTGCAGGGAGCAGGTTAACAGCACTGCTCCCTCCCACCTTACAGAAAGTATTTGCTCTCATTCTTGCATATATAGGCTAGGGACCCAACCATTAGCATATTGATTAAGTAATGTGACCATCTATGAAAAACCTTGTAAGAAGACACCTAAAGAGAGGAAAGAATATTTTCTTTTGCTTAAATCAGATACATATCTACATAAAGCCAAGAGCAAAATTTTGCCTTGATGTGGAATGACTAGATCAAAAGGGCTATATTTATTAATGAAACAAATGTTTCACGCAATTTTAATATATGTTAGCAATATGGCAATAGTAATCTAGTGATGAAGGAAAGAAATGTGAAAGCACTTAAACTTGACTTTCATCACTCATGACCTAATCAGATGAATTCTTGCCCTTGCCTGTATCCTTGAATCCTGACTGAATGGTTCAGCTAGTTCTGTGCTTACACAGCTATTTCCAGCTGGTTACTCAATGATACATGAGCATAGAGGAGCCATAGGAGGAAGAGCGGCTGTACAGTTTGAATCTGACCTCGTATATAATAAAAGCCTGTTCCAGGGGGGGAAAAAAAAAATCATTCAAGTGTATCCACTTAGTATAAGAATCCCAGTTAAGGTACAGAAACCATGATGGTCTGCAGACCTACACAAGCATTTGGCCAAGGACTTCTCTCAGAGCTGACTGAGCTGCAAAGGGACTTCCATAAATTTGTGATGCTCAGGGACTTTTGAAGCCAGGCAGACTATAACTTTGGTATTTTCTCTATAAAGACTGTAAAACTCTGCCAAATGTTCTCTAGAAAACTTTGACAGCTGGGAGGACCTTTGACCTAACCTGAGAGGCTTTAATCTAGTAATATCATGAGACTTAATCCTCTTAACATTGCTGTTTAAATCCTATGAAAGATGACTACCACACATAAAAGATGTGATACTCTGTCTCTAAAGGATGAGGGTGACTTTGAATCTGAACCTTTAAGTCTTTTTGTGTAGGAAGGCAGAGAAGATTCATTGTTAATTCATTCCCTTCTCTGTAATGGACAAGAACTACACAGTCTTGAGAAGATATTACTCTGTAACAAAACTGTCTTATCAGTAATATATAAATATGGAGTAAACACCTGTAAACCTCAACAGGTTTTGTAGAAATATCTTTTCCACTCAAAACAATTTAAGTATTAGATTGTGGAGTCTACCCTGGTACAGATTGCCAACAGCTGGTAAACGTTGCCAATTATCTTCAGTATATAACTTATATTTTACTATTCAAAAAGCCAACATAGTCTAGCCAGTGAAACAAACATGGATGGCATCAGTGACCTTAACCATCTGGGCATATCCTGCATTACTTTGCCAAATTCCTTTGTGAAGTACTCTTAGAAGTGTTTGTGGAGGTGTGGAGCTTGATCATTAATGGCTTCAGCTCTGGCACCTGAAAAAAACTTTATTTTATACATGCAGTTAGCCTTCTTATTGTTGCATGGCAGTAGTTTGAAACAGACTGTCTGTTCCAACATCTGGGAACAGAGAACATATAGCTGATAATTCATAAATTAAGCATAACAACAGCATGGTAACTGAACACCCACAGTTTTTCAAGCAACCACGCAGACCAAGACATGAAGATGAATCATCTCAGCCAGTTTTGCATGACCTCTAATATGCCTCATTAGAACTAGGAAGCATGCAGGTGAACAGAAATATACTGGAAAAATTGCTGTACAAGAACAACTGGACTAAAGACAACTTTTAACTCATTAAAAATCATAGCCACTTGAGTATTCTGTTTTAAAGTAGAAGAAACTATGGGAAGATTCTCTTTCAGGGGGACATATACAAGGCTTTGAGAAACTTCAAGTGTGAGCATTGCTTATTTTCTGATCACACTTTTTCTAGACATAAACAATTTTGGAATTTTAACATTCCCTTTTTTTTTAAAAAAAGCCAAAAGATTATGTTGAAATCCTTGACAATTTCACGAAAAAGCAGACTCCAGTCTTTTCCCACAGTTTTTCTTTTATGATACATTACAGCTGATTTACAGGGCAGTGAAAGTACTTAAAGTTTGCTGCTGATGAGCAAGCTTGTACCCTGATCCCAATGTTTCTTCACTTCCAAAGCTGACTTTCTAAATCTCACTGCCACTGACACTGTTATCTCTCCTAAACAATCCAAGTTAATGTATTATTACCTTTGCTGACAACTAAGATGATTTTCCGAATTCAGTAAGATGTTAGAAAGAGCAGCTTTGGAAAATTGCTTTTAACTCAGATACTCTACCTCTATCCCGCATGACTATTAGTCCCTTAAAGTACACAGGAGTTTCTAAATGCGAAGGTTATGCATTCATTTGCTGTCCCTTTAAGCAAATGCCCTGTTTTTGCTTCATAGGTGCACAGCAGGGAGGATGCTGACTACCATTTGCTACCTGTACCTCACACAAACTGCTCATCAAGCAAGAGATGGAAGTAAAGGATGCCCAAAGAGGGCAAATCCAACACACACAGGTTGTATTACTTACAGGACTATCATCAAGCTACTTTCCAGCACACCAATAGGAGGCGAGGTGAATGCCATGCACGGGTCCTCCTCCATCTTCTCCTCTGACCATTGAGCCCAGTATCACTTTTACACCCAGACTAGCATCCTGGATCACAGGACAGAGTTTGACAGCTGATGTGACTATRGAGCAAGGTCAGAGCATGCAACTCACTGAAGGGCTTCTCTAAAAGCTTTCTAGATCATGGATGGAAGAATAAGGTTAGAACAAGTGTTCAATGTATCTACTTTAACTTTTGTGTGATCTGAATCACCTGAAGTACTCAGATGCATTAGCAAACTACTGAGTCCTGAACCTCTAGTTAAATGGAGGTCACCTTTTTAAATCTCTGTGTACAAAATACGCTTTGTCAGGCATGCCAAAAATCCAAATCCCTTAACTGCAGTAAGCTTAGGTTTATTTCAAATGCAAGAATGAAAAAACGAAAATTGATTTTTCTGGACATTAGCAATAATGGGTAATCAAAGAATGAAATTCGTTTGAAGTTGGTGTGAATAACAATTAACAGCACCAGCACCAAGTCTAATCTTTTTTTAAGCCCATTTACATGGAAAATGAATTTATAACAAGCTGTTGAGTCCCACAGGATATAAAAAATTATTGCTTTCTCTACAGTTTTAGATGTTTTCTCACCCTTCATTGCCTTCCATATATAAAACTCATAACACAAAGCCCCTAATAAATTACAGAAAGTGTAATTCTATGAAAGAATATATTAAGTGGTGTGCCTTACGTGGATATCAAAGGGAAACATTCTTGTCAAAAATTGTCTTCCTGTTTTAGAAAAAGAACAAAGAATAGTCCTAATAATTAATGGAAATGTCCCCTCGAAGCACGGACTCCTTTTAGCCATCCAAATGGATGCCGAGATCAAAAGGTGAGTTGCATGCATTACGGGCAGATGTTGAGTCGGCAGCTCTCGTTTAGTCTAACAAAGACGTATTCATGAGCATGGGATGAAAAGACCATTTTTGCACATGATTACAATCAGCGGTGGTGGAGAGTTCCCCTCATAAATAAGGACTTCCCCTCAGGCTGCATGGCAAACAGCTGGACCTGTACAAAAAAATTTATGAAAATCTTTCCAAGATGCTGGAACACTACCCTGAATGAAGGTTTCTGCAGATACTGCTTTTCACCCCTTGCTTTCTGTTTAATTAGCCCTGCTGAGATGTAGAGTTCATTAACCCCAGCAGAGCACAGTGTTAATGTGCTGCCTTGTGATACGCAGCGATATCATTGAGGCAAGAAAGTTTCCCTTTTCTCCCTAAAATGGAATTCTCTGAGTTATTCATGTTCCACCATGAATTATAACTAGGGAAGACCAAGGAAAGTAATGTGCTCAGAGGAAGAGTGAATCCTTTTGGCAGAGGCAGGGACAGAAGCAATGCCCTTTTCCTTTCCAATAGGCCATTTAAAGGAGAAAAAGGTGACTGTACAATTCATTTAATTGAAGGAGCATATTTATGCTTTTTTTACTTCTATTTGTGCTTGAAAATGCTAATTTACAGACATTTGTTAAACCAGGAGATGCTTATTTATCTATATATGGCAGGTGTAAGGAGCACAGCAGGTTAGAGGCCCATTCTGCTAAGCACTATTTAAACTGATAGCAAACGACATTCCCCTCCCTGAAGTCATTAGAGTCTAAAATAAATGTTAATAGAATAACCTTCTAAATACAATTTATGCGCAGCAATTCAAAACATTCTATTTTAAGAGAGACATATGGGAAGGAGATGACTGCTAATAAGGTTACATCTACACAGAAAGCTGCAGGAAGAGATGCATTTTCCCTGCTCATGCTTTCAGCTGGATGTTAGCCATCTCTGGCCTGGAGTAACCAGGCCATGTCAGTATAGCACTGTGGTGGTGGCAAAATCCTTCAACTCTTAGCAGCACTTGTYGGCCCTGGAGCTACCGGGTTTGTACTATGCAATGACTAGAGCAAGGCCATTCAGAACATCGAAGAGGACTGAAACGGGAGCTATGCATGTAAAGGTAGAGGATAGTAAAAGGGTTACCTCAATACTGCTTTAACAGGAACATTCTTAATGACACAGGAACCTTGAACTTGTTGCTAACCTTGCAACTGCATGCCCCAAAGCTGTATAGCCCTGTCTTCTCAGTTCTCTTTAGTAGAAAGACAATATTCCTCTGTAGACAAGGATTCAGAAAAGGACATCAAAATAAGTCTTCTCTCATTTGGCTTAGTTGAGTGACGCTTTTAGACTAGGACCTGTCTCTACAGTTACCATTTTTTATTAAGACTGGATAGATGCACACAGAGTGTTATAAGTGTGATAAATGTCAGAATAACCAAGCTTGGGATTATGCAGCAACCATGCTTTTCTTTTTTAGAAGGAGTTGTGAGAATGGATGTGGTGGTCATTAAGGACAAGTTGCAGTGTCTCAGCTCTCCATTACTGTTCATCCTCCTCCAATTTTTATTACAGACAAGAGGAAAAAAAAAAGCCAAAAAAGCATAGGAAATGCTCAGCATGTAGAATGAAGCAATTGAACTCACTACAGGTGACAGTATCCTGTGGAGATCAAATACTCAAGAAATTTACTACAAAGAAATTTGSTCCCATGGGGTGAATAGTGCAGTATCATCATATGGTTATTATTGAGACACGTAGTGAACTGAAATCTAAGCTATACTGAGCTACTTTTGCTTAATTAAAAACCTATTTGAATAGCCTAAGATCAAAGCTAATCCCAGCCTTGCAGTTTGCTGAATTTGCATCCTTCTTAGCTTAGGAAAAAAAAAACAGGGGTAAGGCAGTGGAAAAAGGGAAAGGAATAATTCTGATGGAAAAGGAAGACAGTATATACAGATCAGATACTTCCTCTCCTCTTCTCTCACTCCCGAAAAGTAAGATGCCTTCATGTCTAGAATAGAATAGAATAGAATAGAATAGAATAGAATAGAATAGAATATTTCAGTTGGAAGGGACCTACAACGATCATCTAGTCCAACTGCCTGACCAGTTCAGGGCTGACCAACTTAAAGCATGTTATTAAGGGCATTGTCCAAATGCCTCTTAAACACTGGCAGGCTTGGGGCATCGACCACCTCTCTAGGAAGCCTGTTCCAATGTTTGACCACCCTCTTGGTAACGAAATGCTTCCTAATGTCCAGTCTAAACCTCCTCTGGTGCAGCTTTGAACCATTCCCACATGTCCTGTCACAGGATCCCAGGGAGAAGAGCTCAGCACCTCCCGCTGCACTTCCCCTCCTCAGGAAGCTGTAGGGGTCGCCCCTCAGCCTCCTTTCCTCCAAACTAGACAAGCCCAGAGTCCTCAGCTGCTCCTCACAGGACATGTCTTCCAGCCCTTTCACCAGCTTTGTTGCCCTCCTCTGGACATATTTGAGTACCTTAACATCCTTCTTGAATGGTGGGGCCCAGAACTGCACACAGTATTCAAGTGAAGCMGCACCAATGCTGAATACAGTGGGATAATCACCTCTTTTGATCAGCTGGTTATACTGTGTTCGATGCACCCCAGGATGCGGTTTGCCCCCTTGGCTACCAGGGCACATTGCTGACTCATATTGAGCCTGCTGTTGACCAACACCCCCAGATCCCTTTCTGCAGGACTAGTGTCCAGCCACTCCTCTCCCAATTTATACTTGTGCCCGGTGTTACTCCATCCTAGGTGCATGTCCTGGTTTCAGCGGGGGGAAGTGAGCGAGCGGCTGTGTGGTGCTTAGTTGCTGGCTGGGGTTAAACCACAACAGTGCAGAATCCACCATTTGGACTTGTTAAATTTCATGCCATTGATGATTGTTCAATGCTCCAATATATCTAGATCCCTCTGCAAGACATCTCGTCCCTCAAGAGAGTCAACAACACCTCCCAGTTTGATATCATCAGCAAACTTGCTAACGGTGCATTCACCTCCTGCATCCCAATCATTGATAAATATATTGAACAGCATTGGCCCTAGAATTGAACCCTGAGGAACACCGCTGGTGACCGGTCGCCAGCCAGATGTAGCCCCATTCACTACAACCCTTTGAGCTCTGCTGTCCAGCCAGTTCTTCACCCAGCGCACCATAAACCTACTCATCCCACAGTTGGACAACTTGTCCAGAAGGATGCTGTGAGGGACAGTATCAAAAGCTTTACTAAAATCCAGAAAAACTACATCCATCGCCTTCCCTTCATCCACTAGGCGGGTGACCTTATCATAGAAGGATATCAAATTAGTTCCCTTTGTGAACCCATGTTGACTGTGCCTGATGATTGCATTATCCTTTAAATGCCTTTCAATAGTACCCAAGATAATCTTCTCCATAATTTTCCTAGGAACTGAGGTTAGACTAACAGGTCTGTAGTTCCCTGGGTCTTCCCTCATGCCCTTCTTGTAAATTGGAGTAACATTGCCTGCCTTCCAGTCAGCACAGACCTCCCCAGACTCCCAAGACCTTTGATAGATGATCAAGAGGGGTCCTGCCATAACATCCGCTAGCTCCTTCAGTACTCTGGGATGAATCCCATCAGGCCCCATGGACTTGTGAACATTCAGCTGATACAGCTGGTCCCTTACAATTTCAGTGTCCACAAAGGGAAAGTCACTGTTCCCGCWCTCGTGGTCCTCCAACTCAGGGGACCGGGCAGCCCAAGGTCTATCAGTATTATTAAAGACTGAGGCAAAAAAGCATTGAATGCCTCCGCTTTTGTCTAGACAGAAGTGGATGTGAGGCAACCTTGAAAAGAATAGAGGAAGCTGGAAAGCAAAGCACAAACAGATGCATTGCCCATTTCTTTCCCAGGTTCCTCCTCTACTTAACCCATCATCCTTGTCTGAAATTCTTCCTTTGGAAAATGACAAACCTCATTACCACTTTGGGGAGTATATCTCTCTCTTTCCTATCATTTATCCACTTCCTTTCTTCTTAACCTCCTCTTACTCTTGTGGTACCTTTGATGTTGAGGAGTCTGCAGAGCTGACTGTTGCCATTAACACCGGGTTAAAGTTGCCTTAGAGATATTTTATATCTGCCCAGTGGTGACAGATTTTATATCTGCCATTCCCTGTGACCTAAGTGTCCCTGCTCCCTTGAGCTGCAAGTAAAGAGAAGTCTGGGATGGGTCCTATGAGTTATTTATCAAAAGCAAAGCTTTTAATCCTGATTTAGGAGCAGACGGGCAGATGGTTACATTTCAATTAGGTCAGCAGTAGAAAGATGAGCACTTAGACATAAATAGAGACCGACACTACCTGCCCGTGTCAGTGCTGACTGCTCTTTTGGGAAGTCATCTAAATCCCATCCGAAACCATGGGGAAATATCAACAACGACTTAGGTGAGGTTTGCATCAGGCAACCTAATTCAGACATGTTCTTTCACACACTAAAAGACATAATTTTCTTTCAGACATTGTCTTGCCTCCAATGGTACACCCCCAAATGCTAAGAGAAGTATTGAAACAGAAAATGCAAGTTCACCAAGTATATCAGCAAAAGAGAAGGCTTGGTGCATTTTCACTGTTGTGTGAAGTCACCACTGAGATCATTATCTCAGAGACAAGTTTGCAGGTATCCACCTACATTTTCCTACTGAGGCAGATGTGGCTGTATCCATAGGTTTATATTAACTCTGAATTTCTTCTTCAGGGGTTTAGCCAAAACAGGCTATAAGTTTCCCTGTTTTTCAAAAATTTGGGGTCAAACCCAGGCAACTAATCATTTATGTGCATGTGATCACCTATTTTGGTTATGTAATCATAAGCTTACTTTTTCTCATACATAAAATTATCAAGGATCTAGGGCCAGCAATTTCAGTTACTCAGATGAGGCCTTGCTGTCACAAAGTATATTCATGATTAACAAAGACATACCTTCTTTCAAAATTACGTCATGACTTCAAATTTCACATGGCTACAAGAGTCAAGGGTTCAAAGAAGCTATGAAGCCTCTTAGGCATTGCTAACCTTTTAGTAATCCAGTCACTCCTTTTAGTCATAACAGATTCATTTTAACTTTACAACTTTCAGGCTGCCAGACAACTCCACCTTCAATCATCACAAATACTAAACCAGATTAAAGCGATAACCTAAAGAACACAGCATGCATAATTATTTAAAATGGCCACATTCAGTTTGAACAATTCGCAGCAACAATATGAAATCAAGAGACTTCAATTAAACTATTATGCATCATTTTTATTTCCAACATGTTACAGCAAAAAACAACAAAGCAGCAAGAGATACTGAAAAAGGTAAATAATTACCTAGCTGCTTCAAACCCATGTTAAAAAAACAAAAACACAACCAACAAACAAACAAACAAACAAACAAAAGCTTAATGCTGATGCTTCATAGTATCTACCTATCTAGGTAAATAAAAGGCAAACCACCGTAACATACACAGAATACAGAAAAAATGCAAGATGAATTGGGCTGGATTTCTTCAAAATACAAGGATAGCTGCATAGTAAAAGGCGACATATCTGACTTACTGTAATTTGCTTCTCATGAATGTAACCCTCAGAAAAATATCTATTTTGTTTTACATGAGCACTTTCAAAGAAATTAAGTAGGGGCAAACCCTGAAATATCTTTCCCAGAACTTCTGCATTTCAGGATGTTTTCATGCTTCACATGATAAACCATTTTACCTGTTTTCTACAGCAGTGTGCAGAAACATATGCATTAGTGGCTTCAAGAAAGCAGTCTTTACTATCCCGCACACAATTAGGCCCCCTGTGTAACATTCTTTTGCTGACTTGCTATTCTGCACCCTGTTATCCAACTTTTGATGCTTTCAGCTCTTTTATGCAATATGTACAGAGCATGGCTTTTTCAAGGCCAGATATATTAGTTATACAGCCATACTTCTTGCTGGTGGTACAAGTGTCACAATTTTTTTTTCCTATAATACTTTTAATTCATTAAGGCAGTTATGACAGGAGGCTTGCCCTCAGCATCAAGGACAGAAAGACAGACTTGACTTTATCGTGCCCATGAAAATAGATTCTGAAATCACAGAATCACGCCATATATACACATATATAAATACACACACATATTTATCTTGTGTAAAGCAGATTCTGACCTATCTCTTCCTGTTCACTCCAGGCATTGAGCTAGTTCTATTTTGACCTAAGTTTTTTGTGAGCAGGCATGATCCAGAATGGTGAGAGACTGGTTAACATTGAGTTCATTAAGTGGTCTCAGTTACTAAAGTTAAGCACACAAACAAACTGTTTACTTAAGCTGACACTGCTGCTTTGACTAAATGTCTTTTCTTTCAATGACTTGGAGTGAGTATATAACTAAAAAAAAAAAATCACTTTTAAAGGGAATTTCTGGCATCTTGGTTTTCTTCAATTTTATGAGAAGCCAAAATAATAACATTAAATAAATAATACTCTCCATGTTTCACAAGCATTATGCCATTGACCTTTGACTGTCCATTTGCAGGGCAGAAGTAGGTACCATTATCTAAAATATTGAACTGTTTTAGGAAGGTTTAAGAATAAACACACCATACAGTGTAGCACAAAGTTAGGTACCTAATGTTATGTTTTTCTCTATGTAATCCACTCTTTTGAGAGGTAAAAGTTACTAGCACCACTCAGTGATACATACTTTCAAAATGAACCCTTTTTTCATTATGACAGTAAAAGGTAGATTAAGGTGCTGAACTTTAGGTTACCAATTTCATTGCCAGGTGATTTATTCCAAGCCAGAGCAGAAAGAGACACAGCCAAATGAGAACAGCATAGAGAAAAAGTTGGGTTCCCACCACAGTGCTGCTGTCATTACACCAGATTTTCTCTCCTGGTCTCTAACAAAGAGAATTACAGCTACTTACCCATTTTAAAATTCTGAGAAAGGAAAATGAATTTATATTTGCAAGTCAAATGCGGGTGAATATTTTAGAGACCATGTCTATGATGAAAAAGCTTTATTAACTTTTCTGCAACATATACATGTAATAAGAAAGTCACCTTCAGGAAGACAACTTGTGATTTGCTTAAAATCATACTGGCTTGCACACTATGAAAATAAAATGTTTTCTGTTTCTCACTAGTTTACTTTTCTCCATCTCGTTCTTGTTCTCGTTTTATACGGAAATCGCATTATAGTCAGTAGGCAATGGCATTTCCACAGTCACGTTACAGAGAATGTGTTTGAAGCATACACAAAAAAGCTCACAACATATCAGGCACTTTAAGTACAGCAATATCTTGACATCAAGATAGTGAAAATAGGCTTAATTCTTACATCTGCTATGTGGATTTTTGCAAGTGCTGTAGCAAGCTACTGGGCTACCAAGTCTTCTAAGGCTTTGCTACTGGGTTACCCACCTGGCTCAGAAACTGAGCAGCTGCAGACTAGGCCCCTCTCAGCATCCACTGTACACAGCTGGAAATGAGGATCCATGGCCATTGTTTTCCAGCTACTCCAACCTTTTAAATAGGCACTTGAAAGAAAAGACATTCAAGAAACAAATTTCTCCAACATAATGTAGCAAGCATCCCATGGTATTTTCGCTCTGCTTTGTCCTCATGTCCCACATCAACTCAAGCAGACTTAAAAACCAGTAGCTGTATCTCAGTTTTATACATTTTAATCTTGAAACAGAAGAGACTTCATTACTTCAGCTGTGACCTGAAAGTGAGAGAGAAGGCATTTCTTAGAACTCTACTTAYAAAGAGCTTTGGTCAAAGGTAACAAATGGGATTTTTAAAGTGATTTGACCTTAAGCTTATGAGGGAAGGAAATGTTCTTAAAAGGAATTTTTTGAACTCCCTTTTCCCTTCAGTTGTGATGTTTCAGTACTAGTAAAAATCAGTTAGTATTTATGCAATTTTCTTCACCCAATTATTCAGGCATTCATGAAACTGATACTATTCATCTATTCATCTTAAGGATTAGGCAGATGAAACAATTTTCCAGTGATGTTGTAGAAACCTGATGCTATTTCCATTTCCATCTCTTTGAGTACATTGCCTTCTGTGCTCAAAGGGGCATCTGGAGTTAATGCCACAGATTTTACCGCATTGCACCTCCATTCTTTGCATGAATTCAGAGTTCATACATCCCCTGCCCCTTTTATTGACTCCCTTCTACATATATCACACCAGTGTGGCACATCCCTGCTGGAATCTGTACAGTATCAGGACATTTTTCTCTGACAATACAGCATTGTGTCTTGGTGACAAAAAGGAAAGCGAAGTGAACGTTACTGAGAAATGGTCTATCTATAGCATTTGTAGCCAGTGGGATTCATAAGACATCTACGTGAATCTAGTCCTAGCCCAGAGTTTTATCTTTGTTAATGTCAAACAGATTTTTCACATCTTTGTGTGTTAGCCAGGTAATAAAATTCTGTTTTAATTGGTGCAATTACTCCATGAAAAATGATACAATAAAATACCACTAGTTCCTTCACTTTTTGTGGGTTTTATATCAGCACACTAATAAGTTTATTTCCTTTTCTTATTATCACTGAAAAATTGAGAGCTAAAAGTAAAAAAGTTAACATTGCAAAGTTCCCAAACTACTCAAAACCTGAGATTTCTCAAGTGCCATTAAGGGCACAATTGCGAAGTAACAGGATTGCGGAAGTGAAAATTCATCTGGAGACTTGTTACAGCACTAAAAAAACCACAACCACACAGTTTTCCTTTCCAAACTGATTTTCAGATTGACAAAAATGAGCATTTGTGTACCTGAAAGGTAGCTGTGTATTACCTGGAAATAACAGACCAGTATCGAGTTTCATAGTGTATTTGCAAGATTGCATTTCCTAACATCAATGAAAGACATTTGTGTTGGTGTAGGGCTGTTTTTCCCTCATTTTGTTTTCCTGAGTTGTCTTCCTGAGAATTGTCTTAGATACATTTCTCTGACTTCTCCCTTATTTAGAGTCGCTCCTGGAGGAATGTTTCATTGTATTTTTATTACATACTTTTCCTGCTTCTTATTATGAATTGTTTGAAATCTTTTTTTTTTCTTTTGATACCTGCAACTTTTTTTGAAAGGCTAGTACTGCTGAGAGTCTCAGAAAGCCTTCTCTTTTTGTTATTGGGCATGTTGTCACTGGCCTGGACAGTTATCTCACCCTGATCAGAAAGGAGGCTAACCAACAAGACACTAAGACCTTGACCCAGAGGACACTTGGAAAAAGCAAGAAAAATTCTTTCAGTTTAAGTGAAGGGTATGTAGATGTACCTTGACTGGGAAAAGTTCTTTATTAATAAGTCCAGAGTAAAAATGGGCAGAGAAGCCTACCTGAAAGCTCTACAGAATGATGTCTGCCATGTACACAAAACAAAGTAACTTGTGATTTCAATGGAGCTTAACAAAAGAACAAGAACACTGGTTTGATATTTGTCATTTTTCACCTCCTCCCACACAAAGCTAGGAGGATTTGAAGCCTGTGTCAGCATTACATCCCTAATTTCACCTTCTGATGATGCTGTGGGGTGACAATCCAAGCATATTTCCTGAGAGCTTTTACAGAATGACTTTCAGGGCATAACACCAGTTTTAATTACAGTTTTTATTGCATTATAATAGGGACAATTTCCCTAACTTGAAAAGTTGCTGGGGAGTCCCTGCAGATGACTTTTTTGTTCACTAGCAGGTGCAGCTTTCCTGATCTTTCAGTGCAAGCCCTGATAAGCACTGACCTGTGAGTTGCTGATTGGTTCAGTTGAGTACAATCATAGATCAGCTCTGAAAACAGGCCCCAGCTCAGTGAGATTTAAGAGAGATTCACTAAAGAGGAAGATAATGATAGATAGCTGGAAGAGAAAGAGAATAATAGTTTTCCAACAATGTTACAAAAGGACTTAGAAACCATTAAGGTGATCGTTCCTAAAGTGGTTTCCAGAAAGCCCACATCTGTGTTACAACTGCTCATTGCGACACAAATTGCTTCTAAAGATAATACTTTGCATTTTGATAACTTGTTAATTGAAGAATCCCTTCATCCTTTAAGAATATAAATTGCAGCTTGATGCTATGTGCCTCGTTAAACAACAGGTGTTTGGAGGACAGTTACTTAAAAGAAACTCTTTTTTTAATCTCACCTAACTCTTACATAAGAAAGCTTATGATCCTAACGTACTCAAATGCTAAAATTCTGTAAAAGTCCTTCATCTGCTAGTATGATAAATTGTTCATCAGCACATAATAATAATTTTAGTCTAAGCATAAACTGAGCCAGCTTGTTGACTGCTTTGACTCAGTATGTCTAATCATAYAATTTCTTAGGTTTCAAGTTTCACGATGTGACACTAATTGTACTGAAATTGCTTCGTTTTAATTGCTGGCATTTCTGTTTTAATGTTAAATCAAACCGTATTTCCATTAATACAAATAGTAGCTGGGTGGAAGACAATGGGACATCTCACCTCAATTAGGTGAGAAAAAATTAATCCAGAGAAAGACAATATAATTGTAACAAAAAAACTTTTATGAAGTACTTTAATTTCATATATTTTTACACCATACAAGTTGTGCCTGATTTGTGTGCCAGCTAAGTTTTTATTTTTCATCTTAAATTAAATACATTAATGACAAAAATAGGATAAGATTCTACATGCACAATTGGTCTTACAGACCAATTCCTGCATGCCAGGCTGAACAAAATATATGATCAAACCCCGTAATTTTAATAACAAAAGAACATTCTAATTAGTTTGAATCCTGTACTGTAGCCTGACTAAATTATGATTTCTCCCTTCAGATACTGTGGTGTGCTGGTTTTGGCTGGGATAGAGTTAGTTTTCTTCCTAGTAGCTAGTATGGGGCTATGTTTTGGATTTATGCTGGAAACAGTGTTGATAACACTGGGATGTTTTTGTTATTGCTGAGCAGTGCTTACACAGAGTCAAGGCCTTTTCTGCTTCTCACCCCACCCCACCAGCGAGTAGGCTGAGGGTCCACAAGAAGCTGGGAGGGGACACAGCCAGGACAGCTGACCCCAACTGACGAAAGGGATATCCCATACCATATGATGTCATGCTCAGCATATAAAGCTGGGGGAAGAAGAAAGAAGGGGGGATGTTCGGAGCGATGGCGTTTGTCTTCCCAAGTAACTGTGATGCATGATGGAGCCCTGCTTTCCTGGAGATGGCTGAACACCTGCCTGCTGATGGGAAGCAGTGAATGAATTCCTTGTTTTGCTTTGCTTGCGTGCGTGGCTTCTGCTTTACTTGTTAAACTGTCTTTATCTCAACCCTCGAGTTTTCTCACTTTTACCCTTCCGATTCTCTCCCCCATCCCACCAGGGGGGAGTGAGTGAGTGGCTGTGTGGTGCTTAGTTGCCGGCTGGGGTTAGACCACAACAGTCCTTTTTGGCACCCAATGTGGGGCTTGAAGGTTCGAGATAATGACAGATTTGATTGGAATGTGCTAGATTGAATTTATAGCTGTTATTGCTGTTTAGCTATTAATCAACAGGCTTTTGTGCTTGCCATGGGGCTTGCTTCCCTTACTGTATATTAGAGTCTCGTGCTCATTAGTGGCTGCTTTTTGCTTTCGCTGCTTGCTGTACAGCTGTACTGCTTATCACCCTACTCTGCTGTGCCTGGGAACATTTTGATAACAGCCAAGGCGATGTGCCTGAGCTGGCAGATGGCCAGGGCATCGCTGCTGTTTCTGTGCTGCTGTACTGGACAGGCTGGAACTCCAGTGCGAACTTGCGTCGGAGGAACTGTGACATGTGGATGAGTCCACGAGGGAGCAGGACACCCTGAAGCATCTGTGGCCATGGGTAAGTCCACATCAGAGCAGGTACATCTCGAAGTGTCTGTGGCCGTGGTTATGTCTGTGCCGCAGCAGGTGTATCTCTGAAGGGATTGTGGCCCATGGAGAAGGCCACGCTGGAACGGGTGCACATCAAAGTGATTGTGACTGTGGATAAGTCTATGCCGCAGCAGGTATACCCCTGGAGAGACTGTGGCTCATAGATAAGGCTCCACTTGGAGCAGGTACACCCCTAAGGGACTGCAGTCTGTAGATAAGTCCAAGCCTGAGCAGGGGCAAGGGGAGGAGTTCATTGCAATGTTAAACCCTATGGTCTGGTCTAAAGGGACCAGAGGTGGAGATTGTAATGGAAATACCTTTAAATTGTTGTAACCCATGATTTGAGTTGCATGTTATAGGAATTACTGCAGCAGGAACCTCCTGAACCAGTGGAGGACTTACAAGAAGGAGCGCAAGTGCAGCAGTGACCCAACCTGAGCTGGCTTTGGTGCCCAATAACTCCATGCAAGACACCACCTCTCCTGTCCTGAGTGACCACCATAACAGATGGAGCCCAAAGTCATGGACTAAATGAACTCAACGGACATTTTGTGGAGATTTAAGGACATTTTACAGACATTTTACAGGGCTGGTCCATAGACTAAAAGGGAATGATATCCGTGTATTATATCAAAGGATGGGAAGGGGAGTGGTGGTTAATGAGGATGTACTAAATAGTGTGGTACCTGAGCATGACATAAATGGTATGGAATAAGGGGTGGAGAATGTGCTGGTTTTGACTGGGATAGAGTTCATTTTCTTCACAGCAGCTAGTATGGGGCTATGTTTTGGATTTGTGCTGAAAACAGCATTGATAACACTGGGATGTTTTTGTTACTGCTGAGCAGTGCTTACACAGAGTCAAGGCCTTTGCTGCTTCTCACACCRCCCCACCAGCRAGKAGGCTGGGGGTGCACAAGAAGCTGGGAGGGGACACAGCCGGGACAGCTGACTCCAACTGACCAAAGGGATATTCCACACCATATGGTGCCATGCTCAGTGTATAAAGCTGGGGGAAGAAGAAGGAATGGTGGGACGTCTGGAGTGATGGCATTTGTCTTCTCAAGTAACCGTTACACGTGATGGAGCCCTGCTTTCCTGGAGATGGCTGAACACCTGCCTGCTGATGGGAAGGAGTGAATGAATTCCTTGTTTTGCTTTGCTTGCATGTGCGGCTTTTGCTTTACCTATTAAACTGTCTTTATCTCAGCCCACGAGTTTTCTCATTTCTACTCTTCCGATTCTCTCCCCCATCCCACGAGGGGGGAGTGAGCGAGCGGCTGTGTGGGGCTTGGTTGCCGGCTGGGGTTAAACCACAACATGTGGAAGTGAAACCATGTTTCCCACCTATCTTGTAATGAAGGAATAAGTTATATAACAAAGAAAGGGAGGTGAGATCCCGAACACAGACAGTTTTTGGTCTTGATCTCTGGAGTAGAAATGTTGAACATGTGGCAGTGTCCAATACTTCACATAATGTGAACTTCCCCTAGGATTTATATTTTAGCTATATTAGATTACTTCAATATGAGATCATTTTTATTGCATATTATGTTTAATATGTTTCAATATATTTACAATWGGTATTAGAGTTGGCTGAAAATTTTAGATATTTTCCCTTCAGATACTACCATTCTGTCAGAAGCCATACTTTCTACAGCCTGTTATTATTCAGATTAAGTACTTTACAGAAGGAAAATAAAAGAAATAAAGCAATTCAGTGAGATCAACTTTTTTCAACCTTAATGGAGTGAAATGCTTTGGCTTTTTTCCGATTTCTGCAATCATCTCAATGTTTTTACATTAAATTATTCCAAATAAGTTGGCACTGATGATTTATAACATCAAAATTAATTTTTTTTGTAAACTACATTTAAAAGAAAATTAGCAAAATTTTGGGGTYGTTCTCCTATTACGCATGAAAGTGATTTTTGTGTTTTGAAATAGTCTGTGAAATAGAAATGAGAGCTTCAGCCTATGCTGACAGAGTACAAAACATGAATCCAGTGCTAAGATCTCAGTATTGCAAAGATCATTGAGATTAAGTAAATTTTGTGGGGCAATAAAGCAAGGGAAACATTCTGGGAGGAGTGGACATATAGAGGGCAGAGTGACATCCTTGTTAGTCACCCAGTTTTCATCTCCCTTTCAGAACAACGTCTGGTTGTTCTGTTGTGATCCATACTCATTTAGTTTGGACTTTGGATTAATAGTATTTCAAAGGGAATTAAAAATGTATGGAAATGAATGGCAGTGACATCTAACTGGTTTTCCTTAGCATACAAGAAATGAGGGCTTATTTTCCTTTCTGAGAYGGTCTTCCATCCACACTTCAGTCACATGCATCTGAGGCAGTGCAGAGAGGTCTCCTGGAAACAACATGCATAAAAGCTTCTGCATTTCCCTTTCCAGAAGTTCAGGGTTTTCTAGCATGTTATGCTCCTCTCCATACCATGTAGCAGAGGGATGCATGTGGGGTGTTCAGTTTATCTTGATGCAGAATTCATTGCTGGTTTCTGGATGTAGTCTGCTATCTGTGTGATGAGGGAGAAAAATATCCAGGAGTCTGGCATATAAGAAATTTCAGTGTTGTTCTACTGGTATAAATCAATATACATAAACTGAAGTGCTAGAGAAATATTGCAGAAGGGAGAAATTTCCCCATTTTAGAGCTAAGACAGGATGAATTGTAAATATTAGTCTCCTTTAACTTTCAGTGATTCAAAATGGAAGGCATACAAATCTAAAGGCAGAATAACACAGATTGATTTGTTCATTTTTTTTTACTCAAAAGTTCACATAAAGAAAACCCTTACCATGCTCCATTCTCTGGTTCCTTGCATTAAAAATGGAAAAGTCTCTCACTTTAGGGGCCAAGGGGATAAATCAGAGGGATGAATTCAACATTATACATAAACAGATTCCTAACCTCTACTTGGAAAGTGCTCCCTGTGTAGAGGGGAACTAAAGCAATGTAAAACTTTAATGTGCACATGCTGATGCCTTTCAGAAAAAGTGCAGGTGGGAGCCGCCTTGCTAAGAATAATAGAAGGATAAGGGTTCAGAAGTCATATTTAATCAAAATTAATGTCAGCATATGCTTTTAGAACACAGGACATCTGAAAGATGGAGCTTCAAAGTTCAAGCTATTTCTGTTTCATTTGGGGAAGAAAAAAGTGACAGAACATTAGGCATATGAAAAGTTTTACATGTTTGAGTTATCCATTGAACACACACCAATCAAAAACATGTTAACCTCATTCTACAGTTTCCAAAACGGGAGTCTTCAGAATTCTACAATAAAAAAGCAAGGATAATATAGCTGAAAATGCAATATATATGTCAATACTACAGCACTTAATAATGTTATAAAGTTTCTCTTTTTTTAAAATATTGATTTAAAATTATGAACTCATGAACAAAAAATAGAAGACAATAAAAAATCATTGCTGTGTTAATTATAGCAAATGGCATTATGGATCTGAGTGAAATAATTCTTAGGTTCCACTAAGGGAGAGTATATTGATGAGAGTGTTCCATTTGTCAATCAAAATTAAGGACTCAAACACTTTATAAACATCCACTTAATTTTTCAAGTTGCTACACTTTTATCATAGGGAAGGAAAACTTTAGTAACATGCTTAACTTTATCATTGTTCACCTGCTTACATATAAAATAATGGAAAATTAAAAAGTCCAGTCATATACAACAACAATTTGCACACCTCTCTGGTGTCATATACAATTTTTCCTAATATTGCCATTTGGTCTTGGGTCCTATGGAAGTATTTAATGGCTGATGTTAGGGTTTGCTTTCCTGAATTAGTGAAATACAATCATGAGAAGGAATCAATAGTACTGAAGTGAGGCACTGAATTTTTCAAAGTTTATTTCAGATACGTAAAATGGTATTACCTCTTTTCAGTCATATGATGCAATTGTTATTTAATCTGTAGTAATTTTAGCTGTAGTTTTATAACACAACAGGTGTACTATGTCAGTCCAAAGGTGCATATTGCCCAGTTTCCTGCCTCCAGCTGCATCTGTGAGCAAATGGCTTAGAAAGAATGAGAAAGGGCAGACCATGTGATTCTTCTTCCTAACGCAATTTGCTTCGAACTTCAACAATATTCAGCACAGAAGACTGCCTGAGTCATTAGGAGTACATATATTTTGTAACCATATGTGGATTCCAAGTCTTTGAATGCATTTGTCTTCCAAGAACTTGTCCAATCTGCCTTTTCATTCCTTCATGTGAACTTTAAGCCCCCACAACAAACCTTGGCAGAGAGCACAGCTTGCTATCTGTTTGATTAGGAGCCACCTTCTTTGGCTGTTTTGAACTAGCCTCCTACTAACATGTCCTGGAGATGGTGAGAAAATCAATTCACTTCCTCCATGACATGATGATTTGTGGACCTGCCTCCTGAAATCCTTCTAATCCCAGTTGGAGAGTCCTAGTTTTACGCAGCCAGACCCAATACAGAAACTGCTTGGTACCTTTGATCTCCCTTGTTGTCCCCTTCTGAAGTTTCCCCACTTCTGCTATATCTTCTATTGTTCCTTTGTTTTTAAGATGAGAAGATCAGAACTATGCACACTGTTGAAGAGACAGCTGGCAAAATGAAGTCCTCTGTTTTGCTTAATTCTTTCCTAGCTATTTCCAACCTTTCATTTGTTTTTGATCTCAAAGTGGTTTTGATCATGAATCTGACATTTTCATGGAACTATACGGCATTTAGTATCTAAATACACATTTTGAAAATCATCTCCATGCTACGGTAAAGTTTAGATTTGTTTTGAACATTCCATTATTCTATATTAGACAGCATGTCGTAAGACTGTCACAACATTTGAACACCACTTTACCAGTGTATCTGTCCATACTAAACCCTTTCACATGGAGAACAAAAACATACAGGTAGTAGGTGAGTCACACACAGTGTTTGCAATGACATGCAAGACCAACATTGGATCTCTATTCTGCTGTCATATAACTTGGATTAGGCATTTTCTTTCTTAGCCCATCTAGAACCTCATCAGATTTGACAAGGCCTAGCAGCTAAATGGCTATGCTATTTTTAAGTTTTATGGAGCTATGCAAATTATATGCTGCCTTGCCTGCTTCCATCAAAACAATTAAGTAGTCCCAGGAAAGCCTAGGAAGTCCGCAAAACATAACCAGATTGCAACATGCTTTTACCCAATATTTCAGCATTTATAACAGCATTCACTCATTGTGTGATAAACTGGAGATTTTCTCCATCCAACATTCCTGACTACCTGCGCTCCCACCCTCAGCACCAGAGTAAAATTACAAAGATGTGATGGACACAATATCCTTCAGAGATTGCACATGAACAAATCCCATCAATACATTGTTGGCACAATATTACCCTGCCCTCATATAGATTATTTTCCATACTACTCTTACACTTCATGCCAGGAGCAAGCAACTGATGAAACATTGAGATATAGCTAGGTTTTGAAGGCTTACAGGAAGTCTGGTTTCTGAGGACATGGACTCTTTAATGAAAAGCATTTCCAACTCCGTAAATTTCAGAGCTCCAGTCACTGTCATAACACGTGGTTTTAAGTGCTAGATAAAAAAATAACTTCACTCCTTCTAAAATAGGAAAAAATCTTGCTAATAGTTCTCATCAAATGCAATACTTGCATTTCTCTCAGAGCTTTCCACAGAATTTCTTGCAAAGGGAGGGTATTCTGTGTTTCTTTCCTTTTTTCTGTTGACCTTTCCTTTGCCTCCTGGAGGCAAAGAACAGTCCAGGAGGGGATGTTGTCTCTGCAAATTCAAGCAGAGTCTTCCTCTCTTGCCCAGAGGAAGGGGCATGGCTTCCAGGAGGGGGTGAATTTAAAGATGTTTATTTCCATTTAGCAGATGCTGTGCTAATTTTAAAGATTTCCTTGATCTATTGCCAAAGAGGCCTACTTCTAGGTTTTAACTTTTCCCATACTAGCTATTCTTGTTTTTCATGACTGTTGATTCCAGCAGACATTGTGGTAGCCAACACTGTAAGACTTCACACTAAATCGGCCCTAATCTTTTTGTCAGTTTAGCATAATACACTTGAGTGGTTAACCTCGAGCATCTCTTCTTTTATGCTCAAGTTATGAGCTTGCTAGGACAAGGACCATCCTTCTATTCATGTTGTATGGCACCTTGCACAGAGGACTTTGGGTTCAATTGCCAGGTGTCACTGTAAAAGGCAGATTAAACAGATGCAGGACACATCTAGGCACTCATCTGCCAAGGCAGGCTTTAAAACACATTTTCCCATAATTTCTTGCTTGTATAGAGATTTCTGAGATACATATTCTAAATTTGTCTTCAGTTAGGTGAAAGCTTAGACTTTAGAGCATAAGATGGTAGCCTTTTTCCTCAGGTTTCCCTGCCTTTCTCTTTCTCCTCATCATCCTTGCATGGATCTATACAAACTTGAGTTTAGCAACTCATTCTCTTCTAAATCAAGTATAAATATTTATTTCTTGTCACATTCATTAGTTTGTATCATCTTATCTGGGCAACTTCAAGGAGGCAAAGGAATTGTTACTCACCTTAACAGCTAGTTTTCTTTCATAGAAATACTACTTTAAGATAAAGCCTCTCTCAGAGGTTTCATACCGTGTTTGTTTTTCAAACTCCTAATGCTAAAGATTAACTGACATTGCTATAGCCATTCCAACAACAAGCTTTTATTTGATGTGCTGTATCAAAAAAATTTGATCTATTTTTAATTACCTGTTGTTCTTGTAAGTAATCATAATTTAATTAGTCTTGATTTCAGACAGGGGATGTTGTCACATGAAATCCTATGGTTGCATTTCCAATTGATAACATTTTCTCCAGAAGCCCTGAAATACAGCATTTCACTATTCACTATTCAAAACTCTAAACTGTTTAAATTTCTCTCTAGAGCTGTATTGAAGTCAATTAAATCATTCTTCATGTTAATGACATTAATTATTGTACGTAAGAGTTTTTTCCTATGACATCTTAAGCAATAGTTCAAGTGTTAATATAAACGTATATTTTAAATCAGCTAGCAGATCAACCAATAAAACAATTTTATGAAGAATCAGTGGTTGCTGTCTCAAATTCCTTTTCTTTTATGTAACTTTTAATTCCCCTGTAGTGCTTTCTTATGCAAGTTTTCTCTTTCTTAATCTACTGAACTGTCATTTATGATTAATCTTAAATTAATTTTATTACACGCATCTCATGCTCGTGATAGAAGAGCAGTTCAGTATTTCACAGAGTCATTGACAGTTTGTACTCGGCTCTATGCCTCTCTCAAATTAAGTCCTCTCCTTTTTTTATTGGGGAGACAAAATTAAAAATGCCTCTCTGTTAGCTGGATTTTAATGCACATTAAAGCTTTTAATGTTCTATCTGCTCACTTAATTGCTTAGAAACTCAAGCTGTCCTGAGCTGAGCAAGCAATCTACAGTGAACACAAATTTCTTAACATGTATGAAGTAATAGCTCAATTCACACAAGCGATGGAGCAAAAAGAGTTGAAAGGATGGGGAATGCAAGATGTGATCTGTCTCACTTTGGTTTGGCAGATCTCTTTTGGGCAATGGCGACTCAGGGGCCTGGAAATCAAGGGCAGAAAACCTGAGCTGCTTCTTGATTGCTGAGGCAGCACCCCACACCATGCAAGGTTCTCCTACTGCTAAGGAAGCCTTCAGAAGCCAAGATAGCTGGTCTTGCTACTCCTGGTAATAAGAATCCCATCTGCAGAATAGCATTTATGTTCATTTTTCATCAAGGTATCACCTTTCTTTCTTTGACAAAACTCACTTTTTTAAAAATTAACATGGATGTTTTTATTTCCTATATTTGAAATAATTTGTCCAGGCTAAATAACACCAAATGCTAATAGGATAGGAAATATTCTGAAATGAGAAAAAAAGGGCTCTGAAAGCGAGTTCTGGTATTTGCCTCTGCATACGAAACCCATTGATTAAAAGAAGCCAAACACACACCACCTCAGGTAATTTCAGTTCTAAAAGCCAGAATCCACAAGCCAGTGATTTCCTTAATGGAAGAGTTTTAACATTTCTTGTGGGAATATCAGGCACTCGAGCGCCAGTGAAACAGAATGCCACTTATAGTTTAAGAAAAATTACTGTCAAATGAATAATGGCTGCTCAAGGCACATGTTATCTATTTCTGCAATTAGCAGAGAAATCCTGTTGTAAGACTCATTTAAAACATCAATTTTGCTGCCACAGGAAAGCAGCAATGTGTGTTAGTTGCATTTGGCAGCACCGCTGTGCTGTAGTTAAAGGCCTGTCAGACTTACTGTTACAAGGCTTTATTTTGAGAATCTTGCAAATATGAGATAGAAATTTTCTCCAGACGAAGTCTGCATTCAAGATTTCCCCCGGGAAGAAGTTTCTTCTCACAGAAAAAGAATCAGTCAAAGGGGATTTTTCTTTCTTAATGTTAAAAAGATTAAAATCCTAAACTTAGGTTACAATAAATTAAGCAGATGTTCATATTCTTCATGAAGCAGTGGATATGAGACACAATGACCAGACTCTGTCCCCCTCAAAGCTATGTCCTGTACATTCAGTGTATGGTCTCCCACCAGCTCACATGCTAATAGTGCTATATATCTTAAGAGTCTGCTGAGAGGTCTTTCCACAGAGAAATTTGAATAAGGGCTCAGTGAGTATATCTGTACTCTGCAGCCAAGTATGGACAGATCTCCTTGAAAACAATGTCCAGAACTACCTCCTTTCTGAAGTAGTGGTAAAAAATCTCTCTCTGTATATATGTAAAATCTCTGATTCCCAGAGCATCTGCTCTAGCATGACTGTTTTAACCTAGAAATGGGAATTGCCAGCATGTATACACAATATTTCCATGCTGACAACTCCAGCATTCACTGTGCTATAGAAAATGCATCGGGGTTGAAAATCTCCTGCCTGTTACTCACCTATGTGTATGAAAAGAGAAAACTTTGAATAAATGGACCTCACAACCAGAACAGACAGGACAGAGGAAAAGAGCACAGGACAGGGACATGACAGAAAACGCAGTTGCTAATCCAATATCCCATATCTGTATGCAACGCTGTGTCTAGATTTCTGGATCCTGCTATAAGCTACACCACCCCCCTCCCTTTCTTCTCCTTAGTGTCTCCACATCCAGTCCCACAGGACAGACATCAGTATTTTTCCACCACGTCCCTCATCTGGATGACATAAAGACCAGAGAGTCAGGGCATGTTCTTGCCACATCAAGTCAAAGCCACACGGGGATCTACTGATCTACTAATCCATTTCAACTTGAAAATCAAGTTTCCCCTGAATAGAAAATTTGGAAGATCTTGCTATATTTTGTGTATGTGTATATGTGTTTAGAGACTTCCTGAGTAAAAAGAGGTCTCTCTGGCTTTTACCATAAGCTAGAATACAGATGTTAGCTTTGCAAACACTACCTTTTGCACTTTTAGTGGTATTTACTATCTGTCTGCAACTTATATACCTAGTGAATACCAAACACTTTGCACTATCCAGGAACACTATCCAGACTGCAATGTCTCCTATGAGATAGTCCTGATGGAAAAGGAATATATTTACTTGACATTAAGCATAATAAATAAGCCTTAATAATGTACAGAGAACACAAAATTGATAGTAGGTAAAGTTTCCCGGCTGTCTGAGACAGGAGATTTCCTCTGTAGTAGTTCTCTCCATACTGTATTTCTTGTGTAATCTGGCTGACCCTTTTATTTGGAGTCTGCACTCAGCGAATTACATACACTTCTGGTTTCTTGCTGTAGTGGTTGAATTGGTGCTAAATAGCACACACTGTGCAAGCAGGTTGGTCTGAAGGAACGTGTTTGTGGGAGGCAAAGTGCGGCCCGGGCATAGAAGAGAGTGTGCAGCTGCATGGTTGTGCAACATCCCCTAAATTAATAAGATGTGATGTGACTTTCCCTGGGAGAAAGTCTAACACAATGCAATTTTCCCATCTTATTAACTGACATTACATAGTATTAGATTTTCATACAATGATGTTCACTGGTCTGGCATCAGCAAACATTGTCTCATATTAACTTCAATACAAATCAGATATACAGTAAGAAGAAAATCTGAAATGGTACATTTTGCCCTTTTAACTAGATTTGCCCCTTTAAACTAGATTTCTAGCATTACTCATGTCATGTTTCCTGTTTAAGGGTATTGCATCATATTCCACATGAACAGGTAAGTCAAAATCAATAGCAAAGTCTTTGTGTATATTCCATGCATACATTTTAGTGGAATTCTTTCTCTGCCCCATAGGAGAAAAAATAAAATGCTTGCTGTCATCCTGTTTCACTCAGAAACACTTGCTTGCAGAGTCCAAAATAATATTAAAATTTGAAACATTTTGTCACTTATTCTATGACTTGCAAACTTATGTCACATCCTTGCTAGTTGAATTTGGCACATTCTCATAGTAAAAGAAGGAGAAGGTATATCAGAAGAGGGATTCAGCCCTGAGGCAGCAGAGACAGTAAGTGTAAATTTAGGTGTTCTAACATGCTTTAGTTCATCTAGTGGAGGCCTGGGAAGAGAACAAGGGCAACAAAAAACAATAACTGTCTTTTAACCATTCCATCTCTGCAGGGATGACGAAACCTAAACTGTCTTTTCTCTCATAGTATGAATGTCCTGATTCCAGCCTTTTTTGTATATTCCTTATAAGAAAAGATATTTAATAAATTGACTACAAAGTGAAGCTGAAGTCACTTTTTCCCCCTCCTCCTACCCTTGTGGACAGAAATCCTTGGTGTTTTGATGGTGTGCCAGTGAAGTGGAGAGTGTCCAAGGCGTAAATCTGCATTCTCCAGCATACCCTAAATGTTGCCCTAAGCGGTACATTCTCTTTTTTCCTTCATTCCTGATATAGCTGGTATAAGACTCTTGAGCTGTAATAACAACCGCAGGGCTCTGCACAAATTGCACAAATGACAGATACTTAGTCCGTTTAAACCCTAAGACCATACTTCTTTCTCTAGCCTCCATTCTTTCACTGCTGCATTTTGCTCTGGCATCCAGGAGCAAGTGAAGTTTTACTTCTGGAAGCATCCAGTGGAGAGACTCTCCGGAGGACAGAGACCTCACAGGAGTTCTTTGCCCTGGGGCAAATGCTGCTGGCAAAATCTGTGTATCAGCACACAGGAAGGCCCTGAATACATATGCATGCTTCCTTTATGCAGGTCACAGTGTCACAGCTTTGACATGAAAGCAAAGTCAATATAGATGGAATATGAGAGGGTGTTTGACAGAGAGGTTGACATACCTCTACAGCCATAGCTGATTTGTTGAAATTCCTTGACTGTGTATAGTTGCAGATAGTGAAGTCACTTTAACCTTGTTTTTTTGTGGGTTAATAACAGTGGGTGTCTGTTGCTGCAGTTTTGTTTTCTGATTGTGTATTTTTTCCTTACAGGATTGCTTTTTTAACACCCCCTTCCCCTGGCACTAAGTTGATATACGTTGTCAGATTTAGCTTCAGAGTCAGTCAAAAGAATAAATTCCTGTATTGAACATGTACTTGTTTCAAAGATATTAATTTATTTCATCACTGAAGAAGGTAAAATTAACTGTTGTAACTAAGACATTAGTCAAGAATTTGACTCTAAGCCTAGCTTTTTATTCGCATTAGGGTCACAAGCTTATCAGAAGAACAAGGTTACTGAAGTGTGAATTTGAAGACATACGAAAGTGACACCTCTTTATGTTACACCCCTCCAAGGCTCTCCATTCTCTTACTCTGTGAAGCCTTTCCAGTCCAGCAACTTCTAAGAGCATTTAAAACTGTATTCTTCCTCAACGAGTGCTTCTGTTTACAGTACAGCTTTCAAGAGCTGACACGTATGCCTTAGTGCACTAATTTATTTACTCTATTCACATGTAAAGCTGCACACAGCTTCTTCGTGCTGTCTTAGGTTGAGAACTGAAAGCACACTATAGCCAGTTAGTTACTGAATTTTAACATGGAGCCATCCATGTCAGCTCGGCTTACAGATCAGGGTCTCCAAGTAACTCTCCTATAAGATGGAAGTTAAGTTCTTCTCCTACGGTCTTAGATGCAACCAGTTCACCTTTTGGTACAGACTTATCCTGCCATTACTTGTCTCCATTTCTCTTTCACTTATATGTTCACAGCCCTGCCTGACAGCCTCTGTGTTAATAGTAAAACTCTCAAAAATATTAGTAATCTTGATTGACACATAGGCATAGAAATTTCAGAAAATGTCGACCGTGCGTTAGGGCTCCCATTCCAGATATTTCACTCCACTCCTCAAAAACAAAGAAATCCCAAGCAACCACTATTAAATCTCCTCAGGAAGGCTGCATACAGAACATTCGTAGGCAAAGTGAAGTTCACAGTCAGGATATAGTCTTTTGAAATGCTTTTTTCCTTGTTGTCTGTTCACGCACACACTTCCTCTCTAAAGGATAATATAGAGTTTAAAAACTCTGCAAAAAGCCAGTGAGACCCCCTACCAAGACACAAAGCAATGCTCATGGAAAGTAAAACCACTTATTTTATCCTCCTACCTTTCCCCACCCCGTTTCACCCAGTAAAAGCAAGTGAAATGAAACAGGAGACAGCAAGAACAAGACACCCATTGCAGAGAACAAAGAAAAGCAAGCAGAAAAACATCTGAAGGAAGAGCTCTCCTGAAATACCTCTGTCCAATTATTTCTATCTATCTAGTGTGTTCAGGGAGGTATATTCATTTGTATTTAATGTTTTAGGTATGGTTTTGTGCTTTAACCACTGTAACAATAGACACATTGTTATTTTCTTTTACTGATCACAGTTTTAGCTGTACTATATCCAACGACTAGGAATCTATCTTCAAGTGAATCTGGAGCTGCAGTATGTCCTTGTAAGCAAAATGATGGCGTGCCACATAAACCAGAGAATGGAGGAATGTCTGCAATGGACTCTGTAGTAGTGCAGTGAGGTAATGCGCTATGATAACTAAATCTGTACAAATAGAAGGTCACCTAATTTTTAGGTAGGATTGGTGACCAATCAAGAAAATCTACTAATTTCCTTTCCCACTACCCCTATAAACTGAAAGTCTGAAAAATAGTTTTAGAATTTAATACCAATGTGAAATGTTTTGTTCAATGTGGAACAAAACATAGTGTTTTTTTCCAGAGTAAGACAGAAGAGTCTGCTTACTACTTTAATTTTTAATTAACCGTTAGTTGCATGTGGGCTTGCCATGATTCAGAGTAAAACAAACTCAGTGATTTTTTTTTTTTTTTTAAAGCCCTTTCCCAGAATCTGTCTCCTCTTTTCTTGTGGCTAACAGCATAAATTGTGTAAGGAGCAAGAAACACTTGTCTCCACTGTAAAACCAGAGCTTGGGAGAGCGACCTCCAGCAGTTGTCTGCCTGCATTTCCATGCAAGCTGGACAGCAATCCTCAGGGTGCAGAGTGTGCTGCTGTCTTGCTTCTTCCCACTGTCTCTGCCTGTGATACTGAAGGGCAACTAGCCAAGCTCAAGTCAGCAGTAAGGTGGGCAAGATAAGCCCCCACTCAGTGTGTACTGTCCACTGAGTCCATTGACAACTGCTACAGCCTATAATATGTGCCTTCTTTCTTAGCAGGCATGGAAATAGAAGGTATGTAATACACAGTATTTCTTGTGTGCCCTGTTTTTTTAAAACCTGGTCACAGCTTATACGCAATAATTCACCTTGTCAAACACAGGCAAGTTTGTTCACAGACTCTGCTCTAGCTCAACAGCTTCTTGCTGCAGTAGGTGTGACATGAACACAATGTGCCAGAGAGACTGATGTTCGGTGCCCATAACTCAGGAGGAGGACATTGTTTTGCTCTAAAGAAACAGGGACCATTGACGGCTCCAGTGGCCATTCACAGTCACCATGAAACGAAAGACTAACCAAGGTTACTAAGCTGATCTTTTCAGCCCTCATTTTTTGAACTTCCTGGTCTTCTTTATACCCCACTATACTTTTCACCTGTCATTTTCTCCTCCTCTTCTGCTTTCTCTGCTCTTTTTGAATAGTAAGCAAGACATTGAGCAGAAAGTACATTTTACTGCTAGCAAACAGCTTTGTACAGATTCTGGGGCCAAATCCCCAATATGTTTTCATTTTCTTCTTGAGATATATTGTTCTGTGCACCCTTGCCTGAGAGGCACTGTGTAAAAGTAAAGAACAGTGTAAGACATGAGACCACAAGACATTTGCAGGGGAGCAGTACCACCCCCTAGCACACGATTCCCTCCTTTGTTTTCCAAAGGCAATCAATCACATGTCAGTGAAAAACCTCCCACCTTTCCTGATTTTTTTCCTTTGTAGATTATATTAGTTAAATCTTCTAGTTTGACAGCCACAGGGAAATCTCAGGCTGAAATGGTGTCCCAAATTGAAACACAAATTTGTCATACCCTTTTAATCCTATAATGCTTATCTCCTTTACCACCTTTGGGGTGTACAGACTTTCACTATCATCAAAGTCCCAAGCCCTCTCTCCTCCATTTCTCCATTATAATCCTATAAATAAACATTTGAAGAACAAAAAGGACTAGTTTCTGTATGGGTGGGGGAAGGGGTTCCTGGGTGTTTTTTGAAAGGACACCACTAAGCTAATCACTCGCCTTGCAGACGTGTGCCCATCTTTTTGGGCCTGCCAAAACTTTCTTTCATTTGTGTGCTTTCATTTTGTGTCAGATTAACCCAACAAAGTGACTTGACAGCCAAATTCAGATCCAAATGGGCTTGTTTCATAGCCTGCAAGCTCAAATTATTTCCAAGCTTTTTCATATGTCAGCTGCTGTAAACATGTATGAAGATAACAGCAAATATCAGAGGTTTGACTGAGCTGGCATTGCAGCTCTCAGCACCGCTTCTTGACATGTTCAAAGATATCTTAATAACACAACTTCTTCATCTTTTTCCTAAAAAAAATTGGTTTAATGCCTTGCAGAGTGTTAAAAAAATCAAAAAGAAATGTCTTTCCTCCGTGATCACTGGCATGAAGCTGCTTTAAAGATGAAACGCTGATGGAGGATATTTAACAAATGTGAATCATAGGAAATTTCAAGTAGCAGTGTATGTTTCCAAACTTTTCTGTACACTTTGTTTTTCACATAGGTTTCCTCCAAAATCCTGGTTCAGAATTAGTCATTTCAGACACTATACGGAGGTGCAATGTCTAAACGGATAAATTGTGAAAGCTAACCGAGGGTCTAGGCCAGATGCTAGTTTTTGGGAGCTCACTTGTTTCTATTCACATGGAATATTGATATATTTTTGACCAAAATTAACTTATTTTTGTGCTGTAAACCTAGAACAAAGCAGTAAAATTCATTCTCCAAAGAAAAAACCCAAAACTCTCATTGGCTTCAGTGATCTCTGGATTAGGCGCTGTTTTTTTTCTGACACACCAATCATTTGCCAAAGATAATCCTACACGTACAGCTAAACTGCCATGAGAAATCTGAATCATATTCTATCATTCTTATGCTCTTTAAACCAACAGGTCTGAGCTAAGAATTAAAGTAACGGTGCCAACTGCTTCTTTAAAATGCCCATTTGTTGTAATTAAAAAGTCTATGTCTGGAAAGTTTTACTTGATAAGTCATAACACTAGCTTTAAATTCTAGCAGAGTTCTTCACAGACTGTTCAATTCCACATACACGTGCACACGCATGCACGATGTCATCTGTCTATTTGTGCCTCCATCAGACTACGAGTCAGGAAAACCAGGGCTGTGTCTGCACACTGTAATACCAGGTAACACTGGATTACATTAACCTGCAGTACATTTCAGGAAGAAATGCAACCTAAAGCCTTGAGTTCAAATACCTCTTGGAATTTTGTATTTCTCCTTTACTATGAATCATAAGCAAAACTGATCCCAGAAAAGGGGAAAAACAAGATGTCGTTCATTATACAATCTATCAAATTTCCAACCATGTCCCTTTCCAACAAACCTACGAGTCTGATAATTAGCTACCACGGAAGAAAATTGTGTTAGTCAGACCAAAAAGAACTTCTTCATACACATTTTTCATTGACTGAATGGAAAGCAACTAGAGATGGTATTATGTCTGCATTCAGCACTTTTTTACAGAAACCTAAAAGGACATTCAGACAAGGTCACTGATCTACTGAGTACAATGCATAAACTTACAAGGGAAGCATTGAAGCTGTGAAAGTTTTCAGTTTTTCTAAGCGTATTTTAATAATTTTCAAATTGTCAAAGTAAGAGGTGTTACATATTTTTATTAGAAGATTCTGTACCAAACATGCTGTGTGTTTTTTCTGTTCAAAATGTTTAGCACCCCATCAAAGGCTGAAGTATTAGCAAATGCCAGAAACAATGTCACAGTAAACCCCTGCTTGATTAAGAATAAGAGTGCTTCAGTTGCAATGTCAGTTTAAATAAATGTATAAACAGGATGGTGGGGCAAGATCTAAATTAGTCTCTAATTTCCGTAATGTTTATTCTCAGTGAGGTTCAATCTATTTCAGATAAAGGTGGCACTTAATTCTGAATAGTCAAGGGCTATAATAAATGACGTGTTCCAGGTTTTAAAGACAGAAGTGGAATGTATATATAGTAAAGCTGAATTTGTATTCTTGCTCTAAACACTTCTGTCTTCAGCACTTATCTCCATTTGAATGACATTAAATTGGAATCTGGTATGTCAGAACAGATGTGTGTGGTGGTTCCTTTATTTTGAAGGGAAATGATTGGGAGAGGTTTTGAAAAGGTTGTGCTTTTTCATTTAAGAAGGCAAAGCCTACAAATGGGTGCAATTTTAGAATTCTTGCAAACACAAGACTAGAGAGAGAAAAGATCATTAGGCTTAGGAATTTATTCATTCCCAAATTGTATTAACATGAATTTCGTCCCTGGCATTTTGAAATGCTGTCATCTGAAGAAGTTAAAATGTATAAAGTGGAAAAAGTTAGTATCATGAGCATTTATAGTTATCCTTAGTTAGCCTTGTGCATTTCTAATTTCCAACTCACTTTAATGGAAATGAACAGCATCACAACAGACTCAAACTATGCCCATGCAAAGCCAGACTATATTAGTGTCAAGAGGACACCTTCATAGTTCAGTGAGGGTCTTGGAACAGCCGTAAAGTCCAAATATTACTGAGAAATTACATAAATTCCCCTCTTGAGAGATAATTTTGCAATGGCTTGAGTGTAAATCTGCAGGGGCTGTATCATAACTTTCATGTTTGTATTTCACTAAGCCTAGAAAGCCTTGTGATGTCAGACACACAGTAAAGCATCTTCTGAGCTGGTCTTTTGGTAAGCTTTTGTTGTTCTCAAACATATTAAAATCAAAGCTGAGGCTTCAGCACCAGCTGAAGAAAGCTGACTGGAGCACATGAAGAAATAAAGTCAAAAATTATAGACGACTCCCTTGCAAAGTGAATCCGTCATTGTTCTCAGGGCATCCCATGGACAGAACTTCCTTACCATTTCCACAGCATTCTGGGGCCCAGAAGGTTGATTCACATGCTTTCTAGTAACACCAACTCAGGAAACGCTTTATGGACTACAGAGTCCTCCCATTCTTAACTTACAGGCCACTTCAAAACCTCATCTCATGTCCGCTGAATCAGCCTCCTGGGGCTGTGTACCACTGCGGTCTCTGCAATAGTGGACAAAAGAAGGCGTTTCCCATTAACATTAATATTCATGCACAACACACATGGTTAACGTTTACAAAACTTTAATAGCATTTAAACAGGTAGTTAAGCTTGTAATATATTCAAGTGCTTCCTTCTGTATACATGTTTCCCAGAAGTGGGGCAGAGGGCAGATGGAGAATTTGCACTCTGGGGCCATTTGGAAGAAGTTCAGTTTTATTTTTAACAGTGTATCACATCATAATTTTGTGATAAAGGCAAGGCTGGACTTGTGTGTTCGACAGAGTGAGATATAGGTAGTGCAGACATAAGAATAACATTGACCGGCTGGGTATACCATTACTCAATATTGTTCTCACCAAAATTAGTATTTAAGAGAAATTGCTTAAACAGCCTAAATCTATATATTGTATGTTTTGAAATGTTTCATCTGAGTGTGGACTTGATTTCTTTAATGTGGCTATTTCCAAAATTACATTATTTTTTAATTGACTGAAAATGCAAATTTTTAGTTCGGTGTTCACTAAGAAGAACACTCCAAGAAGAACAGATCTTGTTCTTTTGGTCTGCGGAGAGATTTTTTTTTCCCTTGCAGTAAACCAAGAAGCTGTGACACAGAGACACACAGTGAGCACGCATAGTCAGGAACAAAGTACAGCTTTTAGTCATTCTTCTGCCTTAGCCACATCTTGTAAAGATTTATAAGCAAATTATTCCTCTGGTAGATCTACTTTTCTTTATTGACATGTATATAGAGTAAAGTTGAATTTGTATTCTTGCCCTAAACACCTCTGTCTTCAGAACTTATTTCCATTTGAACAACATTAAATTGGAATGTGGTATCTCAGTCCTGACAAAACCTTAGTAGATGGTTAATTTACCCTCTCCAGGGTCAGAAAGACCAAGCGGGTCTTTGCAAAGATTTGTAGCAGGCAAGTAGGTCCTACCATTTGAACTGCATGTTAAAGACAGAAAGATAATGTCAACAGGCCTAATTTTTCAGCTTTTATTCTGTTGTGTACTTAACTCGTTTTATACTTTTTAAGCTACCTATGTCCTAGTTTATAGTAGCATTGCCTTAATGCAGATGATTTGACCTTCTATCAGCTGTCTACCATATACATCCTCAAACTTCCAAATACCCTGTCAGAAACTATCATTTGCAAGTGTTTCATCATTAGATTGCTCTCCAGCAACTCCAGTGAAAGAGTAGTCTGGAAGAGCATGAGTGTGATGGTTCCTTCTTGCAAGAAATGAATATTGCAGAAATCTCACATTTGCAGTGTTGCCAGAGGATCCTTTCTAGCAGTAATATGAAGGTCCCGTCATTGCCTCCTGAAGTAACCAGTGATGTTATGCTATTTTTTAATTTACTATGTTTGTGAATTCTCTGGGTTTTTTCCAAATATATATTTTTAAAGTTATTAATTCTCATTACTGCTGCAATAATAATCTTTTGTATGTGGTGCATTTTCATACTAAAAAATGAGTAATATGGTCTCTTAAGTTAACACTAACCAACAGCAGTCTAGCCCAGTGTTTAGAACGCAGGACATGTGAAAATAAGCAAGTAGTCCTGCTTCACAACCTTGTTCACCACAGGCAAAGGGAGTAAGAAGAATACACTGGGATTTACTCTTTCCGGAGTGTGTTTTTGAGTAAAGTCATGTTGCAGATGGAAGAGCAGGGGAACAGGTTTAATTGTTCAATTCATTTAAATGACCTATTCAAAACAAGTTGACTACTTAATTAACTACAGCCAGAAGAATTTGTCTGTCCCTCCAGTATACACTTCATGAAGAAGGGACAGTCCAAATTCAAGGTCAGCCAGTCACTTGAAATTTCATCATGTAATTACCAGTTCCACACACATCAGTGCATCTTTCCTCAAAAGAATGCAAAGAGTCCTATTTGGATTGGTTGGTCCTATTTATGACAGTTTATATGCTGAATCAGAAAAGGACTTTACATCTTATGTTTAATGTGGGGAATAAAACACCATTCTACAGCTAATTCCCAGGAAGGACTTTAAAACCATGATAAGCATTAATTTTCTAGTACTCTTTAGCTTAATTAAGATCTTAAAAATATATATCTCTACGTAAATCAAATATTACAAACCATGTTAAACTTGGCTGTGGTGTAATAGGCATTATAAAATTTTGAGCTGAAAAATGGAGCCTCAGATTAAGGTCTGACTATCAACAGTCCATCCCACTCCCTATCCTTGCCCAGAATACAAGCAATTACAAAGAGATATCATTCTACCTTAGTCAGCATTTGCTGGGAAGATACTTTTCAGCTTTGTTTTGATAAGAACTTCTCCAAATGGTTCATATTAACCACCAGAACTGCTCTGAACTTTGTGTGTTTATTTGTACAAGCTCAAGTTAATTTGTTCACTGAAAGTACTGGCTGAAAGACAGCTTTAATGGTGAGTTTGGAGTCAGGCAGCCACATGAAAGAATCTATTTCTCTGTTTTGTATTAGAGGTCTTCCATTGTATCCTCAGAAGTAAACAATCTTCACATGTGAATAAGAGAACTAGGACTGAGCCAGAATAGCAGTAACTTTAAAAGCAATCTCACTTTGCTGTGTTCTGCAGGCTGATAGATGTACCTAGATTTACCTTGTGGAAATGACGTTTCTGTTCATCTCTCACCTTCTTCCCCTTTTCCCCGTATCCCGCCCCTAATTCACACATAGGTATACCATCAACAGCTGTAAAAGATTTTGAAGTCTGTTGGTATGCATTCTCCAAGGAACTTGCTGTACAAAGCACCTCATATGCAGTGCATAGATTGTCTTTCCTTCCAGAGCAACACAGCTAAAGGAATACAGTTTGTTTTCTGATCAAGACACAAGATCATTCATACAGCAAACTAATATAAATGTGTTGAAAAAAGCAGCAGAACTTGTAGAAGCTGCATCTAAGTACAACTGAATAAGGAAAGTCTGCCTAAAATCTGGCCTGTGGAAGACAGATGGAGAAAAATGTTTAAGACTTCCCACTGCTCTTTCTATAGACTGCCAGTAAAAATTACCTTTGAAGTTTCCCGTTTATGGTCAGAGGTCAAGATTAACAGTTTTCATTTTGTTTCCTGATAAAGACTTGTGTTGTTCCATGCATTCAATAGAAATTTGGTAATATCTCAAAGCAAATAAAAACAAAGGTGGTATTCTTCAGCTACATGCATGATTCAAAGGTAGCCAAATTCAAGTATTCCCTAGTACTAGCAGAAGTTGGCAGCACTGCAGAAACACCTCTCCTGTGGAGAGCAAGATTTCACTGTTAATTGCTCCCTGGTCAGGTTGCTTCAGAGAAATCACTGTGAAGCTAGGCTGAAAATTTATACATGGAGTCAAAAATTTCATCTTCGTGCACTGATCTCCAGCATAATCAGTGATGTGTGGGTTTGGTCTGCAGGATTTCACCCACAGAATAACCCAGATCCAGAGCATAAAGATTTAGGGGAATCCAAAACACAAACTGTGCCTAATAAGGCACCAGCAACAGCCCTGCACATAGCGCTCTGAAAAGTCATCTTAGAGCACAGCTGCAGTGACACAAGCTATTCATAACCCTCATTGTATGTACTGCAATTGTCAAGGGAATATAATGGTGAATCATATAATCATCTAAGCCATAGCAAAATAGTAAAGCAATGTAAAATCACCTTTTTTTGTCATTCCCAGGGGCTGTCTCCTCCCTGCAAACCATCTTTTTGAATCCCTACTGCCTGCAGGAGTGCTGACATGAATACTTGCAGCCATGTACAAATCGGTAGGAATGGCTGATGGTCTTGAAAGCTTCCAGATTTTGCAATATGACTCATATACTTTGATAATTTTTAAAAAATCTTCATTATTTCTAGTTTATTCTGTTCTGAGTTACTATATGTATATAAAGTAACTAGAACACAAGAGACATCACTTCTAAAAAGACTACTGGCACAAAAAAATACATTTGAGATAGCACAATCTTTATTCTTTTGGGCTTGATCGGGGAAATGGGCTGTTTTTCAGAACTGCTAACTGTATGGAGAGTACTATGTGGAGTACATTGAAAGGATTTTTTCATATTACAAAGAGCTTTCAAAAATATGAAGTAGGTTTTGGTTTATAATTAAAATTTATTGTATAAGCTGAATATTAAAAATGTCAGTACAATATATTTAAAATATTTTTGCCAGGTTTTGCTTGAAGAAAGGATCTGGTTCCAACAAACTGATTTTTATGCATGAAGACCCAATCAACTCTAATATAAAATTAAATGCATTTAATAAATTACAATGGAACAATAAGAAGAAAAAACAAATAAAACCACAGAATTTTCTTTCAGGCTCATCTTAGGTGTTCAGTCATCATCAAAGAAGCTACGAGTAAAATGCATTACTTCAATAAGGATCTGCCCAACAAAAAAAATAAGAGCAGAATATTAACTGGAGAAAATTCCATTCTCAGATGACTATATTAAAAAATGCTAAGCCACTGATTATAAGGAAGAGGCACCACTGAATTTTACAGAGAATTTTATTCCACTAACACATTTTATAGCACTCTCAAACTTTTAAGATCTTAAAGCTTCTTTGGTTTTGATCTAAATGAATCATTTGACTAAATGGTTCTAAATTTCTGGTATTCTGGTTCAGAGCCCCTGAAGGACTTATTATAATTTCTATCAGGATAATAATAGTGAATGTTTTTCATGTTATTACTTGATATATCAACAGATTTAAACAATTTCTGCACTCTCACTTTGAAACACAGAAACATACTAAAATATTAATCTAATGGAACAAGTATTCTGGTCTGTAAACTGTCCAAACTGAGGTTTTTATCCTATTATTATGTGCTACACCATATAGTCTTACTGAAAGGGTATAAAGCCCTGCAATTTCTCTTTTACTGAAACTGTTCAAAACATGTCTAGCTTTGTATATATTTATAGCTGCCAATGAACTGGTAATGGTGAAGAAAATGAAACCCTCGTATACTAATCACAGGTAATGGACAGTTCTTAAGGTGACTGTACTCCTGATCACAGGTTTGTAAGCTCAGGAATGATACTGGATGTCACCCCGTGATGTTCAGATGTATCAGCTACTGAACAGATTTTAACTAGGAACAAAAACCAAAGGATGTTTTGAAATGCAAATTCAGATCTTGTATTTTCCTTCTATACTTACTATTTAATCTTTCTAAAATGTCTGAATAAAACCACAAAACATCACAGCCCTGCTTAATTTCAAAGCATCAAACTCCTTTAATTTAAAAAGCAGCTCAATTGTTATTTGTTTATGGGGAAGCTACAAAGATGTACATTATAACCACTCACTGATTAAGTTCCAAGCATATAATTTTGTTTCTGTACTTCAAAATGATGAGTAGTCCATTCTGGCTATGGAGAATGTAGCACTATTTAGTGAATATTCTCCTTGTTCAGTATTCCCTTTTCTAGCATTTACTTAATAACAACTAGTTAGATTCAGCTTAGTTGTGGGTTGCATTTTTTATGATTATTACTGCTCAATTCCATGCCAACTTGCAGCAAATGTGCTCATATAGCATAGATAATTATGAGTGATTTTCTCCCTTAATGAAAGATAAATAATTTGGCAGTCCTACCTCATGTATTTTTTCTATTTCAATGCAAGTAATTGTTTGGATTAGGTCTTTTTTTAATATGGCTTTGCAAGCAGAATAAAACGTGTTTCTTAGATCAATTATGTAACTTTTAATGCAAGGTACTGTTATTTGTATTAAAGATTTGCATATGATCATTAAGCACTAATATTACACAACAGTTTAATCATAATGATATAGTTCTTTGTTTACAAACTAAATAATTTGCTATATAGGCAGAACATTTTCAAAAGAAAAAGCAGAAGGTACATTTATAGCAACCAAATAGAATAAAAAGCACTAGTCAGTTCTAATTTCCATTAGACCCTATTTCTTCTTGTCAACAGCTCTTAATGCAAAGAGACACAAGTCAGGGCAGGACAGGACTGAACAAGGACAGAAATATTTGTGTAATAATATCTATTTTCAAATCAGATTGTACTTCAAGGTGTTAGTCTTACAAATCTCAGGTAGTTTTTATGGTTTCACACAATACAAAGGAGTGTTCGACGGAAAAGAACATTTTTAACAAACTGACACCTGTACTTAGAACTGTGGTTCCAAGAGTAATCTTCACTTCTAATTTCTTAATTGCTGGGAGGAAATTTAATAATCTGCCAGAAAAGCCAGACAGCTCTACTTCAGTGTTCTCCAGTGACCATGAATGATGCATAAAGATGTTGAGCAGAACCCAGAACGGCCAGACAAAAAAGATAACAATCAGCTTGGCAGTTTTGGTTTATGTGCTCCAGCAATTTTTGTGCAAAAGTGGGACACCACAAAACAAGGAGAACAAAGCGGGCAGAGTGGCTTAGGCAGGTCAGAGGGCTGGTTTATCATCCTGTATTTCTTTGGCTGCTGGAAGAGAGATTTATACAGGAAAAACAAATACTGAAAGAAATCGGGGGAGAGAGAAGGGAAACAAATGAGCTTCCAATTAATCTTTTGCTTAATAATCCTTGCTAAGATAAATTCAGTAAGAACAACATTGGGTTCCAATCAAAAGTGAAATGGTTACAGTTAAGGAGTGTGATATGAGAAAATGATGACGCTAAAACCAAGAAATTAACTGTTTGCAAGTAAAATCTGTTTATGAGGAAATGGCAAAATTTAATCTAAAAAACAACTAACGTGGAAACCTCCATGAGACCAGTATACTTTGTTTTGATGGTGTGCTTTTCTTTGGTCTGCACCAACTGAAGCAGGTATCAGCATAATTCTGGCAGCAAAAGAAACAAGTCTACAGGTGACGGGGTGGATATGCAGCTGAATAAACCATTGGATTAGAGCACTGCTGTGCAACAGTTTTTATACATTAAGTCAAGCTGTGCTGCTCAGACTGGGAAAAGGAAATTCCAGACGTGTAGCTGCCTGGGGCCACCACTGGAGTAAAACATTTAGGTATGACAAGGTCAAGGAAGAGTCAGGGAAGCAAAAGCAGGAATAACAATTAAGTACTTGACCAACTAATATCATACCATAGTCCTTGGTCCTGGTAGCCAAGTTTAAAGCAGGATTTCCCATAGTGGAAGACAATGAGATCAGGATGGACAAGGGAGAAAAGAATCAAGCCTACAAACTGAATTAGGATTAAACCCAGCATTTCTTTGCCAACAGCCAAAATTAGCTGTCTTTGAAAGAACCTGTATCTATTCTAAGTATACTTTGTAAGCAAGACATGGTTGCGGAACATACTGTACAGGAGAAGGGAGGGTACATGAAGTGCTTAACAGTTCCTGTGTCAGGCACCTAGCATAGTAATGCACAGAGTGCATTTCAGATGGAGCTGAAGAATTGGTGCAGGTAGAGTTCCCTCTGTTCCAACTCTGAAGTAACTTCTTCCAGTAAAATAAGGTAAATAGAGACCCTTTATTCTAACATATCATCTGGAAGATTATATGAATCCAGAGTAGCAGACATGATAAATTCACTACTCAAATACTATAGCACGGTTTACATATTAGACTTTGTGAGGTCATGTACTGACTTCATACATGAACTTGCAGAAAAGTGACTCATTATATGTTTCAGTCTGTGCACCTCTGGTGTACACAAATACACTGTCCATCTACAATCTATGGAGCACATATGCCCTTTCAAGGCAAGTATTTAGAGCAATTACGGATTCACTATTCTTTCCAGTTTGTTGGAAAATTATTGGAGAAAAGAGAAAGCTAGTAGGTAAAGCTCTCCTGAGCACCCAGAAGAACGCTAAGCTATCAGGTTATTACAGAACACATTAGTATTAGCTGAACCTCAGGAAAAGCAGATAGGCCATTGATGAACCAAATACCTAAGAAAGGAAAAAAGGGTGATGGGATGGAGAGGAGAAAGTCAGAACAGACTTACACTTTGGGTCCTATTGTCTCCAGCAATTTTGTTTCTCTTTACTGTAAGGAGTTGAACCTTTTTATAATCACAAATGCTACATTGTCCTGAAATCTGTAATACCTTTAAAGAAAGACCCATTATATCCATGTCATTGAGCCTCTGCAAGACTGATGCTATAGCTATCTGCCTATTCAACTTCAGGGAGGAAGAGCCCTAGTTTTGTATTTCCTGATTTCGTTGGTGTCAATATATCACATTTCATTATTTAGAATAAAATTTCTTATAAAGTCATTATTCTGTTTGTATAAAAAAAGTTTACCACCATATTTTCTTTTGCTACATAAGTAATGCCCTTCAAAATCATTGCAAAATCTTAGTATGTCTGAGGCTGAAATGAGGACTGAGGATTGTAGGAAAACAACTAAAAATAAGAATAGTCAAATAGCTCTCTATTTGATACAATAATGCCTTGGGGTATTCAAAAGCAATTTGTGTTTTTACTGTGAACCAGAGAGTACAGATGAGCTTAGACTGTTTCTGTCGTGTCAGTGAATTGAGCAGGTGGATTCACTGTTTTCAAAGGTGGTATTGTAAAAGGCAAATAAAATGTGATGTGCCCCTGTTCCATTCAGTGTCACCACTTGTTCCTTCTAGTACATCTGTCTCATGCCATCTTGCCGCTCTCCAACCATTACTTTTTTTGGAAAAGCCTTCCCACCTGCCTTTCCCCTTTATCTTTTATCCAACATACCACAAGACAACATGTTCCTGCAATATTTCACTACAGTAGGTCTTAAGAGCCCTAGATGGATGCTAATCCCTTTGCCACAGCTGCCAAAAGCCGCATGGCGTCTGAAGCAGCTGAGCACTGATTTTGACTGAAGCATCACACTGCAACAGCAGCTGCATGGGCTCCTCTACCTCCAGTCCTGATCTGACATGAACCCTGGGACAAGAACAGCAACAGAGCCACTAACATTTTCTGCAATGAGCTAAAGGCACAGTACATTGTAGTAAGCAATAACCAGGCAAGAACACTCATGCTTTCAGGCAACATTTAAGGAGTACTTGGATCTTGTGCCAGTTCTCTGCACAAAAGCAAATTTCACCTGCAATGAATATGAAAAAAAATGTGAACTAGGCAGGAATGTAAATTTCCTGTTATCACTGTGAGGCACAGCTTTTCATTTAGTTAAAAAAAAAAAAAAAAAAAGAAAAAGTGAAGGTTCAAAAAAATGCGAATGTATGCTTTTTCTGAGATATAATTTCTCTTTTTACACTTAAAAACAGAAGAATGTGAAATGGTATTTGCTGTACCAGAATAAGCCATTTATCCTCTGCAATTCTTAAATACTTAGGACATCATATTTTAAATTCAGAAAAGATCTTGCACATTGTGGACTATAGTCTACCTAATAATATAGAGGGGATCTACTCCTAGTCACAGACAGCTTTGATGTTACAGAGGAAGACAAACAAGGAAAGAAAAAGAAATCCAAAACATAATGAACACAGACAATTTTACGAAGCTCTGGTAGGAGAACACATTGTCATATACCTTGTAGGCTTGAAAAGTAAAGATGATCTGTTCCATTTTCATATAAACCAAGTAGATTTAAACGGACCAGACTGTGACTTTCAAGATCAGACAGATAGACTGTTTAAGAATGTCACTCCAGAAAGTGCATCAGGAAAACCATGGATCAAAGGCTTCTTGACACCCTGTTCCTTGTCTATTTTCTGTGAGCAGATTTTTCTCTTCCCCACTCTCACTCTTCACAGAAAATCAAGCTTTAATTTTAGACACCCAGGCTACAGGAGGACAAGGATGGGCATATCTTTGCCCCCCTACTGCTCCTATGGCATCAAGCAGGAGGACTGCAAGATCTAATCTTACAGGAGTATGGTTCTATCTCCTAAACACTGTATTCATTATTGAGTCAGAGCTCTGAACTTATAATTTTTGTGACATTGGAAACAGGTCAATTGACTTTCCTTTCTGGGAAAACCTGGCTCCAACTCATTGTCTTTGAACAAGTTTCCTGCTATTAWTTTTATCTTGTACATCCTTAATTTTTTTTAAATGTAATTTTCCACCTACTACTCCGAAGACTTCATATCACTGACGACTCCTTGTTCTTGCAGCATATTTCAAGTTCAAAGACTTTCCAGCAAGTTTTACTGTACTGAGAATGCTTTTCTTTAAAGATTGTCATGTCACTGTTAGAAAGTGACAACATGATCTTGGGAAGTTTCATATGGCAGAAAAAGGTACTTCTTTGAAGATTTATGATACCATAGAATGGAGTTCCTGCACAGATATTCATAAAGTTGTTTCTCAGACTCCCAGTCATGGAGAAAACAAAACTTAGTATTGACAAACACTTGCTTTTCACAGTCCAGATTTTTATGATCACACAATTTTGCTGAGTTTTCAAAAAATGCTTAGGCTTGTATATGTCAAATTGTTTTAAGCCTCTGTGCATTACGTGAAGAGGAGGAAATGGAAGAAAGGCGCAGTCTCAGCACTTGCGCTTGACAGAAACAACGAGCATTACTTGGTGTGTTTGCAGGACTGCTAACCACTCCTGGTGAGAACGAGAAGTACTCAAGAGAAAGATAACCATGATTTCACCTATGGCAAGCTAGCAAATCCCGCTCYGCATGGGTGAGTCCTCTCACAATGAGCCTTAGTAGCCCAAGTATATTGAAAATGTCAGGAAGGATGCCATTCCATAAGCCAGAGAGAAAAAGAAATTTTAGTTTCTAAAAACTGCAGGAATTCCTGCTTTCATATTGTAATGGTAGTCTAACTGTGCACAATGCTTCATTATTTTATAGCATATTCTTAACCATACTACTAATTAATTCAGCAGTTTACCCTATGCCTTTCTCCATGTACTTACTCTGTATTTCAAGAGTTTAGCCCCTCAAGTTTTCTTTTTATTTAATCATGCAGCTATGCCCTTCTTAAAAACTCAGGAGGAAAAATCTCATGTATCCACTTAAAATGTAGATTTTCAGTTAAATAATTCAGTCAAATCAAACTTCCTCACAGCAGTGCAATACATCTTTCGTCATTAATTGCTATTTCCCTGCCAGATTCTATTTTTCTAGGCTATTTTATCTGAATCAGGATTTGCAAAAAAAAGACATTATATCTCAGAAGCAAATGGAAACAAAATAAATGTTACATACACACCCTGAAAAATACTGTCTCACCATTTCTGGACTCAGCAAAAAATCCAAACTGTTTTTGCTCAAACAGGTACAAAGGGTAGTTTTTTTTGACAGGATCTTGAGCAATTAGAGAAAATACATGGTAATCAAATCAAAATTCTCCCAACAAAATTGTCTCCTTATTCCATGCCACTGAAGCAGTCTCACTTTACCCTGCAGGCTGTGCAAGCAAGGAAGGATTTAGTTGAATGAATCTATTTATTTATTATATATTATTTGCAACTATGATTGCTTTCCTCCTGCTTCTTAAAACAGTAGTTCTACTTTTTTGGTTTGGCCTCCTAGCTGCTGAAAAATATAACACAAATAACCTAGATAACACATAAGATAGAGAAATAATGCACCCAAAATCAGATGGAACACAAAAGTTGCAGCAGAATGCACCTGGCAAGACTCAAAAAGCTCTGACAATATATTTTATTTGGGGCAGGGGGGGGAAAACATCCCTTTTTCATCCCTTTCAAGAAAACACAAATTTTCATACACTGTGTGAGCCACATTTACAACAGAGTACAAAAATTCTGTAAATTATATTTCCCTACAAATCTGATATATTCAGAAGCTAATTGATGCAAGATTATTGTGCAGGTGGTTGTTTACTGGTGCATGATTTTTTTTTTTTTTTTTTTCATCTGGAATACCTCAGTCTCAGAAGCAACTGTTGTCTCCTTTCTCTGACCAATCTTTATTGTTTAAAATGGGCAACTGCTCTCTCACATAAACCAGAGAAACTGTGGTTTTCCAGTAAAAAGAAAAAAATTCTCTCTCCTACCAATTGCACTCTCCAACTGGCAGAGCAATGAGGTGGTGGACTCAGCGTAGAAAAGGTCTTTTTGGAGGAAGTACATTAGAGCTGGAAAAAGACAGCCAGGGTGCGCTAAGCTCTGGCAATCCCCAGGCAACGATTAGCAGCAAACATATGTTACAAGAGCTGCAAAAATGCTTAAGCTACACTAAGTAAGAACTGGTGACAAAAAAACCAAAACCAACAGCCTTAGGAAGTCACAAGGAGCTTCTCTGTGGAGATCTTCCCCTATTACTCAGGTGGCCCCTCTTCCCACTATTCCATGAAAGCTATACCTTTGACCTTAACGGGAGGAGGACAAGACCCCATGAAAATTTCCCCTCATTTAAATTATAAGTGTTCAAATAACACTACTACTGTTCAAGATATAAGTAAACATAGCAGTTTCCCTCCATGCATTTCTTTGCCACATTTAGTGAATTGAAATAGTTTTTTGTGGTTTTCAGTGCAGCTTACATTTGAGCAGATCATGAATCTCATATTCCCACAATATAATTACAAATCAGTATATGCACTTCATTTATGTTTACATGTGCAATGGAGTAAAATGTAGGCATATTTCTGATCCATTACATCTTCTCCCATCCCTGTCAGGAACAGAAAGCATTCTGCAGGACTGGAATTGCATGGCTCCTGAGCAAAGACCATGGTTGCAGCGCAGTAGAAAAGCAAGAGTCAGAAGAGTCAGCCAACTCCTCAATAACATTGATTTTGTGGATTTAGGACAGTTGAGCTACAGGAACCAATTTCATTTATGCAACTTTAAAGAGAAAAATATTTTATTTTCTTTATTAATTTCTTGGGGTATAAAAAAAAGCCATCTTATACACACATATTGAAATGCATTGACAAAATGTGCTCATATTATTTTCTACCTCAGGAATGTCATGAGAACAAGTTTTCATAGGAATATTAGCAAATTATGTATTTCCTTGACTGAATCCATCAGATCAGTGTTTCACATGCAAATATCGTCAATGTTAAGTCAGTGATAGATGAACAGAAAGCTATGACAAAAAACATGGTTAGTGTTATTTGCATTTGTACTGTGAAGTTTTCTAACCACTTTCTGTGCATTTAGGTCCTTTGGGTTTTCATCAGAAGAACCTTCAACACTTTAAAATGTGTTTTTCCACAGAATAGATTAAAGTGTTCAGATCTTATAGGGTTTTTTCCTTTACATTTATAGGAATTCACCTGCTTTCAAAAATAATGTTACCCACCCAAGCTCAAATGAGTGCAGTATGTTTAACCTTAAGGATTAATAAGTTCTATGAATGCAAAACACAGACTCAAGGTGTAAAAGTAAGCATGTCTGAATACAAATCAAACAACATCTAAATAAAGACTTTTCTCATCTCCCTAACAAAGCAGTTCAGCAAAGGAAATTTTGTAATACAAGATATTATTGAACACACTAATAAAAACCCAAGCAAATCTTTCTGCAGTTTGTGATTTTCTAATGAATGTTTCTTGACTAGAAAAGCATTTTTAATATAAAGCTTAATCCGTAAAAAGAAAAACTTAGGTTGTTCTTATCTAGGATCCGTCCACTATGCTTAAAATCCAAACTGTATGTACTAAAGTAACACAGTTTCCAGGTGGTCAGCTACAAGGAAATAGCGCAGGGTCGTGTCACACTGTATACTATTAATTATCTTATTTTTTTGTTAGGTATTTCAACCTGGGAAAAAAAGTTTTCTTCCTATCTAAATAGAGGTCAATGGGAGGTGAAGTTGTGCAGTCCCGTCATGAGTTATTTATATGGGGACTCTGACTATTGTAATAGAGACAAGGCAGGATCAAGTGGATTTAGTTCTCTAGTGATATTAATAAAGAACTTCACCAATGGTCTCTTTGTGCTGAGAACAAAAGCAATCCTCTTGGTTTCCATAGACCAAGTTATACAATATTCATAATAGTTCTCATCCATTCACAAATCACAAGATGAAGTAATAGAAGACCTCGCCTAACATACAGGCATAAAACAGCACACTGAGATGAAACTGTAGCTGACAGTTTTTGACACCACTTACTCTGCACAGATCATGCAAAGAAGGAAAAATCATGGCAGGAAATAGGCAAATGAATGTTCAGCCCTATGCCCTGAAAAAATAGCTGTTTAAAAATTCAAAAGACAGTAACATGCTTATGAGGATATTTATATTTCTTTCATATTACCAAATATTAATCAAACCTCCCTGATACTATTGCAGGCAAAAAAAAAAAAAAAAAGCAACATGCATTTGTCCCATTATAAAGAAAAGGGAATTTTCCATATTTAAGCTCACTTCTTGCATACATCTATAATTTTCTGTACATTTTAAAACATCATCTTCTTTGCAAATCATTCATGGAACATACATTTTATAAGAATGATGTTTCTTAAAGTAATTCAAGGATGTAAGTTTCATTAGTCATCTACCTCAGTTATTGGATGAAACACAAATAGAGTTAAAGACGTTTCTGCAGCCAACAGATGCTTAGTCTCTAGTTTAATATTTACTTGTCTTTAGTGTCATACAAAAGCAGAAGGATGTCAAACAAGGTCCGACTATGATAGACAGATTTTTTTCCCCTTTGAGGTTAGTTAGTAAATTTGCAGCTCTTGTGATCAGACAAAAATCTAATAATAATCTAATAATTAAATCTACATTCTTGGTAGTGTCTGGACACTACCTCTATTGTACAATAAGAGATATAAAATATGAAAATAAATTTATCACTGTTATGTATGGTGTTATTAATAATTGATGAATTATATCCAGAAAAACATTTCAACACCAAAAGTATTTCACAAGTATAATTCTGAAATACACATGATAAATATATGCTAAAACTGGTATCTGCATTACAAACAACATGTATTTGTTAAATCCGTTCACAGCATATAGATACTTGATTTTTATATGCGTAAATACATACACGTATACACAACCACGTGTGTGTGTATGTGTAGGGTTAAAAATCCTCCTAGTTTCGAACATTAGTACATTTTTACAGTGAAGGCTATGTAGACTCTGAATTAGCTTTAACCTCAGTAGCCTGAGTACAGACAGCTACATAGACATAGCAGTAAAGGTTGTAAAACCTTCCCCAGAAGGTGGAAACATTATTTGGCTCCATGTAATTTCAGACATAACACTAGTAATATCAAGTCTGGCAATGGAAGTACAGCCTTATGTGGTTCTTTCAAAAGTCAGTTCACACACAGATTTCTCAGACAAAATGCTACACACTGATTATTTATCACTGATTCATAACATCAGGTCTGCCTGTGAAAAACAAAGAGAACTGAAATGGTAGAGATAGGAATTCTTTCCTTATTTTCCACTTTCTTCATGTCTTCTGCTGACTTTATAATCTCTGTCAACCTCACAAAACTGCTTGATGTGAACACAAAGCTTGATCAAAACAAGATTGCTTAAATGTTTGAAATACCGAGCTAATTCCGAAACAGGATAAACACTAACGGTGTCTTTGCAAAGGTGCCTACTATCCAGCATGGTGTAATAATGACCTCCGTAGCAACATCTGCTATTCCAGAAGACCTGATACATACTGAAACTCTGATTAGTTTCACATATTACACAGATATTTTGTCTTGGGTTTGATATCTAAGCTTGATAATGAAGGATAGGTAATTACAGTTTCTAAACTACACTTGTAGAAGCAAGTCATCACAGTAGGTTGCTGTTATCACAAGCAGAAATATTAACCCAATATACAGTACAGTACAGGTAAATATAAATGCATCATTTTCACATTTCTCTTTAAACATCACCATCATCATCATTATTATTATTGTTGTTGTTGTTACTGTTATTATTCATATGGCAGTAAAAATATGCATAGTTTTCATTGAAAAAAAGAAGACAAAGTTTCTGCTCTGAGAATATTAAAGAAATAAAAAGCCAAAAACTAAAAAGAGGAAGACCTGAAAGGTATATGAAAAGGAGCAAGCAGGGTAGGACAACAAGTCTTCCTTGTTCACACATTCCTGTGTCTTGCTACAGACATGTTTTTCTACCTCTCATCATTCACATTAGGAATTATAAATTTCACACAATTTTACCCTTGTGGGTTAAAAAAACATTGTGGCTTACCTGCTGCTAGACAATCCTGCTGCCTGCCCTGCTACAGCACCTTCAAAACTGAGTAGCCTCACTCAAGTAAATTTCTAACTGTAAATTGAACAGGATTGAGAGTTAAGGGTGGGATGTTTCTCTGCAATACATGAAGATCCCAATTTAAGGTGAACCTATATGGGTCTATTGCAATATTAGTTTTCCACCTTTGGCTCTAAAGAAAAGTTGACAGCAATTTGCTGAATTTCCTATTCTGGCTTTTTTAGTACTCTCAAAAGTCCCTGCTAAATCTTTACTCCCTTCTTAAGTCTCCAGTGTTAGCAAAATTATTGCCTTTTCCCACAGCATTTCATAATAAACATAGTCAATTTTTTTGTATAATTGATGAAAAATATGAAACAGTATTCTAGATTAACAATATCTTTGATGATATCTTAAGACCATGTTTCTCATGAAATGCTATGGAAAAGGCTTTCTCTTAGACACACCATGGAACCACTTTGAAACAACAGAATAAACATCAGTGGAAAAGCAGCAAAAGGATCACCGGGTTTGACAAGATGGCTTAAACTTAGTTGTACCTTCCAGTAAGGATGTGTCTCATGTTAACTTTTCGGTACATATATTTGTTAATGAATTAGGCACGAAATGCTTTTGACAGGCTTGAGTCCTGGAAAGTGAATGAAAATGCTAAGAGGACTGGTGCCTGTGATCCCTGGCACTGTTAAACCCTGCTTGATATCTCTGGGGAAGGTAAGAGAACTAACTGCGACTGAGCACTGTAGAATATAGGCTGACATCTTACATTGTAAGTTACATTCTAAAAAGATTCTTCAAACATAAAGCAAAGAATGATTCACTGACATTTGTGATCCTCTATGACTAAGTGAAAAACATCCAGAGAGGTGCAAGAACTTGTATTTGCTAGCTAGATGCCATTTAATGCTGCTCAGAAAGCAAGAAGTGTTCTGACTGATGTTTTCTAATGTCAAACTGATCTCCCTGGAGTTTTCTGTTAATGCACACAGAATGAACACAATTCTCCCTATTGCGGTGAAGTGAAATAATGAAATGTATTCATGGGGTTAAAAGACTAGCAAGCCTGGTAAATCTGTTCCTTGACTACCTGGAGACAACACAACAGATGTGCAATGAATAGTCAATGCAGAGAAGCAAAGCGGAGCAGTGGTAATGTGTTGGCTGGAAAAAAAAAAAAAATGCTCTGGATTTCTCTTCTCAAAACCTGAAATTCTGTTGTCCTCTCTTGAAACATTGTCTAGGGACTGAGAACTGTGATTCCCAGCCACGTCGCATTATCCATAAAGGTATGGAGCCTTTAGTGAGGTATGCCTCACTGAGGACTGACAGCTTGGGAGTGCGGCACAATAGAAGAGAATGTAATCACAAGTGACACTCTCTGCTACAAGGAAAGCACCACTCAGCACTTCCCATCTTCACCAAAAAACACTGACATTAGAAATATGCAGACACCATAAGCAAAAAATACTCATAATAACTTCCCTTTCTATTCCAATATGATTTTCAGCTGACCATAGGTTAAAATTTCAGATCAGCCTCCTATTTTGTATGTTATCATTTCATTCTAAAGACTTAAGAGAAATTTGATTTTGCACAGCAGTCGGCTTAAATGCATATGAATACACCATAAGCTAGAAAACATTTCCAACTGTTGGGAAAATGCTGTGCTTAAAACTGAAAAATCCCTAATATAAAATATTGCTATTTAGCGAATAAATTGGAATTGCTATAGAACTGTATTGGCAATTAAATGCATAATATAAGCACTTTAAAAAGATGTCTGGGCAGCTATATACCAAGAGTTTTTCCAGTCTCTCAGTACTTTACATAAGTTCTGCAAACAACCTTCACAAATAAGCATCTGGGATGTATAATGTAATTCTTTAAAAAACTAGCTCCCTAAATCTTTATCTGGCAGAATAAAACTAAGCACAACAGGAGCTAACTGGTTAGTTACCTTCCCTCTGTAAAAAAAAGGCTGCATCTGTTCCAAAGTGAAGAAAAAAGAGCCTCTTCTCAGCACCAATCCACATGAAAACACTGGTAGTCAGTGAGGTATGAATGTCAGCCTGCTTGGCTTAGGTATAGCCAAAGACTAAAAAGATGGACCCAGAGCATATGGCAGCTCAAAATGACACTTGCAGGACAAAAACCTCTGCTTTGCTGTAGGCAAGATCTTATACTTAATTTCTAGTAAATGAACACTTGATTAGAGTGGAATAAAACAGAATCATCAATTGCCTAGATAGTTTAGGAATGACATAATTACTCCCAATTAAGGTAAGTGAAAACTATGGGAAGTACACGCAATAGTCAAACATAGCTTTCTCAGCAGCCAGGCCCAAATTATGGAAACAGGACATCATCACATCACTGCCAGAATTATATATATTCTCCAGATGAAACACACTTCTCTGATCCTGTCTTCTGTAGTACAGCAGATATTTAGTAGTTTCTACATATAGAAATAAATACATTATTTAGCTTGATTCAAAGATTCCAAGGTTCCATAGTAACATGGACAATGTAAGAATTTTGAGAACGGAAAAAATTCATATGGGAACTAAAGTCATTTTTTGGACTGTTTTTCATAAATAAGCTTTTTACTGTCAAACAGGGTAATATTTCTCTATGCAAATAAGTGCATAAGGCAGGCTGTAGGGTGTATTTAATGTCCCTCTTCAAAGGAATATTAAATTTTACCAAAAAAGAGCCAAAATTGTTTATACAAAGCTTTTTTGTCAATTTGATGTATTATACTAATACCTAGCTTTTGCGGTGCACTTGTCATCAATAGATTGATACATAGTTCCTCTCATTTAACAAAATAAGATGTGCAATTAATGAACGTAAAATGCAAGATTGTATGAATCCTACCTTAGATTTAAGAAGACAAGGTTTTAACTGAGTGCAAAGGTAAACAGTAGGTGGTATATAGTACCTCCTCCACATCAAGATTACACAAAAATTACAGTGGTATTTGACCATGAGAGTTTTACAGCGTGATAAGAACATGGCAGTGAATATAGACACGTTTCCATGCTTGCTCCAAGTTTTTGATTTACAGATTTGTCACAGCATCTTGTGAAACAAAGTTAATTAAGGGCCAACTGAGATGTGTGTTCATGTGCCAACATGAACGTATGAATAAAGTCCAAGCACTAAAGTGAGTAAGAAAGGTATAGTGAAAACTTTCACTAATAAGGGAAAAGGCTTGAGGAGGTAAGGATCATGTCATGTGGAGTATTGGGTATAGTGAAATGTTCAGCAGAGAGAATCTGTGTTTGTACCTGGCTCCTGTATCCTACAACAGATAGAGGAAATCTAGAAATACAGACTTTTATGGTAGGAAAGAAGTTACATTTCTATTTATATTAATTATTGTTAAAAATCCAGTTAAGAACCAGATCATAAAAGAATACTCTGAACAGTAGCATGCAAGTGTTGTCTTTGTTAGTCTTTACAGGCTCTTGAGCATATTTTAGTAAGTCTTATAACTATATATTAGAAGACCTGGAAGATGTATTTCACCCACCAGTCTTTAGATTCAGACTTGGGAAGAGTATGAAGTAGAAAACTAACTACATAAGCTAACACCTTGGTGACATCATACTTTCAATATTTTACTGTTAGACTTCTGATAACAGGGAAAGAATAAAGAGACAGTAGTTTGGAACACAAAAAATCACAGAAGCAAGCTAAGGAAAGAGGCAGGGAATCATAGACTGTTGAGGCCTCCCTGGCCACCATCTCACTAACCAGTGAACTTCTGTGACATTATCATTCCTAAAGAAACTCAAAGTAAGTTGAAACCCTGAAAGAAAATTCTGTAATGCATGAGATGCACTTATCAGATAATTAACATTTTTAGGTGTTCCAGATCTCCAATATTGACCAAAACTCAGAGGAAGTATCTAGAATTTAAACAAATTATTTTTGACAGTGTTAACTGGAAAAAAACAATCTCCTTAACATTCAACATTCCTGCAGTAAGACTTGGCAGAGAGGCACAAAAAATATGCCGAAAATATAAAGACAAATTCAATCATGGTTCCACTGCAGACTGTTAATATTCAACTCGCAATATTTATTGCAAGGCAACCAAATAAGGTTTACTAGCTTGATGTTAATTTATCACCGTTGAAACAGCCTTTATGTTTTATCAGTTTGTTGGGAAGGGGAGAGGGCTCAGGAAATAACAGTAGCACTTTGGCCATATGAAGACTGGTATAGGAAAAATCCATATCATGGATTTCCCATCTACCAGCACACAGTCTATGCCTGTGGTGATGGTGAACAGAAAGAAGACACGTGAAGAAAGTCATGTAAGAAATGTGTTCCTCTAGTGCCTTTCTTAAACATCTCCTGTAAGGTGGAGAGAAGGGAGTTAACAAGGTTAAGCAGTAGATCATCCAGTAATGACATCTAGTTCAGCTATTCATTATTTCTTATCAAGAGGCAGTGAGAAAAATAAAAGGATCCTCTCATAACTTTTTACAGAAGGCTGWTGCTCCACTCTCAACATTCTGGGGGAAAAAGCTGAGCTGCAGGGTTACATACAATGTGATGATCAACTTGAACAAATGGAAAGACTGAGGAAATGTTTTTACCAGAGCTTTAGCCTTGAGCTTCCATGAGTTAGTTTGTTACAAAGATTTTCTGCTATTCTATTTTTTCCATCTATCTCTCTGTTAGCCCCGACTCTGTTGTTTTGTAGTTTTTTTACAAGCCTTATTGTAATGGACTTCTTTTGTATTGGCCCTATTTCTCTCTCTGTCCCTCTGCAAGTACTGTATCTGTTAAAACCAGTCAAATTAATAATTGCTAGCACTGTTATGGCATGCAGTGTAAACTCAAAACCAAAGCTACAAGTATGCAAGCTACTGGCCAAAATGGGTAGTTACCACTACTATCTTTAGGTCTGCATTAATCAGTTTTATTCTCATCCAACTTTCTGGTCGGCTTTGTTTTGTGATGGACAGCACATGTCCATCACACATGTGGACTGTATCATTCTTCAATATATTTTGCCTGATGAGGCTCATAAACAGTGATAATTCTACATGGTAAACAGGATTGGATAAGGAGTTACCTCTATAACACGTTAGCTGAAATACATGTAAAGGATTTATCAAGCTGATGTAGTTAACACAATAAAAGTCACTGTGTTCTTAAGTTCAGAGAAAAGTGTGTTGACAAGATTAAAAAAACCCTCCTGTTTCTTACCAGTCTTTTCTTGATAGCTTAAATACATGCATAAATGGCTTAAAGACACCATAGCTCTTCCAATACGGTAAATCCTAAATTCACATCTATCTAATTCAACACTTTTTCCAACAAGTGGCTTGAACCTACCTTTACTATCACTGTCAGAATCCAGACGAAAAGCAGTTGTGCAGCTAGAAGAGTTAAGTACCTTAAAAGTGGCAGCTGTCACACACACACCGTCCCCAATATTGCATAAACAGTTCAGTTTTAATATACACCAGCATATTGGCATGGCTTAAAGGTCTGGTGAATATCACAGAATCACAGAATGGCTGGTCACCCTCACAGTGAAAAAGTGTTTCCTGATGTTCAGAGGGAACCTCCTGTGTTTCAGTTTGTGCCCATTGCCTCTTGTCCTGTCACTGGGTACCACCAGAAAGATCCTGGCTCCATCCTCTTTGCACCCTCCTTTCAGGTATTTACACACATTAATAAGATCCCCCCCTGAGCCTTCTCTTCTCCAGGTGAAACAGTCCCAGATCTCTCAGCCTTTCCTCATAGGAGAAATACTTCAGGTCCTTCATCATCTTTGTGGCCCTTCATTGGACTCTGTCCAATGAAGTTGCTTTCCAGCTGGGTGGCCCCCAGTATATACTGGTGCCTGGGGTCATTCTTCCCCAGATGCAGGACTTTGCACTTCCTCTTGTTGAACTTCATGAGGTTCCTGTCATCCCACTTCTCCAGCTTGTCAAGGTCCCTCTGGATGACAGCATGACCCTTTGGTGAATCATCCACTCTTCCCAGTTTTGTGTCTTCTGCAAACTTACTGAGAGTACACTCTGCCCCATCATCCAGATCATTAATGAAGATGTTAAACAGGGTTGGACCCAGGACTGACTGCTGGCATACACCACTAGTTTCATCGTAGCAGTTATCAAGTTGGTCAAGCATGACTTCCCTTTGCTGAAGCCATGCTGACTACTCGTGATGATTTCCTTGTCCTTCATGTGCCTGGAAATGGTTTCCAGGATTAGCTGCTCCATCACTTTTCTGAGTGTGGAGGTGAGGCTGTCCGGCCTTTAGTTCATTGGGTCATCCTCCTTGCCCTTCTTGAAGAGAGGATTTGCCATGATCAATCAAAGATTATCAAGAATGGCCTTGCAATGACATCTGCCAGCTCCCTCAGGATTGCATCCCATCAGGGTCCAGGTGCTTATGTATCTCCAGTTTGCTTAAGTATTCCCCGACCTGATCCCCTTCCATCAAGGGTACATCTTCCTTGCTCCAGCCTTTCTCTCTAGTCTCTGGGACCTGGGATTCCTGAAGGCCAGTCTTGCTAGTAAAGACTGAGGCAAAGAAGGCATTCAGTACCTCAGCCTTTTCCATGTCTTGTGTAACCAGGTCCCCCATCTCATTTAGCAATGGGCCCACATTTTCCCTAGTCGTCTTTTTGTCACTTATGTACTTACAGAAGCCCTTCTTCTTGTCTTTGACATTCCTGGCCAGATTCAATTCCATTTGGGTCTTAGCTTTCCTAATGTCATCCCTGGATGTTTGGACATTGAGTTTGGGTAGGAGCTCTTTGTTCATCCACACAGGCCTCCTGTTGTTTTTGCCTGACTTCCTGCTCATTGGGATGGACTGCACTTGAGCTTGGAGGAGGTGATCCTTGAATACTAACCAAATTTCTTGGGCCTCCCTTCCCTCCAGGGCCTTATCCCAAGGGACTCCTCCAAGCAGATCTTTGAAGAGGTCAAAGTCTGTTCTCCTGAAGCCCCAGGTTGTGAGTTTGCTTATCACCCTCCTCCCTGCCCTCAGGTTCCTGAGCTCCACCATCTCATGGTCACTGCAGCAAAGGATGCCTTCAATCTTTACATACTCCTTGTTGGTGAGTATGAGGTCCAGCAGAGCACCTGTCCTTGTTGGCTTCTCTATCACTTGGAGGAGGAAGTTATCATCAACACAGCCCAGGAACTTCCTGGATAGCTTCTGTCCTGGTGTGTTGTCCCTCCAGTAGACATTGGGGTGGTTGAAGACACCCATGAGGACCAGTGCCTTCAAACTTGAGGCTACTCCTATTTGTCCGTTAGAGGGTCTGATCCACTTGTTCTTCCTGGTCAGATGGCCTATAGCAGACACCCACTATAATGTTACCTTTGCCTGCCCTCTCCTTAATTCTGACCATAAACTCTCCATCAGCTCCTTATCCATCACCAGACAGAGTTCCATGCCCTCCAGCCACTCTTTTACATAAAGGGCAAATCCCTCTCCTCATCTTCCTTTCCTTTCCTTCTTAAAGAGCCTGTATCATTCCTTTGCAACACTCCAGTTGTGGGAGCCATCCCACCACATTTCCGTGACCCCAATAAGAACATAGCCCTGAAACTGCAATATATTTGAACATATATATATGTAATAGGAATACTCTTCACTTTTGCCTTTCCACTATCACTGCTGTTCATCTCGTGACCCTCTCTGGAAGTCTTGTCAGCTAAGACTTATTTCAGACAGATCCCTCATGTTCTGCCCTGATGGGAGAGGCTAGCAAGGGAACTGCTGAAAAAACACTGCAAGGGGAAACAGAAAAATGGTTATTAACTGGGAAGAAAAAATAAATATTAAAAAAATGGCAAATTCCCCCTTGATGTTCAAAACCAACTGAATTGTAGTTCAACAAATGACCCCCAACTATTCTCTGGAATAAAGGCCCAGCCAAGAAAATGAGAATGAGACTGCTGCTTTGGAAAAGACACTAACACACAACATGTGCAGAAGATTTGGGAAACTCCTGCTGATCTAGTTAACAAAGGAATCAGTGAGATTTTCCTTTCCTGTACTTGTTTCTAGGCCTTTAAAAATTATATTGTAATGGTTAACAAATGCTTACAGTAAATAAATCAATACTATTATTTGTTCAGCACTGACAAATACGTTATATACATTACACAACAAATAAAAAGAAGTAGACTAGTGCATGACCTATACATTGTACAACCCATTTTAAACATGATGCAGCTAGAAATAATAGAAAGCGATGTGGAGATGCCGATAGGGTAGGGATGGCAAAGGTTTGGTAAGATCGCAGAGTTAGACCACTTCCATAGCATGTGTTGCAGTTCTGGTCTCAGTTCACTGGCTGGAGGAAGGTGTGTCTGAGGTTACCTCCTTGCATGAAGCCATTACCTTAAGATGAAAAGACTCCCAGAGTCTCATCATATAGACTTAATTGTGAATATTCATTTCTTGTCTGTGTGTTTCATGAGAGGTTCAGTTTACCAGAGCAATTAATTTTATGCAAAAATTTCAGAATTAAGAGTCAAATTGAAAAGATGCTCTATGATGTCTGATCCTTGTGTATTGCAGGGCTGCAGAGACATTCACAGCACTGGCCATAAAGCCATGACAAGTTTCCATTGCAACAATGTGAAAATTGTTTCGAGTGAATTGAAACAATGCATTGGCTCACAGTTATGTTCTTCTCATATTGAGGAAGCTCTGGGAGCTGAGTCGTGGTCGTCAGTTGACTCAATACTTAACTTTTGTCCGCATGACCAAAATAGAAATGAGCTGCCATATCCTGGACATTAATACAGCTTTCAATGCATTGGTTAGTAAATATTTTCATACTTTTCCCAAATCTGTATATGTCATTTCAGGACAAGGAGTAGAAATGTAGGCAGTCATACTAAGCAGATGTATTTTTCACTCATTATGATTTTATTGTAAGATGTATTTCATCCATTTTCAGTTAAATGCTTTAAAGATGAAATCACTTGTAAATTTAGATACAAAGAAAAGGCTTCAAAAATTATTAGATAGTTTATCATGTCTTATAAACTTCAGTCCTTTAGAATTGCCAGAATTGCCAGAAGTACTGAAATGCAAAGTAAGCAAAGGAAAAGAAGTTAGCTGGAGCCTTTATCTGTCATTTGAAATCAATGTTAGCATTAAGTTTCACCAAGAAATTAAATGGCTTTGTTTTAATAGCTGAATGAAGCCCAGAGGCAAATCTCATTTCTTCCAGGTAGCTGATACAGTATGTCAGAAGACATTGGCTTAGACTGTTACATTTCTCCATGTTTCACATCATTCAGAATTTCCTTGTTTCTTTTACCAATCTGTGAGTCACTTGTGGGACAGCCAGAAACCCTGGCCCTAGGTGTACACCTTTATCAGGGTCAGGTCCTATTGCATCTCTTTCTCTTTTGAAGGAAACATTCATGTGCAGGCGAGGAGCTGAGAAGGAACTGTAGGTCATTTCAATAGGTGCTGGTCTGGGTTGTCAGGGCACAAAGCATCAGACGGCAAACTCTTCCCCAAGTGCAGATGTCTTTAAATGCATCTTTGCAACTTGTTGCCCATGTGCATTTGGTAATTTTCTCATGCTTCAATATGGCAGTAAGAAGTTAGCTGACATACCTCTAATTGTGGCTAGTTGATCAATGTTTACCATGAGCAAATTTTAGACTGTTTTGGCATTGATTGCTTGGCAGTATAAAGTGGATGAAAGCTAAGTACAAGGCTTGGCGTGATGCTGAATATGTCATCTCCTACTACTCAGGTAAGTAATAATGTATAGCATTATGTCACTACTATACTTAAAGCACTAGTTTTTTTAGTGAAGACAAAGATAAAATGTATCCTGTCTTCCCATCTGCCCTGGCAGACTTGCGTACTGTGGCTCTGACCTGACTTAACTGTGATAAGGTACCTGTTTTATATATAATTTTAAATAATTAGGCATTGAATTAACTTCTGAATAGGTGAAATTGTAATGTCTGCCTTTCCTAGACTAAGAGCTGACAGCACTGCTGGACGGAGAAAGCCCACGCCAATCCCAGTGGAAATGGAGTTGAACTCAGGAAATCATTAAGTGAAACAGTAGATGGAAATTACTCAGTCGCTGAGCTGCTGAAAAAGGACATTAAAGAGAAACAGGGATTTTTCTTCTTTTTTTCACCCTTTCTTCTTGATGGTTGCTGAGCAAAAAACTTGTTTAAGGCAAAGACATAGTCATGGGTCATCCTGAGAGAAAAGTGAGCGCCTTCTGACTCATAAAATACAGCATCCTCCAGCGCAGAGGAAAACAGAGCAATATATTGGTGTATAGTTATGTGACCTTTACTGACAACAGACATGGGCAAGAGAGGGAGAGCATCAAAGCCTTAATATAAGAATTTTAGGTAATTTTTCATACTCTGGCATAAAGATTCTTCTAAATTTGTCACATCTTAGCATTATCAGAGTCATTTTCTTTATATAGTCTTCTGGAACAAATTTGCTTATCAACACAGACTGAACTGGTTTATTGCCATTTTTCAAGTCTTAATAAGGCTAACACATGTAAATTTTCTTTTTAGTCTAACAGATCTGCCCTTTCTCTCCTCCCTGGACTTTCTTTTTTTTTTTTTT
>JAYKAV010000217.1:113192-164030 GCA_035582835.1 Phoebastria nigripes | reverse complement strand
GCCACAGTTTGCTTTCACGTGGAGGGGCGTCCAGTACACCTGGAATCGACTGCCCCAGGGGTGGAAACACAGCCCCACCATTTGCCATGGACTGATCCACACCGCACTGGAACAGGGTGAGGCTCCAGAACACCTGCAGTACATTGATGACATCATCGTATGGGGCAACACAGCAGAAGTTTTTGAGAAAGGGAAGAAGATAATCCAAATCCTTCTGAAGGCCGGTTTTGCCGTAAAACAAAGTAAGGTCAAGGGACGTGCACAGGAGATCCAGTTTTTAGGAATAAAATGGCAAGATGGGCATCGTCACATCCCAATGGATGTGATTAACAAAATAACAGCCATGTCTCCACCAGCTAGCAAAAAGGAAACACAAGCCTTCTTAGGCGTTGTGGGTTTCTGGAGAATGCATATTCCARATTACAGYCWGMTYGTAAGCCCTCTCTATCAAGTGACCCAGAAGAAGAATGACTTCAAATGGGGCCCTGAGCAACAACAAGCCTTTGAACAAATTAAACAGGAGATAGTTCAGGCAGTAGCCCTTGGGCCAGTCCGGGCTGGAGAAGATGTAARRAATRTGCTCTACACYGCAGCYRGGGAGAATGGCCCTACCTGGAGCCTCTGGCAGAAAGCACCAGGGGAGACTCGAGGTCGACCCCTGGGATTTTGGAGTCAGGGATACAGAGGATCCGAGGCCCGTTATACTCCAACTGAGAAGGAGAYATTGGCAGCATATGAAGGGGTTCGAGCTGCTTCAGAAATGGTTGGTACTGAAGCACAGCTCCTCCTGGCACCCCGACTGCCGGTACTGGGCTGGATGTTCAAAGAGAGGGTCCCTTCTACACATCATGCAACTGRTGCTACRWGGAGTAAGTGGGTCGCGCTGATCACRCAACGGGCCCGAATAGGAAACCCCAGTCGCCCAGGAATCTTGGAAGTGATCACGAACTGGCCAGAAGGCAAAGAATTTGGAATGTCCCCAGAGGAGGAGGTGACACGTGCTGAGGAGGCCCCACTGTATAATAAACTACCAGAAAATGAGAAGCAATATGCCCTGTTCACTGATGGGTCCTGTCGTCTTGTGGGAAAGCATCGGAGGTGGAAGGCTGCTGTGTGGAGTCCTATATCACAAGTCGCAGAAACTGCTGAAGGAGAAGGTGAATCGCGTCAGTTTGCAGAGGTGAAAGCCATCCAGCTGGCCTTGGATATTGCCGAACGAGAAAAATGGCCAGTACTTTATCTCTACACTGGCTCATGGATGGTGGCAAATGCCCTGTGGGGGTGGTTGCAGCAATGGAAGCAGAACAACTGGCAGCGCAGAGGTAAACCTATCTGGGCTGCCGCACTGTGGCAAGATATCGCTGCCCGGGTAGAGAACCTGGTTGTAAAAGTGCGTCACGTAGATGCTCACGTACCCAAGAGTCGGGCCACTGAAGAACATCAAAACAACCAGCAGGTGGACCAGGCTGCTAAGATTGAAGTGGCTCAGGTGGATCTGGACTGGCAACATAAGGGTGAATTATTTATAGCTCGGTGGGCCCATAACACTTCGGGCCATCAAGGAAGAGATGCAACATATAGATGGGCTCGAGATGGAGGGGTGGACTTGACCGTGGACACTATTGCACAGGTTATCCATGAATGTGAAACATGCACTGCCATCAAGCAAGCCAAGCGAGTAAAGCCTCTTTGGTATGGAGGACGATGGCTGAAATATAAATATGGGGAGGCCTAGCAGATTGATTATATCATGCTCCCACAAACCCGCCAAGGCAAGCGCTATGTGCTCACCATGGTGGAGGCAACCACCAGGTGGCTGGAAACATATCCCGTGCCCCATGCCACTGCCCGGAACACTATCCTGGGCCTTGAAAAGCAAGTGCTATGGCGACATGGCACCCCAGAAAGAATTGAGTCAGACAACGGGACTCACTTCCGAAACAACCTCATAGACACCTGGGCCAAAGAGCATGGCATTGAGCGGGTATATCACATCCCCTATCATGCACCAGCCTCTGGGAAAATCGAACGATACAATGGACTACTAAAAACGACACTGAGAGCAATGGGTGGTGGGACATTCAAGCATTGGGATACACATTTAGCAAAAGCCACCTGGCTAGTCAACACCAGGGGATCTTTCAATCGAGCTGGCCCTGCCCAATCAAAACCTTTACGTACTGTAGAGGGGGATAAAGGCCCTGTAGTGCACATTAAAAATATGCTGGGGAAGACAGTCTGGGTTAGACCTGCCTCAGGCAAGGGAAAACCCATTCGTGGGATTGCTTTTGCTCAAGGACCTGGGTGCACTTGGTGGGTAATGCGAAAGGATGGGGAAGTCCGATGTGTACCTCAAGGGGATTTAATTTTGGGTGAAAATAGCCAATGAACTGAATTGTATGATGTTAATTGCTATATAATGCTGTATGTCATATCAAAGGTGTTGCAGTAAGAATACCCAGATTAATGAAGAAGGAATTCTGATGAAACCAAGCAAAGTGCAACGATGAGAAAACCAGACGAGCGCAGCGATAATGGAACCAGAATTGGCTTCAGGATGCAACAATCCAACACCACACACCATCTCTCCTGCCCTGAAAGACTGCTATGACAGATGGAGCCCAAAAGTCATGGACTAAATGAACTCAATGGACATTTTAGAGGGATGGCCCATAGACTAAGGTAATGACATCTGTGTATATATCGAAGGGCAGGAAAAATGATGATGATTCATTGGAATGTATTGGAAAATGTGAGACCTGGGCATGACGCAGATGGTATAGAATAAGGGGTGGATATTGTCCTGGTTTGGGCTGGGAGAGAGTTAACTTTCTTCCCAGTAACTGGGGAGGGTGTGCTGTGTTTTGGGTTTGGTATAATAGGAGCGTTGATGGCCCACTGATGTTTTGTGTGCTGCTGGGTGGTGCTTGCACCAGGCACTTTTCGGCCTCCCATGCCCTGCCAGGTGCATGGGAAGCTGGTGGGGGGAGCATAGCCAGGGTGTTTGACCCAGCTGGCCAATGGGGTATTCCATACCATGCGACGTCATGCTCAGTATAAAAACTAAGGGTGTGGGGGGGTCCCGGGGTCCTGGGCTCTCGTTCGGTTCGGCAGGTGGTGAGCAGTTGCATTGTGCATCGCCTGCTTTGTATATTCTATTGTTGTTGTTGTTTTTATCGCTGTTATTATTACTGTTCTACTTTGTTTTATTTAAATTATTAAACTGTTTTTATCTCAACCCGCAAGTTTTCCTACTCGTGCCCTCCCGATTCTCTCCCCCATCCCACCGGAGTGGGAGGGGTGAGCAAGCGGCTGCATGGTGTTTAGGTGCTGCCAGGGTTAAACCATGACATGGGGACTCCACTGTGTCCCTGGGGAGGTTGTTCCAGTGATTGATTGTTCTCACTGTAAAAAATTCCTTTCTTATATAGAGATGAAACTGCTCCCAGTGCAACTTGTACACATTGTCTTCTCCATGTGGCTCCTTGTGTCGAGAGAGCCTCCATAGTCTCTCTAGCCACCTTTTAGGTACTGGAATACTGTGATGAGGTCCCCCCAAGCCTTCTCTTCTCCAGGAAGAAAAGACCTCCTTCAGTCTTTCCTCATAGGGCAGGTTCTCCAGCCCTTTGATCATCTTCATGGCCCTTCTTTGGACCCTATCCGGTCTGTCCGCATCTTTCTTGAATTGTGGAGACAAGAACTGCACACAGTACTCCAGGTGCGGCCTGACAAGCGATGACACCACACTTGGAGTACTGTGTCTACTCGCCAATGCTAAATGAAGTTGCTCTTACAACCCAGACATTTCGGACTGAAATGTTGCTGTACCTTTGAACATACCTTCTACCTTAGAACGAGGGGGAATGATCAGTACTGAGGCACCGCAATATGCGGTGTATGCTGAAGGATGCTCCTATCTGCTGGAGTGAAGGTCATGAAGCACTGGTAATGCTTAGGATAGCTTGCCAAGTGCGAATTTCTAAGCAGTATTTTGACTTTAAGCACATTATCTGCTTACTGAACTCACTGACCGACACAGAACACTTGGAGTTGAACCAGGAGAGCAGGAACAACAGTTACACAGGACGCACAAGGCTCGTATGGGAATAAAAGGGGAAAATCCCTCTGCTGGGCATGTGGCAAGACTTTGCTGGGTATTTGAAGGGTTAAACTCAGAAATGCCAAAAAGGGGGCAGAGATTTATTTAGCTTTGTAACTGTGATAATCATTATGAAGTTGATGGTAGTACATCAATAGAATCATAGAATTGTAATTTAGGTTGGAAGGGATGTCCAGATGTCATCTAGACCAAGCCCCTGCTCCAAGACATCAGGTTTGATACCAGGTTGTTCAGGGCCATGTGCAGTGGAGTATTGAACACCTCCAAAGACAGCATGGTGTTTCCACAACTTCTCTGGGCTACCTGTTGCAGTGTTTATCTTGTGATAAAAAAATTGCTAATAAGTAATCAGAATTTCCCATGTTCCAACTTGTTTCTGTTGCTTCTCATCCACTAACTGTGCACTTCTGAGAAAAGTCTAGCTCCATCTTCTCTGTATCATCCCATTATGTAGTTGTATTCAGTCACAAAGTTTCCTCTTAGCCTTTTCTGTTGCAAGCTGATCAGGCTGAGGTCTCAGCCTCACCTTAAACATCATGTTCTCCAGCCCCCTGACCACTTTGGTCACCTTTGCATACCCTCACTCCAGAATGACAGTGTCCTTTTGTAATGGGAAGACCAAAACTGGACACAGTAGTCCAGATACGGTCTTACAAGTGCCAAACAGAGGGGAAGGATCACTTCCCTTCTTGTACCTGCTGGCTACACGTTTACTAATACTGCCCGGCGTGTGGGTGGCTGACTCTGCTGCAAGGGCACGTTGCTGTCTCACGTGCAGCATAGTAGGTTATGGTGTGGTGCTGCCTGCCTCCTGCCTGCTCTGCAATGATGGCTGTACTTTATGTATTTGAATAATCAAACACAACTCTGAAAAATTTCAGCATAACAATTATGCCAGTCCTAGGTGCTTTCATGGCCCTTGTTATTACAATTCTGCACATCTCACAACTTTAAAATTTTAACTTTAATATTAACAGCTATATATTCAGAATCCTCATGTGGCTAATGAATTTACTGCAGTTCACTGAGGCCAAGAGAATGAAAGTGGTATCTTCGAGTTTACTATTAGATTCAAGCCTGTGGCAGAGCAATTTTCGAACAGAACAGAAATAACTTAATCCACAAATTAGCAGCCTAAGACCAATCTTCTTGTCTCTGCAGAAATTTGGTTCTGGTGATTTGGTTATATTTCTGGTTATTTACCAGATTATTTGGCCTGTAACTATCTCTAATGTTAGTCAGTTATGTGTACATGTTTGTAAATTTCTTATGTATAGACAAATACATGATCTAGCATATATAATAAAAGGTTCATTATTGGCAGATTTGTAAATGCCCCAGCATGGGACAATCATTAGGAACCATAAATGCCTTTAGAGTCTTGATTTCTTTCTGAGTCTCATGTATTCTGTAAATCATTATTTTATTTATGACTACTTTAGGGTTTTAAAAGAGAAATACTTCACTATTACCTGTGTGCAGAAAGCCTTCTAAGAAGAGGAAAATGACAGTTTATTAATAAATCAACGGCCAAGAGAACGACAAAATGGAATATTTATCATTTTAAATGCATGCAGTTTTGCTTACTTCAAATATATGTTTAAAACTTGCAGTTAAGACAGTTGCTGGAAATCTATCATGATCTCAGCTTCTTGATCACTCTAATTGCCTTTTTGCATCAGTATTTTCACAAAATGGTAAAAGCTCTTTAGGGTGAGGACTTTGATTGTGTGGGATCTATCATCATTCAGTTCTGCCTCTAGATTCATGTAATCCTGTTTTACATTTTTTAAAGAAAAATCTTAAAATTTATATTAAATTCTTTTTAATGTAAAATTGAGACTTTGGCATATGATACTTAGGGTCTTTTCAAGATGTCTRTAGCAAATGTGCCTGCATTTTGAAAATAATATTTCCTTTTCTATTCAGAAAGCCTGAAAGGTCACAGAATAAACTTGCTTTTGATCCAGATTTTGCTAGTCAGGCATCTCAGGCAGGTGTTATTTTGCTATATGAAAAAAGCTTTTCCTTTCAGGAAAGAAAGATTTTTGCATTCAATATTAAGTACTGGCTAAATAACATTTGTCACTTAAATATCATGATAACATACATTTATGATAATAAGTAAATATAACACCATTCTGAAATAAACTTTCTGTATCATCCTTTCCATGTTTCTTTTTTGCATCTTTTTGCATTTATAACAAGTGGCAGAGATCCAGAACCTATGATTTATGGATCTTGTGAACTCTTGGTTTAACTAGGAATGAGCTGGCACGGAAACTGTTTTGCATTTGTTGCATGTATCTGCTACAGGTGCAGAACCTATCTGTAACTAGTTCTGCCTGATGTCCCCAGAGGGCATTTTGTAATAATTTATACTTTCGCTACCATTCTACTTCTGCTGTAAATGTTCAAGGTTAAGTGCTCCCTCCCCCCTAATCCTGTTTATGTATCCAGTCTGGGCTGGGGTAAGGGGGGGAAATGAAAGACAGTTTGAAGCTAATTCATTCTTCACTATCCTTCTTGGAGCCAAATTATAAAATCAGTTATACCAGAGTAAATCTGTGGAAGTGATACTAAAATCAGTTGAATATAAAACAAAAGAAATGAGTTTCAGTAAGCCTCACATAATGTTACATGATACAAAATTTACATTACTTTTATACCAGGTATTTTCTCACCTCATCCTTCAAACTGCCTTGCATTTCCATTTTAATTGTGGAACTTTTTTCATCAGTGATGAACCAGCTCAGTATCTGTCTTCAAATTTTCAACGAATTGCAAATCGGTCCAAGACACCTAGAGGCTTAAAAAAAAAAAAAAATCACTGGCAAAACCTGAGCACAGCAACACAGAAAGAATCCTGTTGTCTTTATAGGAAGAGCTGAAGGCAGCAAGGAAGACTAAACCAAATAAATTATTACACTGTCAGAGTAAGGGGGCAGAACAAATACAAAATAGAGGGAGCTAAAACAGCTATCAGTTTTAATAATTCTAATAGCAGTCCCTTCATATCTTCAATCCATATCAGTAGGATGTAACAAAATATTGTCTTGCTATGGAAAAGAGCAAAATTGGAGATACTGTTTTCTCTGAGAGGATCCTTGTTTTAAAAGACTACTCCAAACAATGAAGCTGCATGCAGTTCAGTTATACACCAAAATCAGTGAGTTTAAAAACACCAACAAGAAGTAAAAATAATCATATAAAATATTACTATACTATAAAAACAAACTGGAATGCAATAGGTGCTCGAAACAAAACACTACTCACATATTTTAAAAAAATTACTGTTGTCTACATAACTACAAGAAGGAAAATTCTATTTCTACACATTTTATTTTTAATATTCACAGCATTCAGTGTTTGTCAATTAATTGTGCTCCCAGCTGTTACATTTCTTTCAGACCTTCCTTCAAGGTCTTCTCTTTGGTAAATGTCAACTCTCTGCAGCTCTGCAGGATTTATGGACTGCTAAATCTCTGCTCCTCCTTTTGTAGTCCATCCTTACCAAACTGTGGGTCCCGCAGCACCGGCTTCACACCAGCTGTGTGCCAGCCTCACCTGTTTTCCACCCAGTCTTTCTTTTAGAATAAAATACCAGAAATATCTTCTCCAATTAAATCAGCGACATCATGTATATGTTGTATTTTGGATTTTGCTAGAGTTACATCTTCTAGCCAATAACAGGTCTGGCTGAAAAGGCATTTTCTCCAATTCACTTGGCAACAGATGAGGCAAAAAAATCCAAGCAAATACTAGAGTACTTAAATCAAATTGGTTTGGAAACAAAGGTACACTTTGGTGACTTTGATACAAATATCAGTCGTGCCTTCATTTAAGCTATTAATTGTTTATTGTGGATAAACAAAAGGAGAAAATTAAAAATACAGTGCTCATTATTTTACTGAGCTTTCACAATGACCCTTCAGTGAGAACGATCTAGTAATTGTTCACAGTATCCCTTCAGTTATGTTAACCTCCAAGTTAAAAATTGCTTCAATACATGTTTGAAAATCCCCTGCCTTTTAATTTCTAGTTAGCTTCTGAGATACTCGATCTCATCTTCTTAATGTATCTAAATTCAATGCAAGATTTTTATTTGTAATTGGAGAAAAAAAGCCTGTGGACTAAAACTTTTGAGCTGGATTACCAACTTCTGATCTTCTCTTAAAACCGGAGAACATGATCTGTGGTGCAAAATCAACAGCAAAGCACACCAGCACTTTGAAAGGACACAATTTTTTTGAGTGTTCTCAGTGGGTTTATTTTAACAAATTCCACGCTGTTGGTCTTTCAAATAAATAAATACAGCTGCTTTAACTACTCCTTGAAACTGAAAGAAAATGCACCCATGGATTAATTACAAATTTTGTGTTGTTTCAGAGCTTCTGAAAAGGTCATGGAAGGACAAACAAGGCCCAAGTGTAAACTTGAGTATACAGTTGTGATTGTTGGTATCTCAGACTCACTGGATCTGATTTCCTTTTGCATTTTCTGTTACAATAGTGACCCAAAGCTTCAAGTGGGGTTAGGGGGTCTTTGTTCTGAGAGCTATACAGAAGCAGATGAAGAAAAAAGTTCCCAGATGATAAGTGACAAAATACTTAGTGTCTCATATAGCATATCCTTCAAAAGTCAGAAATTACTTAAAATCTCTTTCTCTGATATCTCTTTATGTCTGCCCCAGCCATCAGCTCAGGCTCACAGCAAGAAGGTTTCTTATTTTCCTCAGACCTGCTTCTGAAACCCCTTTTCCCTCAGTCATTTTAGCTAGTCAGATCTGGCTCCTGTTAAAACCTAGACATCACCTCTTTGTATACTGATTTCACTCCAAGCAGCAGTTTGAATCTTACAGATTTTCCCTGTATGGCATCTCTTATCCATACAGGAAACATAATTTTACACATTCTTAGCCTCACGACTGCTACCACACCCTTCTTCTGGTATTGGAAATGGCAGCTACTCTCAGATCAGCTCAGCATGAGCTGAAGAGATCATTTTCCCAGCTCATCACTTTCAATGTCTTGTTTCTTTCTATGTCCTTCCTCTAGCTTCTTCCCCAGTATTGCATTGAACAGCAATCTGTTCCCGCTCAACTCATTATTTCTCACTGAGAGATTGTTTCCCAGCACTGATCAACAGATAATTCCAGTGGTTTTTGTCTGCTTGTATAATTTGCAAATGTTTTCTCCCATTCCTTGGGGAATTCCCCATAAATGGAAAAAAATGGATTCATTGCTCTTTTTCAGAACTAGGAAGGGTCAGCTTCCTCCCACAATGCAAACTGAAACCAGGGTTGCCCTCAATAATACTGGATGAAGAACATCAGTTGTGATTTCCAGAGAAAGTACCAGGATAAAGACTGATCAGTCTACAAACATGAGTTACCTGCAGCTTGCAATATCCTTATCTGGTTCTAACTTATCTAAATCTGGAAGAATTGTAGCCAAACACAGTATTTGTGAAAGTAGATAATGTTATTGTGAAGAGCCTTAAGACTGAACAGGAATATGTACTTCATATAGCAGACAAAATAGGTTGTCCACAAAATCTGGCAGTGATCATACCTATTTTAGTGTATTGGTTAGAAATAATACATAAGGTCTGAAATACATAGAGATTGAAGTCACCGGGATCTAATTTCTTGGACTACAGAGGCATGGAGTCATAGTCCATGATGTTAGTGAAAATAATTATATAACCAAAATTATAGGTACAAGATCATAGAATCATAGAATCATTAAGGTTGGAAAAGACCTCTAAGATCATCAAGTCCAACCATCAACCCAACACCACCATGCCCACTAAACCATGTCCCTAAGCGCCTCATCTTCACGTCTTTTAAATACTTCCAGGGATGGTGACTCCACCACTTCCCTGGGCAGCCTGTTCCAATGCTTAACCACTCTTTCAGTAAAGAAATTTTTCCTAATGTCCAATCTAAACCTCCCCTGGCGCAACTTGAGGCCATTTCCTCTCGTCCTATCGCTAGTTGCTTGGCAGAAGAGACCAACACCCACCTCGCTGCAACCTCCTTTCAGGTAGTTGTCGAGAGCGATAAGGTCTCCCCTCAGCCTCCTCTTCTCCAGACTAAAGACTCCCAGTTCCCTCAGCCGCTCCTCGTAAGACTTGCTCTCCAGACCCTTCACCAGCTTCGTTGCCCTTCTCTGGACACGCTCCAGCAACTCAATGTCCTTCTTGTAGTGAGGGGCCCAAAACTGAACACAGTATTTGAGGTGGGGCCTCACCAAGATGCAACAAGCCAACAGAAAAAACAAGATTGAAACAAACAGCTAGGGGAAGAGAAATAAAATATGTTGCATGAATTTCTTTTGTAGACTGTATGTACAACTGTAAGGATGATAGGACAGTCAGCTGTGGTGTGCCATTTATCAATCTTTTGGTAAAAAGAAAGATTTTTGTAACCCCAAATTAACTTTCTATGAAAGGAATCTAAAGGAGTCCATGTCTTGTACAGATTTCAGGGAAATTTATTAAATTCATTTTTGAAGGCTGCTAATACTGTAAAGAAAGGAGAGAGAGAGAGAGAGACGTGCATTGCACCTTTGAGTCAGAAGATTGTTGGCAAGAGGAAAGCAGGGGAAGAGGCAAGGAAGAAGCTCTTCAGAAAAGTGGGAATCTTAGGGAATTTTTCTGCTCTCATAAGTTTCCTGTCTAAAAAAAAAGCAACAATCCTTTTTGTGAATTCTATCAATATCACAAGACAGACTATATTCTTTTGAAGCTGAAGATGGACTTTTGTTTGGGGATTATATGCTTTTTTCCAGCTTCTTGATTTTTTTTCAGCTTTCTACAAATTCCATTTAAAACAAGCAAAGACATGAGTGGTCAGTTTTCACTCCACAACAGAGGTGCTTGAAAATAATTTCACAGACCTCTGGTGCAGTATGGCAACACAGATTAAAATGATCTGCCCACTAGCAGATTCAGCTGGGATTAGGACTGACTCATGCTGTCTTGCCCAGATCATTGGACTGTCCCTTTTTTCTATGAAATTTATGGATTATTATCCACATCACAATTAAATATTAATCTTCTAGGAAGCATGTGAAATCTCAAGTTGCATCCAGTTTGCTTTCTTGAAAGAGGAAAGTTAATTAGTATTAAAAAAAAGGGGGGKGTGTGTGTGTGAATGTGCCCTGCAAATTTTATATGACATTTTCAAGAAAATAAAGGTAACTTAACGTTAAGGCCAAAGACATTTCTTCTGGAAAATAAGAACTGATGTCTTACACACTGGGTTTCCCTTTGTACTAGTAATGTGCAACATGGTCTCTATCAGAAGAGAAAACTGGTGTTATTAGAAGATTGCTCTTTGAGGACTGGGCTGAGATGGAAGCATTGCTGATAGGAAGAATGTATCCTTGGGCCCTCTCTGAACAATGAACAATTTGTGTGCCGTGGTACATAAAAGGTGGAGTTCAGAATGGGCCTGTGGCCTTAGGCTTCCTTTCAACAAAGCATTCAGCGTTTCAGACCCCCCCCACTAGGGTCTCTGAAATGTCAATGAAAACACTTATTTTTCCCTCAGTGCTACCAGAGAGAATGAACTATGGAAAGAGAGAAGAATAACTGTGAGGTGAATGGGGTTCATGTGGGTGATTTGAAATTCAATTTCTCCTCAGTCATCCTGGCCAGCTACTTGCCTCCTTACAGCCAGGAGCCTTTGTGCTAATGTCTTCACTCCCTTGCAGCGGATACAGCATGAAAGGATTTTGGCAGAGAGCTCAGGCAGGAACACAATTGAGGATGGTGAGAAACAGGGCTTGTAGTATGACCTACCTGTAAGGGGACTTGTGGAAGGCTGACTTTAATTCGGTTACCTTTGTTCAGTATATATGTGTGTGTGTATATATATGTATATAAATATGTCTGATGTACTGTGACTGGGATTCCTGTTCCATCTATGAAGTTTGGAAAGTTTGCCTTTGTTGCATGCTGTGGCATGTACTTCAAAAAGAAGAAATCAGCTAAAGTGCCTGTGGTGGGTTGACCCTGGCTGGACGCCAGGTGCCACCAAGCTGCTCTATCACTCCCCTCCTCAGCAGGATGGGGGGCGGAGAAAATAAGATGGAAAAAACCAAACCAAAACAAAAAACTCGTGGGTCAAGATAAAGGCAGTTTAATAAAGCAAAAGCAAAGGCCGTGCATGGAAGCAAAGGAAAACAAAAGATTTATTCTCTACTTGCCATCAGCAGGTGATGTCCAGCCACTTCCTGGGAAGCAGGGCTTCAGTACACGTAGCAGTTGCTCTGGAAGACAAACGTTGTAAATAACGAATGCCCCCACTTCCTCCTCCTTTCTCTTAGCTTTTATTGCTGAGTGGATGTCATATGGCATGGAATATCCCTTTGGTCACTTTGGGTCACCTGTCCTGGCTATGTCCCCTCCCAAGATATTGCCCACCCCCAGCCTACTGGTGAGGGGGGGAAATGTTGGAGACAGCCTTGATGCTGTGCGAGCACTGCTCAACAGTAGCCAAAACACTGGTGTGTTAACACCTTTCTAGCTACCAATACAAAGCACAGCACTATGAGGGCTGCTATGGGGAAAATTAACTCCATCTCAGCCAGACCCAATACAGTGCCCCTGTATCACCAGCAGTATTTCTGGGGTCAGAAGAGTTACAATGATTATGATTGCTGCAGAGTGCTGATATCTCTTATTATTCACCTACCTGTTAAGACCACTTCACCCTCACTATTGGCCAGAGCATGACTAAAAGTCTAGATAGACTTAGGGGAAATCCAAATTCTCAGTATCAGAGAATTGACTAGATGAGATATGTTATCAGCTATGTAAAGCTCCTGAAGCAGAAGCCTGAGACACAGGCCCTTTGGACACAGGGTTGACTCAAGAATGTGAAGATAATGGAGTGACAATTAGTACATACCCAGAAGCAAGTTAAGTGAACTTATATGTGCTGACAAGGTAGTATCACTGTGACACATCTGGCCTCATTTGTTCTCTACTTTTCCCAAGCAAATTTGGGGATGGAGCTGGAAGCTGTCTACAGCAGTAAAAGCATAGGACCAGAACTGAACAGTGATGAACACTAAGAAAATCTGTGGGCAATCCAGTGACAAAACCCACTTTGCCTCAGTCCTAGTCTTGCACCTTGTCCAGAAAATCATCTGTCTGACAACTTGTTCCAGGCTTATTTACCTTGCTGGAAAATATGGAGCATCCTAAGGCAGAAATTGGCCTCCATCCACCACATTGTATTGCTGATCTCTGAAGCATGAGAGTTTTCAGAATGGTAGACAACACATTTTTAGGGTGATCTCCATACAACACAGAGACCAGTTTCAACACTTGATTACCATTCTCCATATCGTATCAATTACAAAGTGTGTCTGGCCCAAGCAGGCTTCTGAAAGCCAGTTAGTAAAGTGCCGTTTTCTCCTGTGCTTCAGAAAGTCCATGTTCCATCACAGAGTGAAGAGCCTGAGGTTTCTTCCCTTGCTGAGGGGGTAGATTTGGGGAACGCCCCATGATGCAAAGAGCAGGTTTGCTGAGAAGAGAAGTGGAAGCTTTGTGGTTAGAGACTATCAAGATACAGCATGGTAGTTCTGAATGTTTTTTTCAGTCTTTCTGCTTATGAGATGGAGTTGTAAAGAGGAGAGAGAAAAAAAATCTAGGCAAAATGTGATCTTTTGTGCAGCTAACAAATCCCAAGCCCTGGTACACATCAAGAAAATACTTACTTTTCACAGCCTAGCCCATTCCTAGTACCTTGTAGGCACTGRTACTTTCAGAAAGAGAAGATGCTCCTTAAATCCAAAGACAAAATTTGACCTGTGTTTGCATTCAGGACATGTATAACTGAGATGCAAGAACCATGAACAAAATCTCTTGTAACAGTGTTTTACATATATTTCTACACATGCTAGCTAAGAAAGTTAGCTAACTAAAATGACCATTTCTTTCTAGTATTACAAGTTGTAAACTTTCATCTCTAACTTGATGAAATGAGGTCTTCATCAAATGCCTTCTAATGAATAGGTCTTCCATTTATAACTGCCTCTCACATATCAAACCCACTAGGAGAGAAAAAACAGCAATTATTTATAATAACTTTATTGGGTATAATTTCCATCTGTCTTTGAAAGCTCTGCCTGCTGTTTTCAGGCTGTGCATGTTAAACAGAAGTGCTTACACTTGACCTTGCTCTTGATCCACTCTGTGCACAGCAGTGCCTTTCTTCTTCTGAAAGATAGGTACAATTTGTGTCCACATAAATTATACTGTACTTGCTATTAACATTCTTTTATCTGGTAAATTACTTACACTGATGATGTTGAAGACTGTTCTATGAGCTGTTGATAATGCAGGTCTATGATTTGGATGTAATATGTCATTCTTAATTTAAGACAAGACTGAAAGGAGATGACAGCTTGCTATAACACACGCAAAAAATCAGGTCCTGGCCACATGCAGTCAGGAAAGGATCCATGGTAGTATTTGCAGCAGGAAGCGTGTTCAGCCTTGGCATCCTGGCTACATTCCAGCTTCAGTAATTATTCTGTCTAAATCTTCCTGCATTTCCAAATGGGTGATTATGGTATTTTCATTTATTTCATGTCTTAGATTCATGGAGCACATTAGCATAGATAACCTTCATCCTATATTGCATTGGAGAAGTAACAAACAGGAAAAATTATCCATACTTTCTTCTCTTAACAAATAGTTAAGACTGAGATAGACTCATGTGATTTAGCTTGTCCAGTCAGCCACAAGACTAGAAATGCTACACTACTGATTGACGAAAAGATAGGGAGTCTTGAAATCATGATCTGGAGTAAGTGTGCTGTACATTCAGAGTAAATGGGGCCCATTGGTAGATTAGAATACTGGAGGGCTGCACCCTCTCGAAGAAAGGAGAGAAGACAAGAGGGATCTAGCCTTCCATTCATGCAATCCCATCTCTTAACAACAGGTTCCAAGCAACTGATTTGACATTGAATAAATCTCACCGCACATTTATGATGGTGGTATCATATCTCTTTTTCATGCGAGGACCCAAAGGAAAGTATAGATAACAAGAATATGTAGTAAATAAATGGCAAAAAGTAGGAAGCACCCAAAGATATTGGGTAAATTGCTCTGCCTTCGTGTCTGTTTCTGCACAGTGCTGAGGTCTTCCTTGAAGGTTCTCAGCACTCTCGCTGATTTAAGAAAAGAAATGAAGAATGCTGCTCTTGCAAAGCCTAGCTTTTCTGAGCACCCATCACTGAAAAAACCTCCTGCATTTCATTTGCTCAAAGATTACAGTTTCTCCCTGTCACTAAGGAAAACTTTTAAAATGTTAAAGGCAGATTTCTTCCATGAAGTGTAAACATCTCACTCTTCTGTAAGCTAAGGTTTTGTTTTTCTAAGAGTAGATTTTTTTTTTCAAGTTAATGCAAAAATATACCATAAATAGCCAAAAAAAGGTTTTTATAAACTGCATATTACTGAACCATTTTTAATTATGATAGTGATAATAAACACATAGATGTAGCCTCTCTCAATGTTAAGCTTATTCTTATAAAGCCATACGACAAAAAAAAAATTGCTCTACATTACCAAAAAAAGCCTTGTTCTTTTTAATGCAGTTCAGCAAAGAGACATAGCCTCAAAGCGCCTGTCTCATCACGTTGCTGCACAGATCTGGCAATCAGTGGTTATCCAGTGTCTGGGTCCCAGGAGGCAGGAAACAGCTTTGCAGTGCTGAATTTTGTACTATTATTATTTTTAGAGTTTCAGTATACTGCAGACATTTGCTTATATTCTTCTTGTATTTTCCCTGTGAATGAACTTTTTTAAAACTGAATATCCATTTGCTAAGGAAAGATTTTTAAAATATCTTATTCAAGACAAAGTGCAGATAACATTCACAAGCCACTCTGGACCTTCTTGTATACAGTTGCAGTCCTGTCATACTGAAGCCACTGGGTGTTTTGCTAGAAATTTTTGTTCTTATGGTTTATGTTGTCATAAGTCATTTTTATGCTATACACAACTCTGCAGAGCACAATGTTACATCCTTCCACCCTCTCCAAATGAGTACCCAAGGCACCCCTCCTTGCTCTGTGTAGGTTAAGCAGAGCCAATACGATTCAGCCCATATCACTGATGGACCATTCCCAGTGTTTCGACATGAGCAATACTTCCATCATTCACGTTCAAGAGTTAAGGCAGATATTAGCTAGTCTGTGACCTCTTACCTATCCACAAAACCTGCCCTGCAGACCTGTGGTTTAGCACATTTTGTGGACCTATTTGCTTTGTTTGCAAATCTGCTCCTCGCCTACTCTCTTCTCAGAGCTATGCAGGATTAGTGCTTCCTCCAGAAACTGGGCTAGAGAGAATTCTCACCCATCTTCTATATGCACATGTGAAGTTGATTAAACCTTAGCTTTGAGGGGTAAGGATGCTTATTTATGAAGAAGGAATCAAAAGACAAGATGCTAATTCACCAGTTTTTACTTATGTGTTTGTGCAAGGGAGCAAACCAAAGTATCTTACTCCCTGCATGCAGTATACCAGACCACTACTGCATACAGATTCCCTGTTCCCTGTATGGCCAGTACATAAAGCAAAGGCAAGAAGGAAGAAGCTGGAAGAAAGGTTTGGCTCCTCTTGCCAGCACAGTTCTGCCTTTGCAAATGGGAATGCTACCTTAGTCCCCTCCTGGAGCAACGAAAATATGACAGTTTGTGGTTCTAAGCTAGACTGATCAAAAACRTACAGACAAAATTGTTTTGATGGAAAACTGGATTCTCAATTAAATACGTATTTTGAAAAGTCTTTCCCATAGATAAAAGGAAAGAGATGATGCCTCTTTCTAAGAGCTTTGAGAAAACTAAGAGAAAAATCAATCTGCGTTCAGCCACATTATCAAAGTTTCTGACAAAGAGAAAAAAATCTGAGTGAGGCAATTCTAGGTTCACTAAGATGCTTCTGAGATAGCACAGCTGTTCCTTTGTCCCACACTGAGTTTTTATTGCAAAGCCACAGTGTAATRTAGCAGATCTTTTAAATGGCATTAAAAAAACCCTACTCCTCAAAATAAAAATATGGACAGTCTAGATAAGAACAAATTAACTTTGTCACTTTCATCAATTAAGCTTCCAGGAGTACATGGCACAGGAATAAGTTTATTTTTGTGTGATGATGCTGAAATCCTCATTGGGTTTGTTCTATTAGTTGTGATTGCATAGTTAAGCATACAGTCTTAGCCATAACAAAACCTTGTTTAAAATGTGTGCCCTAAATATATTTTTAAATTATAAAAACAAATAGTCCAGCTCAGGCCAAAGAATGTATGGCAGGTGATCAATGGATGGTGGAGGTTAAATGAAATTCTCCTGTGCTTGGTGTGACACACAGTTGAAGTACCTGTGCCATCATATATTTAATGTAAGAAAAAGCAGGTGAGGCACTTTGGATCATCACATCTGCAGTGAAACACTAGTCTTGAAAAAATACATTCTGAGCTTAAGAAGTACCTTTGCAGCTTATTAACTTCCATAGGTACTTTTCCCTTGTCATTCTTGTAAAGGATATTAATTGATTTAAGTTGCAGCTTAAAAACACAAATACTTTGTAAAAGATCTATAAATATGTATTTTTATGAACATCCTCTTTGAACCATAACATCTGCTGGGGCTTTGAAACATCCCAATACCATTATCAGCTGTTATATTCAATCAGCCACCGCATTATTTATCTCAGTCAGTGATTATTTATTTTTGGTTCAGAGAGTTTGTGCAAAGATGGATTAAATTTTAATATTAACAATGTGAATGAGTAGCTAAGAACAATAAAAATTTCCTTTCTGTCATAACTCTAAAATATTTCCACAGGCATTCATTATTTTCAATAGTAAAAGGGTTTGGTATGTAGCTTTTCCAATGTTTCATGAAACTACATAACATTTACTTATTCCAGATGTTGCCTGCTATTAAAAATCAAAAACAAAGCAACATTATGAGATTATTATTTTATTTCTGCAACATCTTGCACTGGATATTATGCTTGCCTCTGTTTCAAATAATGTAATTAGTTCTCTGATATCAAATCATGATGTAAGCCAAAACTATGTAACTATGTAGTATTTTTATTATTACTACTGTCATAATTTAATGTTAGTGCATGACTGAGAATCTGACTCAATATAAAGCCATATGCAAAAGGCAATAAGCTGCATACAAACAGGAGAAAACCTATTAACATTACAAAGCTTTTCGAGGTGTGCCTTCTTTAAATGACACAGTTGTTGAACAAATTCTTTGATGCTACAACACATCTAGTCTTTTTTTGCCATATGGCCACTCCTCCGGGTATCCAGCAGACAGTTCTCAGAGTTGCAAAGCTTCAGCCTAGTGGAAGAGTGAGATTGCACAGGATTTGGATACTGCAGAGCACATCCCTCCTGTCACAACTGGCTCAGGTCTCCCAGGTAGTTCAGTTCATGGTACTTAGCATTGCTGTAAAAGTTTTCCATAAGTGGTAACCAAGAAATACCATGGGTATATGTTCTRTATCTTCATTCTGGTGAGGAATATTCAGAACCTCTTCAGGCACTTTTTCAGTTTCCTATGGTTTTCTCCCCATCCACCTTCCTTTGGTTGCAATCATTATGTATTATATCCCCTGCTTTGAAAAAGAATTAGGAGAAAAGAAATTCCTTAATAACTGTATATTGTAATAAAAGGATCCTACCCTTTACAAGTATGAAACACTTAAAGTGAACTTCCACAGGTAATGTTGGCTTTTGCTATTATTCTCAACCTAATGCAGTCTAAAATAGCAGCAGTTCCTTGATCTCTTCTCTTTGTAATCTGCTCTTCTGCCCAATTGCTCTTCCCATTAAGGACATTTTTCTAATAGCAAGTCTAAATGTTTCCTCTCTTAGTTTCAGGCCATTGCTCCTTATTCTACCAGAAAGTATTTATATTCTGTGATCATTTCCCCCTTGAGTCTCTGTGTTTTCTAGGCTGTATAAATATCAGAAGCGACCACACTGCAGGGTGTCACTGCATGTGCTGCGGTACACCAGTCCTCTAGATGGTTAGTATCATGCAGGGTGTAACACATGCTCCAAGGCAAGCACTATAGGTGTTCCTAGGCTTTTCAGGCTCTTGCTTTCACTAAGTCCTCATAAATGCTTGCACTTTGAGGAGCAGGATTTTTTTATGCTTGTCAGAAAAAAAAAAGAAAGAATTAATTCCCTTTCATAGTTGCACGAAGAAAAAACAAACAAACAAAATGAAAAAAACGGAAGCTCAGCATTTCTCTGTTTAGTTTAGCAAGACAAAAATAGCATCATCGTTTGACCTCCAAACCCACACAGTCTTAATGCAGCTCTATATACTTTATGATGTCATTTAGCTACACTGAACACAGACTATTTTTTCTTAAAACTCCTGGCTTAGCTAATGCCAGGCAACTCTGTTAGGCTCTCCACACCTTTTCATTCCATGCTAACCTTCACCTCTGACGCGCCAGTTCTAGTCTACCAGGTTATGTGGATGGGATGCTCTCCTTCGTCCTGCCCCTGAATTCATTATTAAGTCTCAGGCATCCTTTCTGTCCTCAGCCTGAATCTCAGACTACCCTACTCTCTCAGTCAAAGTCTACCCSAAGACCTGCCAGTTTAACCTTTCAGATCCTTACCCCATTTTATTTCCTCTTTACCATCCTAGTCTAGGCCTTGTTCTTTCTCCCTCCTATTCCACTCAGGCGTCTTTCTCCTCCGTACATGGAAAGCCTTGAAAGGGCAAGAGGGGATGTRCCTGATCTCGTTTCTGGTACCACAGGAGTCAGGAAGAACATCTGGAAAAGGCTAGAGCACACTCACTGTAAACATGCCCTTCCATGAATGCAGCAGCCAGCCTAACAACTGTGCAAAGAGCATATGAAGACTGACGTTTTCTGAAGACTTGTAATGGGGCCACATCTGGGCAGTTAATGTGCAAGAATGACGAAAGACACATCCCTGAAAGACAATGCTGCAATGCCACATCAAGCCTCAAGTCCCTGTTCCTAACCATGAAGGCATAAGGACATCTCAGTGAAAGAGCTCTACTCACAATTGATATGGGCAAAGCGATATGTTTTCCCTAATCTCATTTTTAGAAGCAACAGAAATGTTTTTGCAGTGAGCAAGCAAATAAATCCCACCACCTCACAATTCTCCACGGTGCATGTCTTTGATTAAAAGTTTAGTGAAATTGTACACAACTGATAGTAGAGTCTTTATACCACGGGGATTGGCCATCCCTCACTAGAGGCTAACCTATAAAATCCTGTAATATTCTCCTCATTCTTTTTAGGGCCCAATTCTACTTATACTAAAATTTTGGCAAAAATTACTGCTAGATTCCAAAAGACATATTTGATATGTCCTTACTTGGAGGTGAGCAGAAAGTTTGATTTGGGCTGTCCTCCATTTCAGTATCGTGATCTTGCATGGAGAATTCCAGCTGTAGGTAGCGTAGGTGCTGCTATCTAGGTTTCTTATCATACTTGTTTGTTCAGAAAGAAAACAGCAGCAATGGTAATCCATAAAGGTAAATATTTTAGTAGGCTGTCTTCTGAAACATATTTTTTAAAAATTATTTGCCAGCTAACCTTCCCCTAGATCACATCACTTAATTGCTTATCACTTTATGCATGAAGTTACATTCACTTGTACTGAATCATGCAATTGTTCAATGTGCCTGCAATGCAGTCCATCATATGTTTTTTTATCCCATAAGACATTTTCCTCTCTTACCTCCTCTGTGATCATTGTATTTCTGGAGATGAGTAGGATATCTTTTGCAGTTAGAAGTCTGATTTGAGGGGCATTGGACATGTTCAGACATCCATAATCATTGATTTAGTGCTTCATCATTAAGGGAACATCCTTAACCTGCAGAGAAATTTTTTCCAATTCACTTCCTTTCCCAATAAGTCACTGGGTGCTACATGGGTGGATAAAAATCTTTGTCTTTCACCTGGGGAAGCAGACTTGAGCACTGATCTGGTACTCAGTTGAGTGACATCCCAGTTACTTAGAAACTAGTCTACTCCTTGCTTTTCTGGCCTTGGACATAGCGCATGGATTAGACAGAAGCACCTGTGTGCATTCACCGTGCACAAATTCATCAGGTAGGAGAAAAAGAGGACAAGGGAGGATAGAAAAGCCACTGTATCAGACCACCTATGTACTATCATCACCTAACATTCTGCACCATGCAATGGGCAGATGAGCTGTATAAACCTCCACATAAATATGACCACACCCTGATCTGTATGTAGATAAAGTATGTATGTATGTATGTACCCTGTCCTTCTGCCTCTGAACTGCTCTTTCCAGCTCTCGCACTTACTTCAGCATCTTGCAGAAGGGATATTAAGTTCCCATCTTTCTTCTTCCAGAAGCAAATACTTCCCACTTCAGCTCCAGTTTCCAGGAGACTGCTCAGGCACCAGACTGCTGAACCATCAATCTGAACACAGAGGGAAAGGTCCTCGTTCCCAGCAGAGCCTGATTTCATTTACAGAAGAAGCGCAGCTCTCCTTGACTTATTTTGGGCAGCTCTACTTCCTTCRCAATTTTACTATCCTTGGCGAAAAAATCCTTTCACAGCAGATGTTTATGGATTTGTGCTAATGACCCCCTTGGCAGCTTTCTGCAGCCTTGGAAATTGTCAGAGAGGAACCATTGAGGTCCTGGCCAGAAATCAGATGATTGGATAGCAAACAAGAACATTTAGATACAGAACAAGATAGTTAGAGGCAAAAAAGAAAAAAAGAATACCCAGAATCAGGAGTTGGAAGATACTCAGCAGAAATCACCTGCCCAGCCTAAGCATCAGCAGCATAGACCAGGAAGCACCTGTGCTGGAGGAGCTGTCAGGAAGCAGAGTCCTGAAAACTGAGCTACTAGTCAACATCATTAAACAGGCATCCACCTATGCCTTCTAAGATTTGTGTACTTTTCTGAACAGGTAATAGCTCCAAAGAACTGATGAAGATAGAGGATCACAAGACCAGTCCTTTCAAAGCTGTTCCATGAGGTAGCTGGAAATTTGGATTCGGTAGACATTTGAAGTCAATCAGGCTTAATTAACACCTTGGGTAGAAATCAGAGCTTGAGCTTCATGGTAGACATGAGAGTTTTGACTAAAGAACAGGGAGTAGTCAATAGGATTGAGACTAGCCATTGGAGAATATTGTCTCTTTAAACAAAGCTAATACTTGTTTGCACTGAATCCATGTTTCAGTTTAGCTCTCTATCTTCTCCTGAATGCAGATATTATAAAATATGCAAATAATTAGGGATAATGGTACAGTCCTTGGGTGAGGGGATATTGTTTGGTCCCTAAGGTGATAATTAACTAAGGGCCTAGCCAACTGAGGAACACATAGGACTATTGTAAACTGTTAACCTGTCTTTGCCTTCCCTAATTAAAAATTAATACCTTGATCCCTTGTTAAAAACAACGTTCAAGTGTTGCAGCGTTGTTAGGATGTAATGATCTAAGCTGTTACTATCCAATAGTATATTAAAGCAATTTAAAAAAACGTGAATTTCACCACTTTCCCCTCCCTAAGCAAAAGAAGAAGGGGCTCTGACTTGTTCACTGCAAAATGTCGTGGTTTAACCCTAGCCAGCAACTAAACACCACGCAGCCGCTCGCTCACTGCCCCTCCTCCGGTAGGATGGGGGAGAGAATTGGGAGGGCACGGGTAGGAAAACTCACAAGCTGAGATAAAAACAGTTTAATAATTTAAATAAAACAGAGTAGAACAGTAATAATAACAGTGATAACAACAACAACAATAGAATATACAAAGCAGGCGATGCACAATGCAACTGCTTACCACCTGCCGAACCGATGCATTGCCCGATACGCAAGAGCCCATCACATGATGCCAGAGCCCCCCCACACACTTAGTTTTTATACTGAGCATGACGTCGCATGGTATGGAATACCCCATTGGCCAGCTGGGTCAACCCCCGCCAGCTTCCCATGCACCTGGCAGGGCATGGGAGGCCGAAAAGTGCCCAGTGCAAGCACCACCCAGCAACACCCAAAACATCAATGGGCCATCAACGCTCCTATTATACCGGACCCAAAACACAGCACACCCCCCAGCTACTGGGAAGAAAGTTAACTCTGTCCCAGCCCGAACCAGGACACAAAACCAGCTGTGGCAGTTTAGGTTATTGTCACCCAGCTCTTTCCTCATCTTCTTCTTACCTTCAGTCCTTTACAGACATTATAAACATCCCCATAACACACACTGCAAAACACACACACAGCAAAAACTCTGCATACTATTTATATAGATATAATATTGTATAAGAACAAAGCTGCTCCAACTGTCACCTTGTGCACAGTTCACTTTCCTAAACACAGACTTCTGGTGCCTAAGATGGCCAAGACCTCTACATGAGGCCAGCAAATATTGTACGGGACTAGAAGAGATCTGCACCTTTCTGAAGTGGGGGCCCAAGGGAGACATGTGAGGGCATCTCAGATGACACTAAATTCTTACGTATGGGAAACAGAATCAAGCCTCTCATGTCCTAGTAAAAAGCCACTTCTGGTCATCTTGGCCAGAAGGATGAATTAACACAAACATGTTCACTACCTCTTGGGTTGACCACAGCCAGCTAAGATTTTTCATCTGCTTCCTTTAGATGCCAACATTCCAAAAAAATTTATTATGACTTCAATCTGTTATTTAACATTTCTTGAAGCTGCTGCTTCTTAGTTCAGACATACTGCTGTGTACATGTATCAGAGAAATGTAAGGGAAAGGACACACTACTGCACAAGGCTCCTACTCAAGAGAGGACCAGAGGAGCTAGACAAATCTTTCTCAGTAGCCTCCTGATTATTCGGAACTTAGCTTTATCATTCAGCTTTGCCCCTCATAAACTACAGGTCTTGTCACTAAGCTATTATGCAAACACTATTGGTTCATTTATTCTTAATTATTGATGGAATTTCCTTTAACCCCTTGGTCTGAAAAGTTGATATGTTGGGTTTTTCCACATAGATATTTCAAGATAAGTAGCTGTTGAAGACAAAGGCACTGTAAATACGCCTGTTTTGAAGAATATGACACTGTCACTAACATAATTCAGGAAAAATATACAAACTTCACCTTTAGTGAGATTTTACAAGATTTCTCCCAAGCTAGCCATCTCAATATAAGAAACCAAAAGGAACTCATCTTTTTCTTTAATAATGAAGTAGCCTTCATCTTCATTTTCCTGAGAATGTATTCCTTGCTATTGACAAACAATGGTTCCTACATACAGGAATTCTTTAGGAGCCTCGCAGAAATTTTCTTTTTTTAAACATTTACTGACCTATGACAGCTGGTCATGGAATTGTCTGTTTTTCCCTAAGTAAATTCCTATTGCAGAAGAAATATTTTGACAGCAAAAATCCCCACAGTAGGGATAAATTAGTATCTATGAACATATAAGCTTGCAAAAATAAATCTGTCAAATTATTCATCAACTCACACAACAGAGTCAGTAACTGAATATGGTTTTCTTAAATTCTGTAATGGAATATTCTAAGAAAAATATCAGTTCCAGCATATAATGCATATAAGTAGTTGTTAAAGCAATCTGCATAAATTACTTGTAAGGTAGCTAGAGAAAGAATTGGACTTTTTTGCAATGCCAAATTATTTCCAACAAACAATTGCAGTTTGTACCTGCACAACAAAAACTGCAATAATACACAAAGGTAGTATTTTAACTGCATAGGTTAGATAACTTTAACAAAATGTTAAGTTCATACAAATTCCACTTATCACTTTTGAATAGATTTATATTGCCATGGAAAAGCATTACAGAAATGAATAGTTCTTTAGAAATGTAATGAAATGTAGAGACCAAACACCAGAATACAATAAAAAAAATAGAGTTTAATAGACGATATGCTTTCTATTAAAGTTCTAAAGAGAGTTCCTGTAAGGACTTCACGAGGTACTGAAATATTACTGCCATCTTACTGGAGTTTCAGCTACGTGTGTGGTCAGCAATGCCAAGGACATGCATGTGCCTAGAGCTCTTAACACACTGTTGGTCTCTTATTAACTCAGGGCAGGACGGTAGAGGCCTATATTGTAGATGCTTTCTGCTCATCTAGTTGAGTATATAGAGTCAAGACCACACAGGTGCCAAATGTCAGACATTGCACCCCATCGGTATCTGTTTCCCACCACTGAAGGAGTCAAGAGACTGAGCTGAGAAATAGCTGTTTACACCCTGAATGTCTAGATGTAAGTTAAATGAGTCCTATGCTATTGTACATCTTCCTTGTGTGATTTGCTGGAGAAGGAGGAGACAAGCAATGGCAACAGCCCTATTCATGGTTCTGCTCCTTACTACTGGGCTCTCCTCTGTTACTTTTCTTTGGTTTGTGTGAAGGAGTCATTGCCCTCAGCGACATTACCATTAGACCCAGGGGAAAAGACCACAAAAGGTGAGTACCTAAAGTGGATCCTGATTCCATGCAGAGTCACCTAAATAAAGGTGTGATTCTCAGTTATGCTAAGCACCAACGGCTCCATGTGCCTGCAGAAGAGCGCTGAAATATCCAGCTGTGGAAATTTTGTCCTAAATCCTTCTGGTCTGTGGAGTGAGGAAAAAAATAATTTTGTAGCCTGTTTATAATGTTTAATATTCTAATTACATCATCTTTCTTCCAAGAAGTAGATAGCTACATCTCATACCACCAGTTTTACTTGAAGAAAGCTATTAGCGCTATCACTTTAATAAGCTCAGAAATATTTCAGAAAAAAATCTGCCTTCTTTTTTTTTTCTAAGTTGCACTGAAGACTGTTAGTTTGCAGTATCCTGCCAGCCTCTGGGCCTTCCTCAGCAGTTCTTATTTATTTTCCCCATTGACTTCAGTGAGAGTTTTGGGCTGTTCTAAATTAACTATAAACATTCAGGAAAAAGACCTAGACAGCATTGTGTGTGACTCAAATGAAGCCATCTGCTCAATGTGCAGCTGTAAGTTAAAAATGAAAATAAAACCACCAACAACAAAACCAGAGTGTTTTAGGAAGTATTAAGAGATGGAATAGAAGACACTTTATAGAAAACATTTATCATATGGTCCTATAAATCAATAGTCACCCTTCAGTTTTGATCTTGCTTACTGTCTGTCAGCACTTCCCACAAAACAGAGCAGAAATACAGTAAACTGAAAGGACTTACAGGCAAGTGGTCAGAGGCCCGGAAATAATTCCACATGTGGTGAGATTAGGTCTGTTTATGAGGTAGATGAATAAGAGGTGACATAATATAATTATCATAATATCATTATAGTGTAAAGCCTATCAGTCGGTTACTCCTTATTAGTAGGTTACAATACGAGATCGAGGAGACACCCTAATGAAATAAAAAGAACACATTTAAGATGGTTGGCAATGTTTCTCTATTGTATGGCTATTCTTTGGATCTCCAGGTCGGAAAATACTGTTGAAGTAAATGCTTTGTAAAAATCAAAGGGGATTTAGAAATGCATATAAATGTTAAGACTTCCTACTAATCTGTTACAATGAAAGTTCGTAAGGGACCAACCAACCCTCACTTTCTGAGGACTCAAACCCCTCATCCCTGCCCACCAGCAGGGTGCCAGGCAGGCACTTGCCATATCCAGAGAACAGGAGGTTTTAATTCCTCTTTGAAAAACAGGTCTGACCTAAAACAGCAACTGGTGCAATATGATTATTATAATAACCAGCACACATGGGCGGTGAGGACAATTGTCTGGTATGACTATGTACAGTCTGGCAGTTTTTAAGCTGGGTAAGTTCCCCTTCACTCTGGAGTGAAAATACATCAGTGAGGTTGGGCATTCTGCCAGATCTAAGCATGTCTTGAAAACTGTTAAGCATCTTGATCAGACATCCCTAAACTTTACTCTAAACAACTTGTAGTAAGCTTTCCTGCAGTTAGAAAAAAATCCACCCGCATTATCAAAGTAGGAGGCATTCCCTCTAAACGGAGTCATGTCTAGAGCAATGTTTGCACTCCCCCCCATTCAAACATCCTTTCCGTCAGAGCTGCTGTATCACAGAAACCATTTTAGCTTAAGTTAAACCAGCTGAAGAAGGTGACCACTGCGGTCAAGTGGCCTTGTCCTTGCACTAATGTATTTGGTGGTTGCCTCAGGAGACTTCCCTATCACTAACATACAGGTTGTATTTATGTGGAAAAAGCTTATAGTCAACTGGACTACATATATATTTCCATGTGCACACAARCATATCCCATGAATAAAGGCTGCAAACAGCCTATGGTTGGTTTATGTGCTTCAGGAGGTCTTGCTTCTTAATTTGCTTTCTGATGTCTGTATCAGGTAACTAAAATTCAGCCATGACGYGATGATGTGAGAAGTGACTCCCAGAACATATATATTTTTCCTTCTTTTCCTTTTTGAATGATGTTTTTAATATGCATTTTTCTTCTAAATCTTGTTTTAGGAATTAAATAAGGGTATCACATAAAGAAATATACCCACTATGTTATGTATGGAGATGTTTTAATTCCATATTTTGCAGCTCCATCAGAAAGAGTTCTAAGAGGATTTTTTTTTTTTATTTGTTCATTTCTGCATTCCTGCAAATACAGCGATCTCACTTTCACTGATCCTGTGCAAACATACTCGCTTCATCAGGAGTTAAAAGCTGTCCATATGCCTATTGCCTTGTACCCGAAGTCTGGCTGAGTAGCGAACTGCACAAGAAAAAAACAATATATTGAAATATCTGTTTCACAGCCATGAACATCTGTCTCCTCTTCAAAAGTAACATAGTGTAATCTGGATATATATTCCCAGAGTGGAACTTTGGTAATTCAGATTAGAAGCAATTCTTGATGTTTTAAGGAGCCTGTTTATTACAAAAACAATTACACAACCCACCAGCACAGTACACAGAAAGGGAGAAGTAGAAGTTTATTTAGCAAGAAGCCTCCTGGCAGATGCCAGCACAACTGGGGCAGCTAAATTGGCTTGTATCAATAACTCTTTCAGCCAGCTTGTAAAAAAACCTTCTGGGTCTAAGCCCTCTGCATATTCAGGCATACCAACCACCTYGACATTTCATGTGTGACTTAAGCATACTAGTTCGTCTACTTTTTCCCTGAAAGCTTTATTGTCTTTCATAACTGCTCTTCATTAATGCTTTATCTCCTGTATAAGGAGTTTTGAGATCAGAAAATATTTTTAATTTCAGTCCTGTTTCTCATGAAGTTCAGTCACTTTTGAACAACGTATTGAATAATCTTTGCATTCCTTGGGCTGAATCATCGGGCACCAGCACTGATGTATCTCCAGGTTTTAATACAAGAATTGTGAGCTTAACATTTTTGCATGTGGACAGGAATTCCTTGAGCTTCCTGACTTGGAATAAGGTCTCTAACTTCCCTCATACTTCCTTTTGTCCCCTTCTCCATACCTGAGAGTGACAGGTGCAAATTACTACCTTAATTTCCAGTCTAGTTCCATTCAAATTGGTGTGTGACCTTTGGATGGTTTATTTCACAGTCATTGTCTGGTAAGCTTCATAGCCAGGGAGAAAGCTTTGCTCTAAACTCTTATTTTTTAACTCCACTGATCCTATTTCTAAGTAAATTTAAGCCATAATATTTAATGAAGGAACAATGTAAATATAGGTCAGGTTGCACTTTCACAAACACTGTAAAGTCTAAAGAGCATGCATCCTATAGGCAGTACCTTTAAAAGAAGCCCAACTTGCATCAGCAATTAAAAATAAGAATTTTAATATATCCATTTATTCCCATATTAATGTACATTGTCTGTTTCAGCACTGGTATATTCTTCATGAGCAGCCTTTTGATTTAACATTGTTACTAATTAAGTTAATATTAAAAAATATATGAAAACTCATCTTAGCTGTTTGACTCAGGTTTKCTTAAATTGTCTCTTTTCATTTGCCTGAAGTTAATAACATGATAAATATTTGGCAGTCAGGAAAGTAATAATTTATTACACAGAAGACCAAAGCTTTCTTCAGTTATAATTGCAAGTAGCCTATTAGTCTTAAGTGCAGTTGTGGAGTTGCAGCTGAAAAGAGTTTTGAACTGTACATAATTTTCTGCAAGATAATTTTCCCACTATTAAGAAGCATAAAATGGCGATTTGTTTACTGAACCTTTAAAAAAAAAATTGTACTGAATCAAAGTTCCTTTGAATCTCTATTCATCCATAAACTAGCCCTTTATTTTGGAGTGATACTGGCCAGCTATGCTTTCAGTCATCAAATCAGATGTGGCTGCTCACTGTCCTAAACAACCGGACATCTCATTTAGCATGGTTTGTTTTCTCACCATAGGTAAAAACATTGAAAATTATGATTAATACTATTTCATATATTTCATTTTAAAATTAAGCAGGATAAATTCACTTCTGTTCTTAAGAATTTGCAACCGTAATCTTCTAACCTCTTATTTTTCCTCTGCTTGACGCATTTTTTTCAAGATGCCCCTTTCAACCGCAGGTAATCTGTATTACTTAAATACTGTTTTACAAACAGTAGGAAAAAGCCTATCTCAAGATAGCCCACCCCAAGATTAAGGGTCTCACTGAAATCTGTGAATACATTAAATAGTTTTTTCCTGTCTYGATGACCCAAACAAAGCCTATGCGTCAAGAAGGTCACAAGGCTGAGGCAGGCAGAGAACACAGGACACAGAAGACACCCAGAGAAGCAATTCATGGGGGCTTTTTGTCCCTCTTCCCTCTCATACATGATCAAGGGTGGAGAGGGCTGACCTGCTTCTCACTGCAGTCAATGGGTGGGCTCCTGCGATCTTTGCCAGCTCAGTGGCTCTAAGACAAAAGTGGGAAGAAGTGAAGCAAGACAGTTTGGCTGCCATCAGTACCATGGAAGTGGACACAGCAAAGAAAAAGAGTGAGACAGGGCTGCGTGGGGACAAAGAGAAAATATTTAAACAGTCTATAGGAGAAGAGCCTGATTAACAAAGAAGGAAAATAGTAGTTGAAGTAAAGTTTTGCTTATTTTTTCAGTAATGTTTAGATGTAATATGACTCAAACAAAAACAGAAAAGGCTGAGCGTGCGTAAATATAGACAAGTAGATCCAGTCTAAAAATCAAGTAAATAATTACAATTCAAAACCAAGCACATAGAAAATGCAATAGCAGAATAAATACAATGCTTTTGGCTATTTTCTCTGAGCAGCACTGCTGTTTTATTGTCAGTCAGGATAACTTCAAAAATGGAAACTCTTTCCTCCGCAACACAATAATTAGATGTATTTATTTCTTGAGTGAGCAAAGACCTGGAGACTTAGAAAAAATAGTGAAGTAGTAAATGAGACTCATAAGGAGTACAACCTAATGTGCTTAATTTGGCAGATATTTTAAATTTGAATCCATCACATTTACAATTTAGAAATTATCTTTATGCAAGCATCCCACTCCAGGTTGCAGTTCTGTCACAATTTAAACAGAGTTCAACCTCATTAGGAAAAAAAAGGTGATATAGGAAATGGTTCTGATGATTTAGCAAGTCATTGACTTCCCTTGAAGCCAACATAAAAGTAAGGCCACAAGTAAGTGGAAAGAGATACTGAGCTCCTCTATTTTTTCATAGTATAAAGCAAGCAAGCAAGCAACGCAGAGATTTCTGAGACAACAGCCTAGCTTAACACAGGGCCATATTCCTTGCTGGCTTTCTTGTACGTGATAAGAGCTTAACTGCACTTCTTGATGCAATTATATCTCTAAGCTCAAATGCATGGAAAGTAATTTTGTCACTTTAGTGGACTTTGGTCATGGTCATTTTGACTGAGCCAGGTTCAGTACTACCTCGTGAGCGTGTGTCTGTATTATGAATCTGTCTCTCTGGAGATCTTGGTTTTGGTCCTTCTCCAGGTACAAAAAATTCAAAATCCCAGTTTAACTGTAAATAGCACCATATTGTGCTGTAAACAGAGCGTAAACTTATCTCACTTTATGAGTGCATTTACAATGCAACTAGTTAGGAGATAAAGGAAACCAGGAATCGCAAATGCTGAAGAGAGTTAAACTGTGCAAAGCCTTGCAAACAGCAGTTGAAGGCAATGTTTTGATCTATGGGGCATTAATTTGGAAAGAGCAACTTGATTTCAAGTCAGCTGAAATTTTAAAACACCCTGAAAGATTAGATCCACTGCCCTAAAATGAATTAAAAAAAAAAAAAAAAAAAAAGAAAGAATACACAAATCAACAGCTTTTTGCACTAGTAGGGGAGAGAGGTTCTCACTCCATTTCAGTGGGCCAGTGGCGTGGGAGGCTACCTATTAAAACATTCATTTTTCAGGACCTCTGAAAGCTTATAATATGAAAGTGTGTAAACAAAAACTGCACATATCATTTCAGTTAGAATGAAATAAACATTTGGAGTGAAATTTCAGTTGCTTTTAGCTCTTCTTTGCTTTCCTAAAATGTTAATGAACACCTGCATGACTGCTGTGGTCTCCTGGAGCAGAATATATAATGGTCAGCTATCTGAAAGGCAAAAAGAATTGCCACTGAAGGAAAACACCACAGATGATACCCGAGACCTCTGCATTGGCAAGAAAAATAATAGCCAAAACCAAAAATAAAATGAAACAAATATGATTGTGTGTGGTAAGTTTAAAAATATTTGAAGGCAACTATGGTTGAATAGCACAGAGAATATTGCAAAACAACAAACATTGCATCCTTTGAAGGGACTGAAAATTAGGCGGGAAAAGAGGACCAGGCTCGTCATGGAACAATGAGGACCAAATCATGGTAATTCCTAAAACTACAGATGAAGAGTATTAGACAAATAAAATCTGCACTGATCAGTACACTGTCAGAAAAATTGGTAAAGAAGTCATACTAAATTAAAAGAGGCTATGGTCAAAGACAGTTGAAAAGTCTTTTTAAAAAAACATAAGAGTATGATCCTTTTAGCAAATACAAGCCTCAATGTTCTAGCCTTACTGAAAGTCCTAAGTGACTGAGGCACCTATGGCCAAACACTAAATTTTTCAATATTATTATTGCCACCACCACTGCCCCCCCCAAACAAAAAAAGGAAAAAAAAGAACATCCCTGGCTGTTTTGCCCTTGCAGTGGAAGTAACTGTTTTATAGTTATAGTAGCATAGTAAATTTGTTTCAGACTGATGTGTCCTGTCCCCTGGCTGGGATATAGTTAATTTTCTTCCTAGTAGCTGTTACAGTGCTGTGTTTTGGATTTAGTACAAGAAGAATGTTGATAACACACTGATGTTTTAGTTGTTGCTAAGTAATGTTTACACTTGTCAAGGACTTTTCAGCTTCCCACACTCTGCCAGGTGCACAAGAACCTGGGAGAGAGCATAGCCTAGACAGCTGACCGAACTGGCCAACGGGGTATTCCATACCATATGATGTCATGCTCAGTATATAAACTGGGAGGCGTGGTCCAGGAAGTAGCAATCACTGCTTGGGGACGGGCTGGGCATCAGTCAGCGGGTGGTGAGCAATTGCATTGTCCATCACTCATTTTGTATATTCTACCATTATTATTATTATTATCATCATTATTTTCCCTTCCTTTTCTGTTTTATTAAACTGTCTTTATCTCAATCAATGAATTTTACTTTTTTTTTTTTGATTCTCTCCCTCCCATCCCCCTGGGGAGGTGGGGGAGTGAGCAAGTGGCTGTGTGGTGTTTGGCTGCCTGCCGGGCTAAATCACAACAAGATGAAACAGCCGTACAAGCATAAAGCATCTTATAAGGTCCTACGGATACATATCTACATTACATGCAAATCTATCAGCGTATATTTTTTAAAATACTAAAAATTGACTGATGACTCTTAGTACAGTATCTCTAACCATCTCTAATAGGTTAGGCCTGCTCCCATTTTAGGAGTGCTGTGAAGGCTAAGAGTGGGACTCAGCGTCCTAATTTGGCTACGTCAGGAGGTGTTAGAGAGCTACACCTAATCCCCACTTGGTTCCACACATCCATCTCGCCTCGCAGGCCTCCTCGTCTATCTTACCCTAGCAGCCACACAGATGAGAGAGGGAAAAGTCCCTTGACAGCTAAGTTGTCCCTCTTGCACATGCAGAGGATTAACCACTCTGCCAATTTAGCTATTATCTGTCTAATCCTCCTTTTTGAATAATCTCCTTCATGCCATGTATCTAAGACCTATCCGAGCTACCTAATCAGGCTAAGGCCGTAACTAGTGTACTCAGAAGATCCAGTTGGAAGCTCTGCAACTGGGAATGAATCTTGGTCTAAAAGATACCCAACTTCTCCTAGGTTAGCAGATAGTGTGAGTGGAGCCAAGGGAGTGAGGCATTCCTTTACAAAGGCAGGTGTTAGGTTTGAATATTGTGCCAGGGCTTAGCGGGGATGTGAGGTGACAGACAAGGTTTAGGGAGAGTTGTGGCAGGTAAACATGGAATAGGCAGGAATCAAAAAAAATCTGTGGGGAGGTTGAGGAGTGGAAAGCCAGAAAAGCAGAAGGAAGGCGAGAGATGGGCTTAGACAATTAACATCCACATTTGCATTGAGTTGTGGTGTTAAATCCACAATGAGATTAGTGACTAGATAGAAAAATCTGCCTTTTACCTATGTTTCATGTGCCTTAGCCTTACAGCATTAAAGTATTAGAGTGCATTCAGTACTGAAAGCAGGCAGTGTTTATGGGTGGTCACCTCCCTTGAGGTCCTGATGGGTGCTGCTCTTGGCATTTTTGATCAAAACACGTATACCCAAATGTATGCTGAGGCCTTTCACTGAGCCTCTAAATAAAAATACAAAACCATAGGCTTTACTTCAGTTCAAGCTGCTGAAAAAGTCCAGTGAGTTTTAAGACACCTCTATTCTAGCACACCTGCTTCCCCGTGAGAACTGAGAAGTACAATAGTTTGCCACCTCCCCAATCAAGATAGTTTTATCATTAAAATTTCCTCATATCATGGGACATCTGTGGGACTCCTTACGCTTCCAAGCACAGAAGTTATTTCTGAGAACGGAGCACAGCACTTTGCACTCCTTTGCCCAAATTCTGACAGCTAAGGTCCAGCAGTGCACATGAACAAGCTAGATTTTTGTTACATAAAATAAAGGCTGCCATACTTTTWATTGGACTAGGATATCAGTTAGATTCCTAAGAGTAGTTATAATAGAATCAAGTTACAATGTCAGTGTGATAAAAGGTATCACATCATTACTCTGTCCTTTTTACTTTATTCATTCACAGATTGAAGTTTCCTGGATTTCTGTCAAAAGAATTAGTCTTTTAAGAATAGAAAAGACCAATGTCATCTTTATACAGTTTGGGAATTCATCTTGAGTAGCCCAGAGATTAACAATATCAGCGATAAATGAGTCAAAGGCGTCTATGGAGTACACTAACAACAAAATAGACCATGGAACAAAAGACGGGTAATTCAACAGCGCACAACTGCTGAATAATCATTTTAACCTTACCAAGGGTCAGGATGGCAAATAAAATAAATAAAAAATGAATGTGTTTAAAGAAAGGAGGAGGGAAAGAACAACATTGTACTCAGCAGGAACTAGGCAATTTTGAAGAAAAAYGTGTGCAGAACAGAAATTGTACAGCTGTTAACAGGAAAGAAAAATCAATTTTACACCATATAAAGGGATACATTTACATCATTATGATTATGTTGGGAAAGGATTAGAATTTCACTTTCTTCAGAGCATTCTTGCAATGCGTCATATGATTCTTCCTTATCTGATGATCATGATGATGCATAAAGAATAGCACCTCTCAAGCATCACTTTATTCAGTAACAGACCACCTAGTCTCCCTGAGCTCCCTGACTGCCAGGTCTCATGTCTTTGTTTTCCATAGGTAAACTTAATTAAGCCAGCAGAAGTGGAGTTATAATGGTTCACAAACAGTGGTAGTAACTAAAGCGGAAAAAAAGAGTGGGGGAGGAGAGTAGAAAATGCACATGTATTCAGGAGCTCAATTCCATTAGATAGGCAGATCAATCCTAAAATTGGCATAAGCAAGTGATACAGAGGAAAGCAAAACCCAGACAGCTGAATTCAGATATTGGTGGCATAGGAAAACACAAGTCATCATGGTAGAAAATACAAGTGTTTCAGAAATGGGGTTAAACCATTATTTGCTCTTTCTTTAAATATAGTTTTAAAATGTATCATTCTGATTTGAGTACAGGTACAAAATATGCTTGCACATGCGCAAGAACTCATAAGTAAATCCATTCTAGTCTGCCCAGACTAGAACACTTTCATTTCACCCAATTTCAACCTTTTTAATTTCCCAGCTACTCCATCCATGCTTCCCCAGAAGGGAATAGCAGCAACGTGAATCACGCCTCCAAAGCAAACTAATCCAGACCCAGGGAGACTTGGAGGTGGCAGGTGTGAGCCTCTCCCCACATCCTGCTCCCCCCTTCTCAGGTGCGTATGTGATGGCTTTAGCTCAACAACTCAGCCACTGCACTTGCTGAGGAAAGCTCCACAGGAATCAAGCAGTTTGTTGCTTTATCAGTTACAACCACTATTTTAAATTGTATCTGGCACCATATAAAAGCAAATGCAACTACAGGCTCAGTTATAGTGCATTCTGCATGGGAAGAAGGTCTACGGGAGTGGAAGGCCGTGCTCTTCATCAACGGCATTTCCTGATTAGTTTCAAATACTGTCAGAAAGTCAGAAATCAGCCTGGAGGCAGTTAACTGCAATGAGCTGTGTATTAGAAGAAATGCCTTCACCTCCTGCCCAAGCATAGGCAATATCAACTAATGGGGAATTGTATTCCTTACCATTTCCACCTCTTTGCTACCTCAGATCTCCACTACTATGATTTCCTCTAGGACAGATGTTAGCCTTCCGCCTTTCCTTCTTACCCTACCTGATCCAGATGCTGGGAGTTGCAGAAGTTGGAAGGAAGTAGCAGTGCAGAAACAGGCCTTATGTTCTGGCTGGATTTGTACCCTGGCTGAATGAATAAGGAGAGAGAGCATCTGCTAGAGCTGGCAGTGGCCTAAGAAAGCTGCAGTGTTGTGCACACGCAGAAGGTCACGGGGCTCCGTTTCACCTACAGCTTTGTGGCAGACCTGCCTCCTCCCCACCCTCTTCCCCATCTCAGATTTTAAGCTCAGGAAAGCTAAGCTTTATTTGAATAAAAGCTCACAACAAGCTTTTAAATAGAAAAATATCCTTAAAGGAGCTAGAGAAAACAAAATAAACTGTGTTCCATTCAATTCTCTCTGCCTACAGCAGCCTTGTAGGTGGGTCCTTCATTCCAGCCAGTTCACTGAGAAGCAGAAAGCTCTGCTGAGTTTTCCCACATCCCTATGACATTTTTTCCACCGCCTCTGAGGCGTGGCTGTTTGCTTCCCAGTCCTTCCTTCAGCCTTTTTGTCTCTCGAAGACACAAGCTGAGCAGATCTGCAATGACTCTGCTGGACTCCACTGGTCAGCCCATCCTCAGTCTCTCCCTGAATCTGTTCAGTAATGCTTCAAGAATTTCCCCCGGCAAGTCCACCCAGCTTCTTCAAAGAAAATAAAGCCAATTTACAACAAACCCATCAAATACACAGTTTGCCATGGTTACAGCAACAGTTCAGCCTTGCAGTAGGGCTGAAAGGCCAATTTTGTGAGACCAGAACACAGGCAATGGGTCCTGAAGTGCTGCTGATAGTCCTGGATAAATGCTCTGTTTAGCTGAGATGCACTTTATATGTTCAGAATGAGCCCATGTAATTTGTTATTGTACTACTGTAACTTGCAATAGGCCAACGTTTATAGCAGTCAGTGGAGCAATTATAGCTTTAAAGTTTGACACTGAGGCAAAAACAGGGCTGATAATTACAAATAAGTGATTTTTCAGAGTGTGAAATACTGAAGAAAAGTAATAAATTGTAAGTAAGGTTTGTCTTAAGGCATATAAGCAAAATCAAGCAGTAAAAAACAATGAAAAAGCATGCAGTCTGCATGCAACATATATGCACTATGTATTACTTCTGCTGTCTTGTATTCTTTGTAGACATTGTATAAAAAGAGACTTTTTCCTAAATGTGTAACAGCCCAAATAGCTCTACATCACTTCTTTATATCACCCTTCCATTTCCTTCCTTCCTTCCTTCTCTTCTTCTGTCTGCTCCCATGCATCTTTCTTGTCTTCCGCTTACTTAATTCTGCGCTGTGGTAAGGCTGCCTACATCACTTTATGCCAGTTATTGCCTCCAGCTTTTGCTATAGCTTTAAACAACCTTTTCTGATCATTTTGATAGCAAGGTTTTAGTAAGTGACTAAAATCTCAGAATCATTCTGGGAGAAAAGAATACCCTCCCAGTTCCTACATATTAACCACAAAATACCTCCTGGAGGAATATATAATGTGGATACATCACTCCAGGAGAAATATGAACTTCAGACTTGGGCACAAGCTAGTGGGAGTTTGGTTTCAGAACAGAGTATCRGCTATCAAACACAAGGTCATTTTAGTGGCCGTGTCCTACTTAAAAGTGTACACTGAAAGAAAAAATGGAGAAAAACCTACCCTGTTCAGCCAAAGGTACGAATAGAAAGGAGTACAGTATCTGATGTCTAAAATAAAACCAGCAATGTGATGGGTGTTTGTTAGTTCTCTGAATGTTTTCACTTATGCTACAGCTAGTTACTCAGTAATACATCCTGTGAACAGGAAAGTACAACTTGCCAGGGTACAAAATAACATGGACAGAAGCCAGTTATTAGAATTACGATAGCAAAAGTCAAATATAAGCTGAGAAAAGCTTACTTCAAGTTAATGAACTGGCATATAGATGAGTTAAAAACAAAACATGAAAAATCCATATAAAAAACACTGGCAGAGCTTTAGCTCTATTGTAACGCTCTAATCATGAAAACAATAGCACATGAATTTGAAGTGCTCAGGAGAACAGTCGTTTCTCTGTCTTGCAGTGGAGCAACAGGGGCTTTTTTCTGTTTTCCGACACCCGGTTAAGGTCCTGCTGTTTTACTGGGTGCTTTGTTCAGCAATCAGGTATGGTATGGCTCAAGGATCCCAACCCAGTGGGCAAGTTCTAACCTTTGTAGACCGTGAATGGCATCTCAGCACAGATTCCCTAGCTGTGGCATGATTTCAGCAGCTGAAAGCTGCTTTTGGTTCTTATTTAATTAGCCAAAGTTTTCCTCTGACTCTGTGACTCAAGACAACTAAAACAAGGCAATTCATTTGAAGCATTTGAGTGAAACTTTACATTTTAACGTTCTCCATAAAAATCAATGCTAAGAAATCCGTATCAATATCTCAAGCCTCCAAAGACTTAACCCCAGCAGCAGTCAGGAGGTTTGACTGGCAGCCACCTCCTCAGAAACTGCAGAAGAATGCTTAATGCTCCGGCAGGCAGAATCCCATTGCTATCACAAAAACAGAAGCTTGAAGAGCAGATGACTCTGAGGTATTGGCATAACAATCTTTCAATTGCATATTATTTTAGTGTAGTGTTGCTAGGTTCTGGGTTTTGTTTTCATTTGAATAGTCATAATGATTTGAAGTAGGCTTTAAATCTTGAAGAATTTTTCTCTAAAAAATGAGCAATGTCTCTACATTTTACAAGATAGGTTCCTCAAAAGGAGATTGCACTTGAAGTGGAAACTGAGAAGAGTAGTCTCACTGGACTACAGGCAGAGCCAAAGAAGATTTCTAGGCATTTTTGCAATGTATTATCCTCTCAAAAGAATATATAGTGGAGGTATATCATTTTATGAACATGGTAGAATGTTTAGCCCATTTAAAATGCAGCTAATAGACCTTCTTAGAAGAAATATTTAAATGTTTTAACAATGGGAATGAGAAATGCAGACTAAAAGCTGAATCTATTGTAATTCCCAAGTCAAATCTGCAAAATTCTATGCATTTCATGTTTTGAGAGTGGTTTTTTTAAGTTATAGTTCTGAATCCAACAGCCTGTGTTCAGCGTAGTGAATTGGTAAATTAAACTGTCTATTGACGTTTTTTTAGGCAAAAATGGAAGATAAATTGATTTTCTCAGATGCTGGTATTCTGTAAGATTGAACATCCCCAAAGAGATTTCAAATGGAGCCTGTTGTCTTACTAATTTGCACATCATGCTTTTTTTTTTTTTTTTCTTGATTAAAACCTTAGTAAGGAACTGCTCAAACTTTGGGAGTTGCTAGGCATAACTGTAGGCCAGCATGTGCCAAATATGCCACAGCACGAAGTCTTCAGTTGTCATCCAGCATACTGTGTGTAAGCAATTGGCAAGCCTCTTCTCCCTCTACCTCCCAGGACTTCTGTTATTGAATTGCTACATAGTGTATCTTAGCCTAATTGAACTCATTACTTAAGGGACTACTCTGTCTACGCAAGTATTCAGGAAATATTATTCCTGAATAACCATATGTATATTCTTATGCTGGAACAAGAATGAACTAGATAACATACCTAGATAAAATGATGAATAAACAGGTCCTAAAAGATGTTCTGCCAGCTTCACTGAATCTAGAGAAAACCCCTCAGAAAACCTACAAGGAGCGATTCTCTTTTCACACATCAGAGTTGGTGGAAGAAGCCCAGCTTCCCAGGAGAATGAGATGTGAACTATGAAACCACGTAAGAGGAGTAAAATTCCTAATGGCAAGAGAGAAAGATGCCGAAAGGACTGGTCTGATAAAGAATGAATTCCAATGACTTTAAAAGTACAGCTACGCAAAGGCATGATGGAAAATGACTCCACCTAAAAGCACATTTCCCTCCTCAGGATAGAAATGTTTGCCCTTGCAGGCTTTGCTGGTCTCCTCAAGCTGACCAGGGCCAGGGCATGAGGCCAGGGGTTGCCCCATCTGGCAGCAACACTTTCCCAGGCAGTTTTGGCATGGGCTGGGGGACACGCTCCCATGCAACGCCCAGGCAGGATTTGGGGGCCAAGCGCCAATCCCAATATTCACTTTGGATGCAACTGTCCTTTTTCAAGGGAGTGAAAGGGTTTGAAATGGTATGGATGCAACTTCTGCTGGGCCAGGTGGCCTCCAGAATGGGCCCAGGTCTGTTACATGCAGTAGTATAGATATACCTTGATTATAGCATGTTTGTTCCAGTATGTACTGTGACTTGTAACTGAAAAAGTGCACGGAAAAATTTACAGTTTAAGAAGAAAGACAAGTGTCTTGCTCTGATGAAAAAGGGATGATACAATCACTACTATTGCCTTTTGATTTTGCTCATACCCGTGTAAATCAGGAGTGATTCTGCAGAAATTAGAATAATATCTGTGCTGGGTAAAAGAGATTAGAATGAGGCCTTTTATAGCCATGATTATCAGGATGTGCTAAGGGTCATTTTCATTCCTGTTTTGGAGCCCTATGATAAGCTTTAGAAATACTAAAATATTCCGTTTTTTTCTAAGACCATGGAGTAGGGGTAAGCTGGAAATGTGCTTGGGATATTCACACACACTAACATTGACTAGATGATCCTTCTGGTTTTGGGAGTTCCACCACCTTAACAACTGAACTTGTCAAATCAGAATAAGCATTTCCTGAGCCGATGAAAAAGTCTAACAAGAAGCTGCACCCAGGGGCACACTGCTCRGCTTCCCCCAGATGCTCTTGTTGACTTCACAGAAGCGAATCCTTGTGAAAAAAAAAAAAGCTCATGATTATTAGGGAAATCTGTTGTGTTAGTTGCGTACGAGTATGGTTCTGTTTCTTTATTATGTATATTTTTAAAATCTGGTGCTAGTATCTCAAATTCTTGTATTTTCTGTTGTCTTTTATTCTGGTACTGTGCCCGTGTTTGTGCTTAACACTGCTATTGTCATGATATCTATATTGGTTGCTTTTCATGTGGTACATGATCCTTTTATTTTTCTCCCATTTAGCACTGGAGATACAAAGGCAGAAAGAAAAAGCTACTTATCGTACTCATTTGAGCTTTACCTCCATCTCAGCATTTTATGTGAGTAGTTCCATTAAAATAATAGCAAAGTTTGGTTATTCCTTATTACAATTTGCTTGTTGCATAGAAAATATTAGCCACTAAGTAAATGTAATTTTGATGCAGGTTTTTGGGAAAACTAATATGCTGTTATTTTCAAAAAGTATGGAAAACAAAGATCAGCCTGAAAGAGTCTCCAGATATAAAGGAACTAAGAGTGGAACTCATTATACGTATAACAGGCACAAAGTTGAGGCTAATAAACTTGAATGCATCAATATGTGAGTGTGCAGTAATCCCAGCTGGACAAATATTTTGAAATTCTTCTGAGTTTCAGGGTGCTGGGTTTTGCTATATTGTGCAGTATCTTCTACTCATAGTCCCAATGAGAGAAATGAATTGGAATTAGGTGGAGATGTGAGTAGGCCCCAAAAGTAGAAAAGAAATTGATCTCAACATAATACAAGGACAGACGTGTACATTGGGCAAATCTAACACTACCTTAAAAGAAACACGTGAAGAACATGCCCATATACAGGAAGACAATGAAACCGAAGAAACGAGCATAGCAGCGCTACTTTGCAGAAGAGAAACAGAAGATACATTATCGCAGAAGAAACACTGGCACAAACTGCTTCATGAAGGTAGTAGGGGTTGGGGAAGAGGAAAGATGTAGGCTGCAGAGACTACCAGCCTCATTTAATCTACCTTCTGCAAGGCTGGAATTGCAGCTATTGTAATAGGATGCTTGATAACATATTAAAAAAATTTCCTTTCAATAAGTGATACTGATTGGCATGTGTCATTAGTTTACTAAGGGTAAATTGTGGAGCACTGGGCTGCCCAGTGTAAGGGAAGGTACCACAGTCTGGCCCAGACTGTTGCCAAATGTTGGAACAGATGTCACATTCAATGACACAAGATACATAGGCAACTGTTTGAAGATTTAACTGAATTTTCTTTAAAGCAAATTTCCAAAATGCACAGGGAACTTGATTCTGCTACCCATTAGATGCATTAGCTAATGTCTTAATATAAATCCCGTTGTTTTCAGCAAACCTGTTTGGAATGGRATGATGGCAGACTAAAACCTAGGTGAAGGACTAAATTCTAACTGTGAAGTGATCTAGAAAGCTACGTTGGAAAGAGTAATTTAATAGAAAAYGGGCAGAAGAAAAGGCAAGTCCCAATCAAGTTTTACCTACAAAACTCTTACCTGAAAAGGTGTGTTCCCCTGTTTGAGGTATCTATTTATAACTGTTCTTACTAGGAATGCTTAAAAAAGCAAAACCCCAAACCAAACCTCCTATATCAGGCACATTATTCAGAGTATAAAGTGATAGAAACCAAATGGAAATGTGCCCGCATCTCCTGATGACCACATCCTTTTATGTGCACATTTTATTTGCTGCACACAACAGGTAATGGCATAGGAATTCCAGCATAGATGTTCACTTACACCCTCCACCACCAGCCTATCTTAAATACATTACTTATGTTAGTATATTTATAGGTCCCATATGAAGTGTGCATTGAACAAGTGCCAAGTGTTTGACAAAACTGGCTGAGCCACGAGTGCTAATCGACACATAAGAAAGTCAACAACCTACGGACATGTTGGCTGGTAACCAGAATGGGGCGGTGGAGAGATGTCAATAATTCCCAAAGGAAAAAGAGAGATTCTTTAGACTAGATTCACCCACCATTACTCACACCTTTACTTCATGACATGCCTGAGTGAAGTCAGTGAGACTAACATCACTGAGGACACCTTAAACAAAGCTAAACCAAAAACTTCCCTTATACTCAAATAAAAAAGACAAGAGTATCAATAGAATTAATTGAGCTAATATATTTAGCGCATGAACAGTTGCTAAAGAGGTTGCTTAACATAGTATTGTAGATCAGATAATTCTTCCCTGTAAAAAAATATTAAATATAGTTTGCCAATCTGGGAAACAAATTACTTTCTATTCAACATCCAAATGATAGCAAGCATTATCTTTGGAATTATTTAATTATTTATTTTAACATACTTATATACAGTGAGTGACTCATCCTGATATAATAGTTTGTTTCAACATAATCTAAGACTTTTATGACTTAGTGAAGGTTTTTAACACATTTGAGACTTAGAAACTTTCCTCACAAGCCTTCATAAATATAATCATAGTGACAATATGTCTTTTGTTGTCATGATTTCCAGTTTTTGTGTCTTTACTGAGGGCCAACACCATTTAATGATGTTTTAGTTGCATCTGAAATGGTTAACACTTGAGCAAAATATGCAACACACAGTTTGAAATTAATTCTAAGCAGCTAAAGAAATTTAAAACATACATGTTTATAAGTACATGTATATTATATATTGGTGTATAATAATATATACACACACATTTATTTTAACGTTTAGCTTTAATAGCAAAAAGTACAGTAGAATTCCACTGATAGCAAGATTTGACTCTAGATTATCCATAGAAAATTGGTGCACTTTCTCTGAAAATCAATACAAGCTCAAAACAAAACGTGATACCAGGTAATTCTCTGCCATGGTCTAAAACTGATAATCAATTTGAACACCTAAATAATTGAATTAAACCCTATAGTAATCAAATAGATACTTGATAATGAAATACCTCCATTGGAAAATGTTACTGAGTAAAATTTTGTATCAATCCCAAGTAGGTGAGTGTACAACATTTAGCATAAGGCCTCTCAGTCCTGACTGGAGCCCGTAGGTACTACTGGAGTACAAATAATAAATAATAGTACATGTATTGTAAACTCTCTAAAATCAGCGATAATACCAAGCATTTTCCATCTTTGAAACACTGTACAAACATAAAACTATTCCTCACAACACCCCTGTGAGGTAGGTACAAAAGTATTACCCCATCTGTACTGATGGGGCAACTCATCCCGATACTACAAGGTGCTAGGTGACTCTGCAAGGGAGAGTTCACTCCCTGATTCCCAGAGGCCCCAGAAGTATGTAATTCTCAAGCAGAATCAGGGTCTAATTAGCGACTTGCCCACATCCCTAAAATACCTCAGTGGCACAGCCCGAAGCTGTTGGCTTTCACATTTGTCACTTTGTCAATTGATTGAGACATTCTCCCTTCTGAAAAAATAAAATACTACACGAAAAAATAAACTACTACACATTGGTGCTGCGACATGCACAAACATGTATTTTTCTTTTCATAAATCTGCTGATACCTTTAATATCTGCAAAGGGAAGGCATTTCCCTGTGAGTGCCTACCTTGTGCAGCAGAGCCATAGCAAGATTCTCACATTCTTCTACTTTTATGCATGAAAGTTACAGGTTCTTTTACTCATTTATGTGAAAAAGGACTGATTATTCATATCAAGACATCAAATTCTGTATTAAGGGGCACAGTCACCTTTTTTTAGATTCAGCTTTCAGGACCTCCTTTAAAACTGGGATAATCCTGTGGTATGTACTAAAATATATGTATTCTCTTTTCCCTCTTTTTAAAAATAAAGTCCAGAATGCTTTTGCCTAGACATACTTTTAATATACTATATAGCTAGCCATTGTTTTGATGACATGTAAAGTAAAGCAAGACATCTGAACCTGGACGCAGTCCCTCTTGCACCAGTATAAACCTGGAGTATCTCCACTGAAGCTCTTGGAGTTTCCAGTGGTGTAAAAGCAGGCGCAGTGAAGTTAGGATCAGGACTTCCATCCTCCTGACCATCTGTGGCTGCCCTATACCAGCAACACTAACAAACTTCATGCCTTCACCTGGAGGAAAAAGTGCGAACGGCATGTTTGTTAGCAAATCCTGTGAGCTACGCACATACCTGATCCCATCACTGATGACTTCATCATTCATTATGCTAGTGCTACACAGAGATGTAAAAAACAGGCAGTTCTTTTGACTTCTGGAGAATTAGAGAGAAAGTGAAAAAATAAAACACAGTATCTTCCAAATGACAGAGTACATGCAGAGAAGTAAATTAAAGGCAACACAAATACAGCACAAATGCAGCCTTAGAAAAACAAAGTATTTGCCAAGATATAAAGGACAAAATAGGTAAAGGAACAGATAATATATTGAGGGCTAATATATACAAAAGGAAAAAACAGGTAAAAAAGTAGTTATGTCAATCATTTGCCATAAATGCTCTCTTAATAATAACTCATGGAAAAAATATAATTGAAGAGTTTGAAAGCCTTGCTGGAATTTTCATGTTGTAAAATAACCCTCCCCTCAAAAAATCATAACYGGCAATTTTTCTGATTATATAGAGTTCCTACATGGCTCTATTTTTAAACATCTGTAATTCAGCAGACTTTGACCATTTTTATCTGTGTAGCACATTTTATTATTTAATGTCTTCCTATAATAAAAAAAATAACCCATACATATTTAAAAATAGATACCATTCTGCTTTCATCCTTTTTTTTTGGGAGGAGGGGAAGGCAGGTAATTTTCCTCTTGTGTTTTGAACGGAACCATAACTATCAGCGCTCCTTTGCTTTCCTTCTCTTTTGCATATCATGTTTTCTCTCAGCAAGGCTCAGGGATGTGCGTGCAGGAACACAAGCACAAACCTATTGTTGTTCTTGAGTCACCAGAGGAAACTCGTACCTTCTTTGGGTAGGTCTTATAAAACAGAGTATCTTCATAACAAGGCCACTGAAAGATGATTAATACAGCTTTTTCTCTTTTATTTATCTTTTGTCCGTTTTAAATGCAGCAGGCATTCATCACTGGATTATAACAGCTTGAAGGTTACTCAAACATACAGCTTTTTTGCAGGAGATACTTAATCACATGCCTAACCTTAAGAATGTAAATACTTTCATTTAAATCAGCGTGAAAAAATAACTGGGTTAAAGTTAGACATGCTTTGATAAATTAGGGTCTTGGAAAAAAAAGAAGAAACAAAGCCATGGGTTTAAACATACAGGTTATGTCATTTGGAATGAACGGATGCGAGTTGTCAATTTTTTTTCTTTTTTTTTTTTGTATTTTAGAATTTGAACTGCTCCTCATAAATTTGTTCCCAAATTTTACCATGCAGTGTATCATGAATATTAGGCAGATGTTTAAACAACATGAAAAGGAGGCTTTTTTTGGTAGACAGTACATAAGTGTTCAGAAAGCAGTCAATTTGAAACAGTAGTCCTTCCAAAGGTTGTTTTCCCCCCTCCGAAATGTTTTTTTTTTTTGTTCTACTGTCTTGCGAGAAATGCTCTTATTATTTATTTTCATTGGAAAAGAGACTTTAATAATTCTACCCCTTTGCACTGTTAATATATATTAGAATAGCATTTGAATATAAGGTGTCGACCTTATTCCGATTTTCAGATGCGACGATTAGAAGTCATTGACACCAATCTACCACAAGTGACCCTAGTCTCATATCTTGCTCTGTTATTAGAATAATCAAGGAACGCAATTCAGAAATAATATTACATCCTGCATTTTATTCAATTCCATATGACAAAAATAGTAACCTAGACTAAGACATCCATTTCAATCAGTAGATGTGTCAAGCCAACAAGATTTAATAATAAAAAATATTGGATCTAGGTAACAATTCCCAGCTGGTTCAGGGAGGCTCCTAGCCCTACATGGTATCGCAGTATAAAAATAGTGTCTCTCTTCACCATGCAGAGAGGAATGGCCTAACCCTGAATACAAAATGGGGTCAGTCTTACTGTACCATCATCAACCATCTTATTTACAACACTTTACATCTTTTTTCTTTTTTTCCTTTTTCATTTTTTCTTCTCTTTTTTTTTTTTTCTTTCTTTTTTTAAGTTATACACATCCTTTAGGGAATAGAGATAACACTACATGGTACCAAATACTAACAAAAAAAAAGTCACACCAAAAATGACACAGATAAATAAAAACATTCAATTGCTGAAATACAGCAACATTAAGCCACCTCAGTTTTCTTTTTTTCAATGCTTGGAAACACCCCTAACCACCCACACACTGTGGCAAAAAAGATGTTCTATTGTAGAGGTGTTACAGATATATAATTTTGCTTATATATAGATTATATAGATCTATATATCTCTATCTCATCACTGTAGAAAATGGAGCTGTAGAGTTCATTGTTCATTTCCAATAGAAACAAACAGCTAATAAGTCTCTGAACCTCTTTTCACTCCATCACATGATGGCAGAAATAGTCCATCCTCTTACAGTAATGTTTTTTGTTGTATCAGAAAGATTGTCCTATTTTTCAGTCTCAACTGAGAAGACCTCACTGTCTGATTCGTTCTTCAGGGGCATAAAACTCCTTGCGCTGTTACCCAGCTACCCATAATGTTCCTCAAGCAATTCTGCTGGACAGAAGTTCATAGTGTCAACTCCACCATGCTTGTAATGCACAAAAATGAGGTAGTACACAAAACGTTTACTGTTCAAGTTTTGATTAAGCCCCAGTCTCCTCAGCATCCCCAGCCTAGCTTATGAGTGGAACCATTCCTTTATTTACTCGGTGTAATTTAAACAATGCAATCAACCTAAAATTATATTCGATTAATCAGAGTACATTGTGTTTTGGAGCAATCTGAGAAGATAATCAGCAAGAGTTGGAAATAAATACAGAATATTTGTATGTTACTACTGCTCACGCTGCCCAAAAGTTATTATTTTGTTCCCGTGTTATTAGGCAGTCGACATCTTTCTCGTGGGTATGTGTGAAAGAGACAGAACAGATTACAGTAGAATTAAACCTACACAATGTTCTCCTTCCTCTATCCTAGGCTTGTACTAATATCACACTCCTAAGATAAATGTATCAGAATTCTGTCGGGGGTGGTCACGCTTTTAAGTGGGCTTTGTAGAAAAGTTAAATGAATCATTTCCATTTAAGAAATGGCAGGCCCCGTATTTCCTAAGGATCTGACAGTTCTCTGCGGCTTTTCTGCTTAGTTAACAGAGATCTCTCATTGTTTGACCTTAAAACAAAACAAGAAACTGCAACAGGGTTCTCCTCCTTATTCCTTAAGTCAAAGTACTATTTATAAAATAGTTTACATCTTTGTTCAGTTTCAAATTATAGACAAACCTCCCTAATACAAAATACTAAAAGTGCAATAGTATAAATTAAGAGTTTGCAACCACATTATACAAACATTACCTTTTTATTGTACAGCTTTGATAACATGGAGTATTTACTCACAACTGTTATAATGTTGTGAATAATTTATGGTGCTAAGGTTTGTCTGTAACTTGTTTTCCAATCATTGAGCTAAAGTCCACACTACATTTTTTTTTTCATTTAATAGAACAACTGTCCACATAGCAGCTACAAATATTTAAATAAAAAAAGGTTTGTTACTGACAGGTACTTGCACATGAAAAGCATGCTATCTTTCCCAATAAAACTTCACAATTTTGCCTGCATTGAAATAAACCACTTATTTATAGTAAAACAAAACTTGCTTTAAAAAAAAAAAAAGAAAAATCACATAGCCAGATGTATTTTGCAGTACAAAAGCTTCATTTAAGTTTGGGGCTAGTATATTGTCTGTTACCCGCATAATCTTAACATTATAAATACTACAGACAAGGATACTGTAATAATACACAGCATTGGGGTACTAAATCACTTCTTTAAGATTAAGATTCCTAAAAACATAGTCCAAGTTGCTAACTAATTTGAACAAAACCAGCAAATAAGTGTGACAGAACGCCGTCATGAAGCCCCCCTTTCTCAGGTGATAGTAAGTTTTGTAAGAAGCAAAGTGGACGTAGACTAGCCTCTTTCTGTTTCTAATGAAGTTATCCCATGATTTATTTGTTTGTTTTCTGTTAAATTAAAAGGTTTCAAAGTTCTCAGTAACAGTCAAACTCACTGTTGAAAGAAGTACCATGCAGATCTTGCAAGACAACTTTTCAGCAGCCACAAAGTTACGTATTTCTGCTATGRGTGAAACTTTAAAGGGAACCTATGCATTTAGGTCAGGAAACTAATGCTTAGCTTCAAAAGCTGTACATGGAACAGGACAAGTGTTGTGTCGAGTAGCGGTCCAACAGTTATTCGGAATGAATGCTTTTAATTTATGCCAATCTCTTTATTATCCTCAATAAATCTGGTGAATGGACGACTGGCTCCTGTTTCAGAACTTGCTTTGTCCAGACCGACAATGGGAGGGCTGCTGCCCGTGCGAGCTTTGTCCATGCCACCGGTAAGGTTACTTAGAGGCGGGATGGCRCCTCCGCCTAGACTTACTGGGAGCTGGGGAATGCCTCCGTTCTGTATGACAGAAATCTCATTGTTCTTCATAGCAAGTCCGTTAGTGATAGCTGCAGCGTATTGGTTCCAAAAATTGGGGTCAACGTTCATGGCCCGAGCTGCCAAATCCTTCTGGAACATCTCGGAGAACTTGAGCGCGTCGCCACCGAGCAGAGCCATGGGGTTTTCCACGGAGAGGCGGCGGCCGCGGCGTGCGGGGGCATTATTCCACATGTGAGTTCCCATGTGAACCTGCGGAGCAAACGGGGACAAGGAGTACCCCCAAGTTAGCACGTTCTGGTGAGGTGGCTGGCCTGAAATGCTGTTACTTACAGTATCGCTTGCTTTTTAAAAAAAATGCCTTTTAATTCGCATTGAAAACAAATCAATTCCAGTTAAGACACAGTTCTAAGGCCCAGTCAACCTATACAAAGAAAACCCAGCTCCGTAGTAATTTTTCAATGTGCATTTGTTTCTTCTCAGTGAAAACAAACGTGGCACCGCAAGAATAAAGAGTACATACCCTCTTAGATTAGACAATTTCACATGCAAGCTGGAAGTCCTCACACGCTGAAGATTACCAAGGGCTTTACTTGTACTAGGAGATGCGCGTTTTTTTCTGCCCTTCCCCTTTTTACATCTTGTCTATTTTCATATTTTATCTCATGTCAGAGGCATTGATTATTTTGCTAAATTTAATATTTTTAAAAAGGACATTTAAAAATGTATTCCCCAGGCTGTGTCCTGATGGTTAACCAGACTGTGGGAATAAGAGGCGTCAGTCCTGTAGTAACCCGCTGTAAATCAGTGGGAAACAGCTTTCTAGTCTACAATGGCTGCAAAGCAGAATAGAAAATGGAAATTTGAGAGGCACCCAAGGACCTGAGCAAGCTCTGCATCTCTGCTTTATAGCGAGATTATTTTGCACTGATGGTCCACAAGAACTGCCAGAACATGACCATCAGCCGACTTCATGTGCCATCACGTCTGTCAGGAGAACTACAACATGCGTGCACGTACACCCAGAACCAGTTTTAAAGTTCACATCACTGCACAGCCGCTTTCCAGTCCTTATCTTCAACACAGTGGAAGCATAATAACCACCACTATACAGCAAGCATTTCCTTGAAGCTCCCTTCTCTCCTGTCTTTGGGAAAAACACTTAGCACTAAGACCTGCTAAGTTCAAGCACAGTGCCTTAAACCCACCCYGAGCCTTTACAGTTTTATTTGGCCTCTTACCTTAAGATTCCCCTTTGTGGTAAAAGCTCTACCACAGATTGTGCAACCAAACGGTTTTTCACCGGTATGGGTGCGCTCGTGTATCTGCAGTGCACTTGCTGAGGAGAAGGTCTTCCCGCACGACTGACAGTTGTGCTGCTTGGGAGTCCGGCGAGGGGGGGGTGCCAGCATAGGGGTGATCCCCGGACTCATCACTGTCTGTGGTGCAGCAGGAACCTGGATTCCAGCTGGA
>JAYKAV010000217.1:93192-108192 GCA_035582835.1 Phoebastria nigripes | reverse complement strand
AACATAGTGAAAAAATTGTGCAGCAAAAAATAAAAAAGCCGACAATTAACAAGTTCTTCTACTAAATTCTGCCTTGATATTAGAATGCTGGTAGTCTAAATATCCCATCAGAGCAAGGAATGTAATATGTATCTGTAATGAGGTTGAGCATAGCTAGAAGCAAAGACATAGCTGATTTGTATTGAAGATAGGCATAGTAAGCAAATAAAGCGTCCAATCCTGTTTCTACTAAAATGAATGGCAAAACTTGCACTGACTTTGATGGAGCAGGATTGGGCCAATACCCTCAATATCCTATGCTTAGGATGAACAAAGCTTCATGTAGCTATGAATATACCCGGCAATATTATAGAATGCCTAAAAAAAAGACTGCCAAGAAATTCAGAACTTATCATTATAACAGAAACAGTTACGAAAAAAAGATAGTAGTGCAGAATAAAAGGAAAGTGTAATCTTGAGATATTCCAGTTACTTTTAAAAAAGAGGTTTTTACAGAACATTAACTATAAAATCGCTTTTGACAAAATTACATGTCAGTTCTTTCAGTCTTCACTGAGCTAAAACTCCCTACGGATTTCAGCGGGGAGTTTTGTCTGATAAAGGTGATAAATCTGTGCCCTCAATACTATTTCCTAGCCTTCTAGAGCATCTCAAACTTATTATTTCCCTGTACCTTCCAAAACTGTACCTTCAAAAAAACTGTTAAGATGGCACTATATATTTATACATTTATACATCCAGTGCTTCTCCCTAAATAAAAGACATGCATTTTCTATTGAGAAATGATCACTGAATTTTTTTTCTAATTTTAAATATTATTTACACAAAATTCTACTGTACTTACTAGCTAAAAGGAAAACTCTTCTTCGAGTACTACTGGATTTTTTCCCTTCCTTTTTTTCCTTTCAGGAGGGGGGAATAAAATGCAATTGAAAACAGTCAAATATTATTTAAGACTTCTGCACAAAGTGCAGAAGCTGTTACACTGTTTGGGTTAAGACTGATAATATATAGCTGTTGCTAGACAATACTAGACTAATCCTCACGGTAAATGCTTCTGTAGAAACTTAACTATCACATTGCGTTACAAAAATATCACAGAAGATAACATGATTCACCACAGAAAAAGAGCATACTGGCCACAGGTATCCTAAAGCATATGTTGAAAAACCTAAAGCCTCCCAAAACGAGTCAGTGAAAAAGCAGGCTTCCAAACCACATTTTCAGTGCATATTGCAGCTTTTGCAAAGTGAAAGCATGCAGAGTACAGACCAGCGAGGCACCCAACACGCTCGCCATTCTCCAGAGTCTTTCCGAACTAAGACAACTCAAACAAATCCTTATTTACATTACAGATTTACATTTTTACAGGCAGGGGGCCTGATCCTCTGGTCCTTATTCAGAACCTACTGAGTTCCCTGGTTGATAGTACCAACCACGCACGGAGGGACCGCGTCTCTCCTAAGGCTTTGACTGAGAAGGTGTTCCAGTGCTTATTTCCAAACCTTGGCAAGCTGGGTAAGAGTTGCCTATTATTATTATTATTATTATTACTATTGTTATTATTATTACTACCACTACAACTACTACTGCTACTACTACTATTAAGGCATGGTTGCAGAGGAGGATTGATTCTAAAAGAAGCTGCAAACTCTGCGGCTCCTCTTCCAGCTTTTTATCTATATATCGCTATTCTTTTGTTCAAGGAGAGCTTTCTCTAAACAAACCTTGCACAAAAGGTTTAAGTAATTAGTGATGGATTCAGGCAATGTAGCCATTCAAATATGGCTGTCCTCTGCTCTAGAACGAGCTGATCAAACACCAGTAAGCTAATTATTTCTGACACTGTACAGTAATCACCAAGCCCAAATGTGAACATTTACAATCAAAAGAGGTATTATTTTCTGCACTAGAAGACAATCTCATGATCTATATATGTCAAAACTAATATGTATAATGCGTAAGCTTCCAACAGAAACCTAAACCACTGATGCTCACTGCCAGGAGGTATCAATATGGACCTGTTCAGCATTTCAAGATAATAACCGGTATAGTGTACTAAATCATAAACCCAAAGAAGCAGCAGTTTGCATTTGAAATATAACTTGTGAAAAAGTACAAGTGGAATACAGCAGTATGGGTATTTCTCAGATGATCAGTGCTCAGCTCTGTTCTCAATGAAATAAATGGCTAGTTTTGTGCTCTCTCAGGGGGACCAGGCTTGCGCCCATACTAACTGGGGACCTACAGCTCTGTTTTGTATTCCTCCTTCCCTCAACTCCCAAGCCTTAAAAATAGTGAGAATACTTTTCAAATGACCAATCCAAGTACATTCATCTCATCATCTGTCTTGAAATATTCAAGGATTGCTTTTGAAAAATATTTTAGAGAACAATGCTGGAGAGTCCTYAGGTTTTTCCCCCCCCCAAATCAACGTCAAAGTAGACATATAAAGAACCTCACCACAGTATTTTCCATTTAGGATAAATTATTTTGGCATTTCTTAAGAAATCAAACAAGTTAAATCTCTCTCAAAGCTTCACTTTCTTGGACTGGTAAGCAAGCAGGTGACACTGATGGCACCGAAGTAAACGCTGCTTTAGCACAGATGACGGTACATTCCCTGCACAGCACACTGAGGCTACCAAGATGCTTCACAGAACGACAGACTACGGGCTCAATCCAACAACTCCTACTCAAATAAGTAGCCTTTACTCACATTAGAAACACCACTGAAATTAATGGGATTGAAAGAGTACGAACTAGTCACGCAAACAGCAGTCTTTGTAGTCTTGCCCCAAACAAGCACTCCAGGAGGGAAAAAAGCAAGACAGAAAATAACGACTGATAAATATTTTTTAATATATATATGTGTATTGGACAAATGGCCATTGCCCCAGTATTTCACAGATGAGGTTTTTAACATCCCTTTCAGTAGTACTTACTAATATGAAAGCACTAAGGTACTGTATTTATTGTTGCTTTTGAAGTGTAAGTCCTCACCGACTTCAACAGGGAACAAAGCTTAAAAGCATATGCCTCCACATGAAAGGATATTTTTGTTGTTTGTTAAAACTCGATCACTTTATGAATGACAGAAAGCAACACCAAAATTTTATCATTACTCCGGATTATTAAAAATTTTAGATGTTAAAATATTAAGCTAAAAATTAATTTTTGTTTTTAGTTAGAGCATATACCTATTAAAGGAAAGCATAGCATTTTTCCATGTTTCCTTATGTTTTATAGCTTGCTTTCATTTTCTGATATACTACAAAGTGATTAAATCCATTAAGTACTGAAGAATTTAATCTTTTTTCTTTTATTTTTCCTGAAGAGAAACAATCATTTTTATTATTACAGTGAGGATGTGGTGCAGTAAAAATTTTCAAGGACTTTGGGGAAATTAATCGAGCACTTGCTTAATCTTATAGACATGGGCTGAATTTTGCAGTTCTTAGTTACACAAAAGGTGTTGAATGGGAGTTTTGTCAAGCAGTCAGGATCTCAGCCACTAATAACCTCTCAGTTATTTTCTTTTTCTCATTAGCAGTCTAACAGCTAACAGACTAATCTGAAGCTGCTACGGGATGCAAGATGAATTACAGCACATAAAGCTTACCCTATGAAAACAGGTGAAAAATTGCAGGCAACATCTCTCAAACGGTACCCGGGGCGAGCTCCTAAGCAGGTACCACCCCACGGAGCTGCGGTGGCTCCAGCGGAGCGCTGTCACTTTGCATCACTGGGGTCTGGCCTTAAAATTAGCCCAGAGAAATTCAAATGAAGGCATTCTGAGAAAGTCACTTTGGGATGGTGATACCTGAAGCCGCTCAGGTGCTCTACTGACTCAATGAGGGGGGTACAAGGGGTTGATGCCGGGAGGCTTTGCTCTGCCACCCTCACTACGCATACCCACCAAGCGCTTTTCAGGCTGGAGCAATGCGTGGCTGCAGGGAGGATGGTGTTGGCCTGCTTTCTCACCGTCCGAGAGGAAGGGAGAGGGCTGAAAGGGTGCCGTGGGTCCTTCAGTCGCCGTCAGGAAATGTGTAGAGTTGAGAAAAAATTGCCACAGCTTCTGACTACACGCACGCAGGATTTGTAAACCTGGCTTCACTAGTTCTGAATTTTTATCGCAGGCATATGTCTTTCTGCTCTGTGTGAGAGGAAAGCCTCTTGCGTGATGTGCAAGGGAAAATATAACAAATGGAAGCTTCAAAAATGCTGCCATCTAATTTTGTGAAACAGACTGAAATTAAACATCACATTCTAGTCAGGTTAATTCAGAAAACGTATGCTGTTTATTAAATGCCCCCTTTCTTAGGACTAACTGCTTCCAGTCTGGAAAAACCCTCAACCGACTCCCCTGTGTTTCATCTTTGCTCCAGAATCTTTTCATTTTGTCTCAACTTAAATCACTTCTGGTTCTGTACATGTAAATGACCTGAAATGCACCTTTTCAATTATATTAAGTAAGGACTATTACAATCAAATGTTCCCTGACAATTCAGTATTTTGTTATATTTTGTTACTCTCTATCACAGAATCCTCAAATTATGTATGATTCAAAAGACATTTGGATAAAATCAGGTAAGAGAATCAACATTTTCTAGGCTTTCATCTATTTCAAATTGCTGATACCTTCCTGAAGCATTCAAACAAAAGTGTCTTGTAAAGGAATCCAACAAATGTGCGAGTAAAATTTTTTCTGAAGCTTCTTTTTAGACTATATGCAATAATACAAATGAAAGCATGGAAAAGTGTTGTATGAGTTACTATTATTTCTACATTCAGAGCTGCATAATCGAGACTTAATTAATATTTTCTAAATGTAGGCATTTCTTTCAGGAAGAAAAAAACCCACACTGATCTTTCACTGAGAAGCAGTGTACGAACTGTGAAGAAGTTTCAGAAAAAACTGCGTTTGTTAACATCAGCTAAAGATAAAATGTCTGCTAACTATGAAGACAGATGTATAAAATGCTCTCACATGCAAATCCCATAATCATTTCAAAGTGCAGCTCACAGCATTTTTGTATCTTGAAACAAGCAATATTATAAATAAAACTCTGAGCATAGCGCACTGATACAGGACAATTATTTACTACTCTTATCATCAGAATACACAAACCTATTTTTCCCCAAGCACAATTTAAATAAAGTAAGAAAATATATTAAAAAAACCCCATAAATTTGTTTTCAAAATTATATTCATTTGGAAACAGTAGCCTTGTAACAATGTATTGATCCTTGAGAAGAACAGTATTACTTTTTCCTTAGCTTTACCATCTCTTACAATTGACGGAGCTTTTAAAGAAAGTTTTCTTAAATTGTTAGAACACGTTTATTTTCTTGCAAATTAATTCTTTTTAACTCTTTATGATAGCTTTGAATCCCATAAAGAAAGATGAATTATCACATACTGAGCCCAAGCTGTGAAACAGGAGGAGACAAATAGAGACCCCTACTGTGTTTAACAATGTAGAAGAAATTCCAGACTCAATAGAAAAATTTTCTGTCCTTTTTCTCAGACCACAAAAGCTGTTAGTATGGATTTGAACAGTGGAGGGCACTCTTGCTATGCAAAACCCGGTACTGACCTGGCACACTCGGTTTGATCTATTCAGTAGCCTAAATCTCAGAATTTGTTAAGTAACAGCCACCTGTGGCACAGGCTCTAACTGTATTCTGTTTAAAACATTTGCAGTTTCTAATCTGTGCAGTGAAGCACTTCGTTATCTCAAACACTGGCGCCTTTCTACGTGTACGCAGATGTGGAACAGATGCAAGCTTCACAAATTGTTTGGAATATTTGCGCATGATATCGTATTAAATACGACCTGCGTTATGTTTTTCAAAATCCTATAAACAGCTATTCGGTTGGCTGTTATGTACACATTAATTTCGGGTCGTGTAGAATTCGTGTACAGATATGCTGATGTTTGTAGGAACCAAGTTTATTTGGAACACATCAAGTTTTACTGGGAATCCTAAAAAAAAAATCGAGGTCAATACTTCTAACATAGCTGGTATGAAAAAGACATTGAAAAACCAAACCAAAACAAATAAACTAGAAGAAAGACACAGAACACTAGATTCTGCCCAGCTTCCTATTTTGAAAAGTATATAATTAACTACATCTTAAACTACATAACTCTAACACCCTGCAGAATGAAGCCAGCCACTCTCTGAACAACCACAGAAACGCCGACAAATTTGTGTTTGGAAGCTCACAATAAGAGAAGCCAACGTGAGGACCCAATCCTGCATCTCCAAGCATCTCAAAACTCAATTTACAAGTACTGGACTCAATGGCACTACTCCTTTGAGCAAAATTACTCACATGCAGGAGTGCTTGATAGAGCAAACCCAGAGTGATTCGATGCCAGTTGTGCAGCTCAGTCATTTTGCTCATTTACCATTCCATATACTGCAGTATTGCACAGGATAGCAAAGTACATAAAGATCTAAACAAATTCGTTAGCTTTCATCATTTCCAGCTTTGGGGACATTACTACATCAACAAAATCATAAAATAAAATTATCAAATGGCACCAGTAGAAGGGATCTCCTGAAACACTGAATAGCGAGTCGGTTTTGATTAACTGAAACAAAAATACCGCGGCACCTGCAGGGTTAATTAAGCAGCTCAAGATGCTGGGCTTCACAAAAGGAAACCTTTTTCCTTCGTTAAGAACTGTAAACACTTGTGCTGAACTAGATGGGCATTTGATAAGCTGTACAGCATGTAGCAAACTCAGAGGGATCTCTAGTTAACACTCAAATTCAGTGTTAACACTTAACAGAACAGTGGTAAGCCGTGCTGCCAAGGTCAACTGCACAGATGTACTAATTGTATTATGAGCTTGACATCTAGTGGCCACCCCTGGCAGGGCAAAGCAGGCAAAGGTTAAATCAGCAAGCCTTGTCAAAGCACTTCTAACTACCCACCCTCAGGGAGAGTCCTGGGGAAGCTTTCTGGCACTCTGCAACCCCACCTTCTCCCCGGCTGCAGGCTCAGCTCCTGCAGCAGCCCGCTGCGCCACCGCACAGGGCAGCCACCGCACAGGGCAGCACCCACCCACGCAGCACCCAACTGCGCCTCCCGCACCCACGCCCCACGCACCCACACCGGCCGGCCGGCCGGCTGGCCGCTGCTGGAGGGGGTCAACAGCCTTCCCAAATATTTCGGTGTGCCTCGTTCTCTGTGTCAAAAGTTTGGAAATTTTTTTGTGTTTCTTCTCCAACCAGTGATAGGGTCCAAATTTTTTTTTTTTTTTGGGGGGGGGGGGAACCCAGTATTAGAGATTGGCAGTAAGAGTTTCAGAAGGGCTTTTTTTAAAGATTTAGCTTCCCCCATAATAAATGTTGTTCAGGTGTGCTCACTTTGTGTACCCTAACTACAGCAAGGAAATACTAAAGACCCCACTCGTTAGTCCATTATCTTTTCGCTTTTCAACTTAAAAGAAACACATTTTTAAAAGAAACCCTTTTAAACAATTATTTTTCTGGMTTTCCCAATTTTGAAGGGGTTTTCCTTGATAAGAAGAAATGTACTCTATGTCCAACAGCACTATAACCGAAACAGCTCCTGAAAGTGTATTTTGGCCTGAATTCCCTTTTTTTTTTATTAATGGAAAACCTTCACTACATTTAGTGGGAAATTTTAAGAGGGTAAAGGAAACAGGATTTTGGCCCTTTACATTGAAATGTACAATTCAATAAAAATTTACTGCTGGAACTAGATTTACTCATGCTTCCTCTGAAAAAAAAAAAAGCAAATTACTCTCATTTTACAAATGCAATATTACGGAAGAAATTATTTTTACATGCTTTATTTTGGAACATGTGTCAGTACTCAACTATTTTAATGTCCTGCCAGACCTGGTTTATTATCAGCAAAAGTGATTGACTCATGTCCTGACTGATGGATAGTCAACAGATATGCTTGTCCTGGCTTGGCAGTCAACAAATGAAATGAAGGAAAGATATCCAGAAAATCTTCCCAGGACTCAAACTATTTTTCAGAAGTGGCACTAATACTCGTTATTAATTTGTTTATTTTTACTCTTCTTTAAAAATGCCACCCATTTTTTGAATTGTAGCTTTTCCTCTTTCTTAGGCAAGGAGAAGTAATTTTCAACAGCTAAATGTAGGCATATTAATAGCTTAATTACACAGAATTTGAACCAATACCTTTCAAAATTTCCTCCCTCCCACTCCGAAAAAAGAGCCTTAATGTCTACCTCAGGAGATGTTAAGACTTCCTCAAGATCAGCACCACCAGATAAAATCTGTCCCAGTTTTGTCTACTTTCATTGTTATACATACATCAGCAAATTGGCTGATTGTTGTAGTTTCCTTATTATTCCAAATATTTTCTTATAGCTAACACAGTTCAAAACAGAGCATTTTAAAAATTACACAAATACAGATGTTACGTAGTTTGAATGTTAAGTCTCTACCGTAATAGCAGAACTATTTATATAAAGTTTCAATTACCATTTCTTATCAAAGGGACAATTTATAGCAATAGTTATTTGGCCTTTATTTTTCAAAACAAAAAGCCTTCTCTTACAGTTGCCTCAGAACAAACATTTGCAAAAATCACCTAAGTTTTATGTTTACTGACAGCTGCTTGTGACTTCTCAAGTTTTAAAGGCAACAGTGTCTAACTGATGTGGAATAACCTCTATTTTGCATGTAGGAATGTCCCTCCAAAATGTGTTTTTACCCTCTGTATATGCAGATAGAGTGAACACACTCACACGAAGCTGGCTGCTCCATAGCGAACTGTGTCGCTGCAGTAGCGGAGCATGTGTGTCTGTATACAYACTCCAGAAGAATACCGAGTGCAGCCATGAACTGCTCAAATCTGCACAGCCCAATCCCACTTTACCAGGATGAAAAAGATCCAGTAGTTTAGACTATGTTGTACAGATTGAAGAGTGGGGGGAAAACCAGGTCCAATATTTAAAAAAATGATTGCAAAAGGCACATTAGAAAACTGTCATTACACAGTTGACTGCAAGGTATCCCTTCCACCTCAGACTAAACAATGATACATCTTTGCCAGAAACTTCGCGTGAAAAAGTCCAAAGCATCATTTGTCATCACCCTTACCAGAACCTCACTTGCACACTCTAAGAATCACTTTTTAGCATTGCAAAAAAACCCTTTTATTATCCCTACTTTAAAAATACAAACGCTATATCCGTGGTTTAATATAAAAATTAATCAGAGTTGAAGCATGTGCATTGTATCTATAATTCTGATTCGTTTGTGATCTGTTGAATTAGCCAAATGTATTAGAAATGTAATTCCAGCTATTACAATGCTTTACATTTACTGAGAAACTGAGATTATTGTATTCTACAGGCAGTCAGCTGAGTCCTGCTGCTGCTGTTTTTACATGATTTCCACATCTTCTGATTTAGTAACCTCGAAGTGGTTTTTTTTAATAGGTATCTTTTGTTCACTCTTCTACAGTGCAATTATTCAAGTAATATATCATCACCAGCTGTTTGTTAACACTTCCTTTCAAAATGATTAAAAAATATTTTAGCATTTCACTTTCGACAAATAATTTCAAACGATTTTGAGTGTAAATCTGTAGTTGATGACATTGCTAATTATCTTCAGATTTCCAACAGTTTCTCACCATCATGACATTGCCCAGTTTGAATGCAGTTGTGTTATGCTGTAGCCCAAGCTGGCTATAAAATTATTTGTTCTGATTCTAAAAGTTTTGTAGTAACGCTAGCACGAAAGTTATGGTGAGACCAGTCAACTTAAAATCCGGCCTAATGTTTATCTTCCATTCTGCTCCCCAAACTGCCAGGCTTCCCTCTGCTACTACGAATGTCCAAGGATTCACTCCAAGGATTACGTTTATGGGACATTCATTTTTAAATGCTTCACTTAATAAAAATCTATTTTGAGGTGATATTAAACACGATTTCATTAAATAAATAATAAGCTTCATTTGCTTAATCTTGTGTTAACAACAACTTCCACCTTTGAAGATAAACAGCCAAATTAGTGAAAAGGCTACATGTATCGAAGAATCCTGCTTAAACAGTTTGCATTCTAAAAACGACAAATAGTCTTGCACTGTGCAAACTATTTTTGGCCTGTTGCAAAATACGCTCAGGAACTGTAGCAATATCTTGATTACAGCTGTGAACAGAAATGAAGAACACTGACTTGACAAGAAGTGTTTTAATTCACGAGATCTGGAGCACTCATTATATCTGGCCTATAAAATTGCTTTCAGTATAGCAATCGTTAGGCTTCCTAATATAACGTGTAAATGATTTACATTACACTAATGTGCACTAGATAGCCCTCTACTCGTGTATCCTGTCTCCACCTTGTTCACATTTCTCAAATGAAAGTGCAAAACCAACAGCACTACTTTAGCTTGTTAATTGTTAACTATGAAGGGTTTCACTCTATTAATTAAAATATGTTTTAATAAAAGGAAACATAGCACATTTTGGTAACAGCCTTCTAAGGGTGAAAAGTATTTACGTTGTTGCATTTTAGGGCTGCTGTGAAAGCCGATTTTGTGCTATTCAGGGACCACAATAATAACGCTTTAAAATTCCTCACTGGGATGCAATGTAGTCCTTTTGATGGAAAGACTGTCTTTCTCATTCGGCAGAAATAAATCCATTCATTTGATCATGTAGTCATTGAGGGCAATACAAAACAAACCAAGTGTGAGAAATTCTATGTGATGAAGTAAACAAAACAAAACCCCCCAAAAAAGGAGAAAAAAAAAAAACATTTCCATGACAAAAAGATTCTTTGTCCTTAATCTACCCACCATATGCAAGCGTTTCTTTTTAGCATATCTCTTGTTCTAATCTCGGGTGACATGGCTACATAGATAAGATTCACAAAACAAAACAAAAACCCAGTTTAACAATTTTTTTCAATTTATTAACTCGCCAGGAGTGTCATAATGAAGTAGTGGGGTTTTATTTTTCTGTATTGAAATGGATTCAGAGCATGTGAAAGTTTATAATGCTAGTGATAAATTCTTAGACCTAGAACCCACCCCAACAGAGACTGGGCTCAACAAATCTTGTTTACATAATGAAATACTAATTCTCATCTGCTTGCCTATATTAATTTATTTTACACGACCACTGTTTCCTGAGGAAAAAGATTAAATTTTGAAAATGCACTGCTTTGCTCCTCTGCTGTGACAGAAGGAAGCATTTCTCTGTGTGTCTGTTATTGTCAACACCCAAGTGGGTTTTCCTGGAGCAGTGGCAGTAGCCCCCTTAGCAGCCCTGGACGGTGTGGGACTCACTCCCTGGCTCCCCAAATACCCTGGGAAGGAGCAGGAGGCTTAACGATTTGCCAGTCTGACAGATGTTTTAACCTGATGAAGTGGATTCACGCTGCCTTAAGCTTCAGGGCTGTAAAGTTCAGATACAATAGTCAAAATCCTCCTCAGGCTTCAACTTTGCTGCCTTTCTCTCGCCACAGATGCAACTTAAAAGTCATTATAGTTTTGAAGCAGGAGAATTACTTTTTTTCTTTTCCAAGGAAGGGAGAGGGGGGATAAAACAGTGGAGCAAGGGGCCTAGAGAGAAAGCAGAAAACATTGGGGCTCCCACTTGGTTATGCGAGAAACTAAGAAAGCAGTGGGCTCTATGCAAAGAGGAAAAGAAAAACTTTCAAGTGGAAGCTCTCAACTTAGCCCAGGAAAAGTGAGTATGGGCTGTGGCATGCCTTTGCACGCTGCAATGCCAAGGACTACCAAGGAAATTAAAACTAAGGAAAAAAAAAAGGGGGGGGGAAGAAAAAAAACCCTGCAGCCCTATTCTCGAAAAAATTACAGCAAAGTGGAAATAAGGAGTGATTACAGCCCAAATCTTTCCGGCTTTGGACACTTGTTCACTAGCAGCCTGGGCAGCCCAGATGCATAAAAGCAAGTGTGCGTGTGCCTGTGTGGGGAGGGAGCGAAGAATGGCGGATGGGCGAGAAAATAACCCTTCCCCACTGCCTGCAGCCGGCGCGACAGGGGCTGGTGGCGGTGGTGGCACTCCGTGTCACCTACCACTGATAATAATTACCGTCGCAGCAGAGCCAGGAGGCGAAGGGGGGAAGGCAGCGCGGGGGGGGTGGGGGGGGGGAGGCGAAAAGCCGCTGCTCAACCTTCTCGAAAATAATGAGATCAACTCCGCTGCCCCCGCGCACCCGGGCGGCCCTGCCTGTTCCTACCGGGGTCGCCTGCCCGCCGCCAAGCCACGGTCCCCCCGCTCCCCCGGCGGCTGCCGGGGCAAAATGGGGGGGAGCGGCCGGGGCAGCCCCAAGCCCAAGCGGGCTGCCCAGAAACGCGCCGCCCCTCGCAGCCTGCGCCGGGCGGCCCGGGGCGGCGGGGGGAGGCCTGGCACCGGCCGCGGTGGGGCTGCCCCGGGGGCGCGCCCCGGGGCCCGGCAGTCCCCGGCCCGCGGGACCCCCCCGGAGCCCGCAGCCCCAGGCAGGGCACCCCGGCCCCGGCCGCCCCAACTTTCCTGCCGGCGGGGCGAGAGGAACATGGCTCCTGCCCGCTCCGAGCCTCCACCGGGGGGGAGCGGGGGGGGGGGGGAGAAAAAGGGGTACCTAAAAAAATCGAGAGAAGGAGCGCAGCGGAGAGGAGGAGGAGGAGGCAGGCGCTGCTCCGGGGTGCCCGCTCACGCAGCTGCCCGAGCCCGGGTGAGTGAGGAGGGAGGGCCTCGCCCCGCCGCCGAGCCCAGCCGCGATAAAAGCGCTCGGGAGGCCGGGAGGGAGCTGCTGGGAGGGATGGTTAGTCAGGGGGTGGGCTGCAGAAACTTGGCTAAACTGCTAACTTCTCAGTTCCGCTGCCTCTTTCCCCAGCTGCTCTAATTCCTATTCTCCCGCTGCAGAGTAATTGCGCTCCCATGTTCACCATCACCATAAATCCACCTATCTCCATCCGAAACACACTCACAAAAGGAGAGAGAGAAGCAGAAAGAGGCGCCGGGAGCCCTTACCGTGCTCAGAAACTACCTCCGCTTGCAGCTCTTCGTCCGATTTGAGATGCTGGGGTTTCGCTTGCTTTCGACGAGACATGCTGCTAACTGAGCCGTCTTGACTCTGCTTTTTGCAGAGGCATCAGCGACGTGGAGGTGGAAAGGGGGGAGGAATTGGGAACGAAGGAAGGGGGGTGGGGGCTGGAAATAACTGTTCGCAAATAAAAGTCGAGTTGCAAAACAAACCAAACAAACAACAACAGAAAAGGCAACCAAGCAAAAAAAAAAAAAAAAAAAAAAAANCGCAAATAAAAGTCGAGTTGCAAAACAAACCAAAAAAAAAAAAAAAAAAAAAAAAAAAAAAAAAAAAAAAAAAAAAAAAAAAAAAAAAAAAAAAAAAAGGCAACCCTAACCAGCCAACCAAACTGGGAGTGAGTGAGTGAGCGGGTGAGTGGGTGAGCGAGTGGGGGATTAGCCGGGCGGGGTGTGCGCGGTGCGGTGGGGTGTGCGCGGCGGGCTGGGGCGGCTGCGCGGAGCGCGCATGGGGCTCTGTAATTATGATTGTGAATAATGCATGGCGATTAATGGTGCTGGGGGCGAGCGCGGATTGGCGCGGCTCCAGCGGACTCAGGCTGCATATGTAAATGAAGGACGGGGCTCCGCAATTAGCCGCTTCGCTCCGCCAAATGATGCGTCTCCCCGGCACCGGCAGCGCCGCCTGCGAGAGGCACCGACCGCGGCGGCGGCGGCAGCAGCGGCGGCGGCGGCAGCGAAACACACACGCACCACGCAGGAGGGCTCTGTTTTGCACACACTTTACACAACATATGTGCAAGGTTCACTTGTTGGGGGAGGTCAGGATCTTCGCTTTTCTGCCTTTCTTCCCCCCCTCCCCCCCCCGGCTCTCAGTTTCTTTTGCTCTGCTTTCTTCTGCTCTCTTTGCTTTCTTTTCTGGCTTTTTTTTTTTTTTTTTCCTTTCTTTCTTCACATCACTCTGCGTTCTCTTCTCTCTTGGGCTCTCTTTCCCCAGAAGTTGATCTGCAAGGCATCTGATTTCTGTGTGCGTGTGAGTAATTTCGTCCCGGGAGAAAAAACTTTTGTGTATGCTTTTTCTTTTTCCCTTTCTTTTCGGTGTGCGTGTGTGTTGCTCTGCTCTTCTTTCCCCTTGATCTTCACATGCTTGTCTTTAGCTCTTCCTCCATCCTGTCTCCTTTTCCGTCGCTCTTTCTCTGTCTCCCCTTCCCGGCTGACTTTTGTTCTCTCCTCTCTCGAAAGCGCACGCACGCACACGCAGAAGACCTTGGGCAGTTTTGTCTTTCACCTCTCCTTCCTTCTTCTTTGTCTTGCAGCTTCTTTCTCCAAGCAGAGACTCCCCGTTGGTGGTGGTGGTCACTTCCTGTTGTCCATTGGTAGGAAGTTTTTTTTCTTTCTCCCTCTCCCTCTCAGGTTGTAATGACTTTTTGTGACACTCCTCGCCCTCCCCCCCCCCGGCTCAGTCGTGTGTCCTGTTAGCTAATGACAGCGGTCTCGCGTGTGCGCCGATGAGCAAGTCCTTGGTCTCCAGCAAATAGTATCGCTCCTCTTCCAGACTTGGGGGGTGGGGGGTGGCTGTTGTTGTTGTCGCAGGGGTGATCCCCCCTCCCCTGCCTTGTCTCGCTCGCAGCGGCGCCGGCAGCCGCTCCCTGCGCGGCGGCTCCCCCGGTCGATGCCTCCGCTCCGTGCCGAGGACCGCTGCGCGCACCGCGGCCGCTGTTGATTTCGGGCAGATAAACTTTCAAGTTTGGGAGCGGTGCGGGTCACACGGCAGCTCCTCCTACTCTCCTCCTCCTCCTCCGCCTCCCCTGCCGCGCTGCCGGGGCTGCCGCCGGGGCTGCCCCCAGCCCCGCAGCCCGATCAGCTCCCCGCCGCCTCCGAGCCTCCCTCTCTGCACGCACTTTCCCAACAGCAGCTTTTCTCCCAGGCCCCCCCTTTTTTTGTAAAAGTGAGGGAGGGGGAGGGAAAGACTTCC
>JAYKAV010000217.1:69199-86522 GCA_035582835.1 Phoebastria nigripes | reverse complement strand
AAAAAAAAAAAAAAAAAAAAAAAAAAGACGACAGCCTTTTGTCCGGGTTATGACACACGACTTGAAATTAATTATAAAACAGGCATCACAAGTGCACACAGGGCAACAGAGGGTATTCTTAAGATTTCAATGCTTCTGGGGATAGCAAGAGGCAAGGTTTCTCAGCAGATGCAGTCTAACACGCGGTGGTCTCTTCCTAAAACCAGGTGATGACAGAAGGAAAAAAATGAAGAAGTGGAAATGGGCAAGTACATCACACTGGCTGGTGGGAGAGGGGCGGAAGGGTGCCTTCACCCTTAAACTACTGGTACGTAGAAAAAGTTGATCAAATGATGATGGTTGCTGGGGTTTTTTTTTGTTCAATAATGCATATCTTTACTATGACCTAATGATATGTGTGCTATTGAACTTCACAAAATGCATTCATGCTTCCCTTGGCAGGTCTAGGTGTAAGAGTTGATGACTAACAAAAGTAATATAGATTAGAATCAATTCCCCTTATCTGGTGACAAAAAATAACATCGTGTCAGCACTGTGTACATCCTATCGTCAAATGACACAATATAATTTGATTAGTTGAATAAATAATCAGGTATGTCCAGACATATAGGTCACCTACTTGCAAATTAGATTACCCTGCTTGGGTACAGGCAGCACCTGATTAGGAAACAGCTTCTCTCAGTGTCACTCTAGCTTCCCTTTAGAAAGAACATCTGGTATTTTCAAATGCAAGGGGTTTTGAAAATGCTTATATATTTTGCAAATCCTATGCCTGTTTTCATGCTCGCATGTAACATTTATGCAGTCTGTGCTAGAGATACCACCTTTACTACTAAAGCTAGCTGAGTTGTCCCTATTTCTCTGAGTATTTGCAAGTTTTAAATGATAGCCCATGTGCTGTGATCTGAAATGAGGATAGCTGAAATACAACCTTTTTGAAAACTAAGCAGCATACATTTCCATAAATGATTTTGGCTAACCCACTCCGACTGCACACCCATATAAATAACAGGAATGTGAGAAAGAATAAAGTGTTAGATAAGGGAGCATGGAAACATTTAAATTCTGAAGTCCACACTGAGGAAGATCGTCAAATCTCAAGATAAGTATGTTGGCCTTTTAATGTAAACCATTATGTCACACGCTGCAGAAACAGGAGAAAGCTCTAAGTATGTGCTAAGGCTTTTGAAGGTTGGGGTTTCTGCTGGGTTTGAATCTTTTTGAAAGACACTATTGGCCAGAGGAATCTGTGAAAAACCTTCTTGGCATTTTACTTTTTCCATAACTTGTGAATTTTCACAAATTAAGTATGCAACACGCTGGAATACGTTTTGCTATGAGACGATGTGTGTTAGTTCATATAGCGTAGCCTGGGTTAGAATCACTCGGAGATGTGTAGAGAAACAGGAGAAAGAACAGAAAGCACAGCCTATAATGAATACTTGGTAAAGAAGTGCTACTAAAAGGAAGAAAAAGAGCAGTTTGGGAAAATAGATAGGAGACTCTGAGCCACTTGAGTAGTAAGAGAATAGTGGTAAGGGCAAAAAGGTGAAACAGAGGTGATGGGAAGGGAGCTTACATGGACAGAGAGAGAAAAGGCCGGTGTGTGACTGTGGGGAGAGAAGAAGTGTTTTGGAAAGGTTAGCACTGAGTTCGCAGAAGTTAGCAAATGAAAAATTACAGCCTTTATTTTACTTAAAGAGTTATGCAAGGTATGATTTTTAAAAAAGCTTTAGACACTGAGTAATAGAACAAGATTCTGGAGGATTTAGGTATATCAAACCTGTGGATCCTATTTAAAACTTTTCTTCTTTGAATGTAGAATGAAACATCAGTTTGTTTGAAAAGCTTCTAGGCATAAACTGGCTCAAAGGCTAATACCTGAAAGGGTTTAGTGTTGCTCTCTTTCAACATGCCATTACTAAAAAAAAAAAAAAAAAAAAAAAAAAAAAAAAGAATTCTACCCTGCCTGACACTTTACTTTGCTTTCTAAGACCTCCAGCAGCTGATAGTGAGTCATTATTGTATATCTTCTGCATATATATTTTATATATATAAGGCATACCTTTTAGTTTGAACCGCTCATGATGTGGCCATACAATAGCACACCTTTTCAAGTATGTGCATTTGATTCCTTTGCTAATGTCACCTGACAGCACTTTCATTCAAGGTAAACCAAAATAGCAGTGGTAGTATTGACATTCTGGTTTTTTCTCACCACTGAAGGGTGTAAAACGATGGCAATGGTGATAGGGGGAGGGACTCAGATAAAATTTATAAAGTATCACCTTTGGGTTGCAAACATTTACTTAGAGTGCAGTAATGCTCCCAACTCATGATTTTGGCCATTATAGCAGAATCTCTGCCATTACTGTGATCAAAATCAATTGATTAGTCAATCACCCTGCCTGCTTCTGTCTGCTAACAAGAATGGTACTGCAGAATCTGTTCTCGCCCCCTTTGTGAGGATAAAGGAAGAGTTTTATTTCCCAGTTTGGAATCTGTTTCCTGAATGCACCAGCTTTTGTATGTGCGCGTGTGTGTGTATATATATATGTATATTTAATATATAGATATTATATATAATATAGATAATATATAGAATATATATTTAATATATAGATATATATGCATATATTTCAGATCTATATCCATATAAATCTGAAAACTATACTCGCACACCTCTATTCTCCCTCTCATGCACACAGGGCTTGATTTCAAAGCAACACACCTCTTTCCAGCCATGCACACCTCTTTGCAAAAATGATTATCTTAAGAATCTAAGCAGTCGATTGCAACATCTATCCATGACAGTAGCTATGCTATGTTTTCCTCTGTCAGGTGCAGAGGAGTATCTGTGGTTGAAAGAGCCACTTTCCTCACAGTGGGAGATTTCTGGCTCAAGTATATTTGTTTTTGTGTGCTCCTAAAGAAAATAAATGCATCTATGTCATGTGTCACAAGCACAATTTCCAAATGCAGAATCTGACTCTCAGAGACACGGTATTGAATTCATGAAAACTATGAATTCAATCCATTAGTAGGTTTCTGATACATTTACAAATACTTAATGTATGATATTCACATCTAGGCTAGAGAGGAATAGAGACATACACAAACACAGGCGAGGTGAACCAGAAGGTTGTAGACCAACCACTGATCGCTTATGGTTACAAAAAAATTTCCATGATGGGCAGGTAATTTTGCAGTCAACATCAGTAGTGTTTCTGACATTCCTCTAAAGCACCTGGTACAGGCCAATGCCACAGACCGATGACAAATAAGCCAGACAACTGTCCTGTGCCAGCATGACAATTTGTATGTCCTTCTGTTCTCTGGGCAAGTGTGGATTACATCTGTATATCTCTGGTGCTTCCTCTCATCTGCTTCCCCGTCTCTGCTTCCATGAGAAAGTCATATCAACAATATTTTCACTTAATAGATCAACCGTGTATAACCCAGTGCAAGTTACTCTCTTTGAAATAACCTTCATTTTATTTAATTGTGGAGGAGACTAGAAGAGGGAGAGGGAAGCTGCACAGGGGAAGGAGGGACTGCTGTGATGACAGTGCTGTCCTGCAAGTCTTTCTTTCTGTGTGTTACATCCTGCCCGCAGCACGAGGCTGATCACTTTTAACTCCACACAAGGCTGGTTGCTGAGCTTCACCGTTTCCCAGAGCACAGAATGGGGCTAACACTCTCCTACCTTGCAGGTACTGGACCTTAATTCATGCTGCAAGGTGGACATTGCCTGAGTGTGGACAGTACCATGCTGTGAACCCAGGCACTCCGTTCACGAAAGGGAGAGCTCGGCTGGTCCATTCTCCCCTGCACTAAGCACTACCAGCAGTCCTCTTAGTTTATCACCAAGAGCTGATTTATGCAAAGGGTTTGCTTTTGAGGAAGAAAACCCTCCTGTAAGCCTTGCTGCGAGATATTGACATGCATGCAAGTTAGGTAGTCTTGTTGCGTTATTTTCATGTACTTGAGATCCATATAATTTATTTTAACGGTCAAAAATAGGATAGGCGAGGTGGTGCCACATGTGTTCTGCATTGCCTGTTTCATTAGTTTGGACCCTGCTGTTTTCAGAGAAAGATTTTGTATTTGACACATCATGCTAATATCAGTCATTAGGCACAACTGCATGTGATTGGTGCTCTATAAATACCTATGCACAAGTGGTTTGCAATTGTTGCTGTATAAATACCTACCAGAGATAGCTCTGCAGTGGCCAGGAAATAAATGAATCAGATTGTCCTACAAGAAATGCATGGAAGTAGGTAGTGAGAGAACACTGTACTAGGCTCCTTTGCAGATGCAATGACATCGGTTTCAGGAAGAGGTGGCCTCACCTCCCGGACCCAGGAATCCTGCAGGTGCCACTACTAGTGTTAAAGACTCCTGCAGCTTTGCCTGGCTTCCAGGTAATGCAGCATCAATGGACATGCACAGTGTGATTTCTCCACTGGCTTCGCCTGCCTAGCAGGGACCAGACCAGGAAAGAGGGTCTGCTGGAAAGTTTGGTGTTAGATGGCTGAAATAACTACTCAGAGGACTTCTGCCATGGCTGATCACTGAAGTATGGAGTCTGCCCATCCTTAGCCTCATCACTGAAGTTCTGCTGTCACTGTTTGACAGTTTGTCCCATACCCTCTAGCATCTCTCCAAAGTATCTTCAAACCCACATGAAAAGCCTTCAGACACAGACTGGCTGGCCTGTGTAGGGGAGTGATTAAAAACCAGGTTCAGATTGTCTTCGTGGTGGGATTTTCCAGTTTTGCATCGAGCATGCAAGCTAAAACCACTTACATTGTCGGCTCTTCCTGTAATTTGAGGGAGAGGTACATTCTTCACCTTAACGCAGGAACCATGGATCATACTTCCAGGTGAACGGAGGTAAGAACAAAAAACAGTGAGAAAAAGGTTTTGACTTTGTCGATACAGCTTTGCTGAGAAAACTTTCAGTCCAGGCCAGGTGAAGACAGGAGCTCAGACTTGGGCTGTCTGGATAGTGAAGACAAGCTCTGAACTGCTCCTACACAAACTGGACCTTCAGCGCTGGTGGTGTGTTAGTCCAGCCAGGAAACTGTTCTTGGGTTGGCTACTCAGGCTGTTGGGAAAGCTGTCTTGAATTCAGTTGCCGAATGCGAAATTTAGTCCTTAGAGAGGTGTTGGAGGTTAAGAAGTCCAGGTATTTCATATGTATGAAGAACAGCAACATCTTAAACATCACTAAGTAAAGGCAACAGTAGGTTGCACGAAAAGTGATGACCATGATAAGGAGAAACATACCAACGCCCCTCTAATTTGCCACAGTGTTTGCACAGGGCCAAATGTATTCCTGCTTACAGAATTCAGTAGTCTGACACCCCTAATTATTTGGACCTGCTGATTTCAATGGGAATTGCATCCTGATATAACATAGAATCAAATTTGGCTGTTASATCAGATTGGTGTAAGTTACAGTCATTTTGAACATCTGTTGAATCACAGTTAAGTATGATTATGTACTTCACCCCCTATAGTCATTTCCTTACCTAATTATATCCAACCACTTCGTATGCCACTATCGAATTTGCCCAGGTATATTTCTGAGTCAGTACTCCTGTAGCTCTGCAAATGCTATGATGTTGAGACAAGAAAGTACTTTTTTAAATTAAGAGCAATTTACAATATGTTACACTTTCAACATTCAATTAAATAATAAAGATATGAGAATAAGATCCTTTTGCAACTCCAGGGAGCCACTGATGGAATAATCTGCAAATAAGATTAAAAGATTTCAGTACAACTAAGATTGCCTTTCATGACCTTAAATGTCATCCACATCAGATTTAATTCCAAACACTGAATTTTTCCTTTTTCATTAGTCAGTCCAGGAGACAGATCATAATGCTTTATCATGATGTAGAAGATGGGTATTAGTATGTGAATAATGCTTTATTTTCTAGAAATACATACTGCTCAATTTATATTTCCATTTCAACAGTAAAACCTTTGCTGTATAATGTATGTAAAGCTCCCACCTGCAAACATGATTATTCTGCACTGTTGACATCACATTATTATGCAATCAATACTTTGTCATGACTTGCATATTTCTTAGTTCCTCTGGAAATCTGCTACTTTATAATTCTGACTGAATAAAGAAATCTTTCCTACTATCCAAGTGCATTTTTGATTAGTAATTAGACATTTACACATGAAGAGCAAATCAGATGAAAGAACTATCCCCCTCCCACCCAAATATCACCAAGATGATTTAGCCTAAGTGAAATTTCAATTGTGCATGAGAAAGTCTGAGGCGGGGAAAGGAGGAGGAACAATTACTTTTTCATTTGGTATTAAAACAACCACTTAATATGAATTAATTTCATAGACAACGTAATTTTGGGCTGTGCATTGCTGAGCATATTATCTGAAGCAATTTAACAAAACCTCCTAGAGTATTATTTGAGTTCGGGCTGAAGAGCTGATACCAGAGTTTCCAGGTGGACCACCTGACAAATTGTATTAGAAGATAACCATGAACCATAAGAAGGTTTAATCAGATTCTTTTCAAGAAAAGATTCAGAAATCCATTAGAGTCACTAGCAAAACTGATTGCGTTGAGTGGGGTGCGGGTTTGTATTCTTGCGTGTTCTACAAAAATATGCAATCTTAGTCCAGCATTATATATTTCCTGCTTGTTTAAGGAAGGTTTTGGCTGGCAGCATCAAACCACCCAACTGAGAAAGCAGCAAGTTTCAGAACTCCCCTGCAAGGTATCAGTTACAGAGACCTCCATTTCTAGTAGAAGGATAGTAAGGCAAAGACATGAAAGGACTTCAGACCTGTCTGTTTAGGAGTCAGGCAGTATGGGAACCAAGGCTGCCTGGTGTGACTAGAAATCCTGTCCCTCCCCTTGGGATTTCTAAGGGGATCTTTCCTGGCAGGTAACTCTCCATCAGAACCACATCTGTGGTTTAATTAGGATGTATCAAATCAGATATATTTTCACAAAAATCATTTTGCTTTGAAAAATGGGTGTTTTCTGATAAGGCTCGGTGCTGTCAGAGCATTCTTTACCAGTGTTGGTGACCTCAGTTCTTGTACCCCTGTTACAAGGAGCTGTGATACTACCTCCTTTGTATTCAGATACCATAGCTTTCATCCATTCCAAGCATCTAGAAAGCTGCTTGCCTATGTTGGATGACAAATATAGACACAACATTTCTGCCTGATGCGGTTTATGCGGCAGCCAGATGCATGAGAGTTCCAAAATGCACTARCTGGCATGAACTTAAACAGACAAGGCAGTAATGAAGTCCGAGTTAGGACTTGAGCTTTCTAGCTGTCTTCTGCAGGTGTTCTCTAATGCCAGCGCTTATGTTTATGTACTACAGCTTTACCGATACTTTCTTTGATGGATCATAACAATCCCAGTGACACTGTGATGCTCCTAAATCTCATCATCTAGTATTCAAGCAAGAACCAATTAGAAGTAGACTGACCTGATTTGTTTAAAGTAGAATATTTACTTCTAAATCAGCATTCAAGGACAGATCCTCAGCTGGTGAGAATCTATGAACAATACGTATTTGCAAACATTATTTGACGACTTACTGAACTGAACTTCACAACAACTCTATGAAATACTTTAGCATTATTCTCCCCATTGCATTTCACATGAGATTGAGGCCAGATGTTAAGACCATTTTTTTCCAGTGAGAATTGGTGAGCACAATCCTTGGGACATGCTTTCAGAAATGCCGAGGACACAGAGCCCTTCCTTGTACTAAGGCAAACAACATTAGAAGTTGTGCCTCCTGAAGTTCAGCCTGAATTATCACCAAAAGACCACCCTCTTGACACTAACCTGTTCYGTTTTGCTCTACCCTAAAGGACCATCCAGAAGTGAAAGTCAGATAAGGCTGTTTGGCACCATCTACTAACTACACTGTTACAATAGCAGTTTAAGTAACTTTGTGCTCTCTGAATTTGCTTTCACATGCAATTCCAGATATTCTCAATAACTTGTAAATCCTTGTGTTTTGGAGCCTCCCTTTGTCTTGCTCTGTTTGGTACGTGGTACTCACGCCAGCAGCCGAAGTTATTCGGAAAGTGTGATCTGAATGGAGGAACAGGACGTTCTGTGCAGAGGACACCCAGCTGTGAAAATTTCAAAATTTTTTTCATCAGAACCTTTGTGTGTTGATTTCTTTCTCTTTTCCTTGAGTATACGTAGAGCAGAAATATGTGACTGGTTTTCAGTGACACACTGTTCAGGCTGTGATATATGAAATTTTTAAAAAGTTAACAGCAGTTCACTTGTAAGAGCAAGCGATCAGAGCTCTTACACATGTTAGTATAGAAGGTCAGCATAAGACTTCATGGCAATGGGAGAGAGAAAAATTTGGTTCTTTATAGGACCCAGCTACAGTCACCATGACTGAAATACAAGTCCTATGTGGAGAATATGCATCAATTTCCTTAATGAGGACAGTAATGATGCACCATAGCATGGAACCAAAAGCAAATGAGCAAAGTTGCAAAGGATACGAAATTTCTCTTTCACAGAAAATTTCAGGATTTCAAGATTTATTTTGCTTCTGAGGCAGAATAAAATCAAATCACTTTAAGTGACATTTTCAAAACAATTTCATTTTAAGCCCCAGTCTTTAATCTCAATTTAAAATATAACACAATCTGAAGGAGTAATTTCAAAATGAAAAATGGAGTCGCTGTTCTGAAAAGGTTAATGCAGGGTATTTTAACCTTACTGAAGGAGTTGTAATTGTTTTTCAGATTTTGTTGAAGTTGACACTTTCGTAGAAGAGCTTTGTTTTCAATCAAACAGCAGTTTTCCATTGAAAAAACATTCGGTTGGAAAAGTTCCACTCAAGCTAGCTGAAGCATGGGAGGTTTGTAGATAAAGAGAATATAATTAGCTACAACAGAAATTTTGTCAGAAGGCTGAGGCTAAGAGCTCTCACACACCGGATAAATACCACTGCGCTCCTGAAAAGAGGGCAAGCGACTAGGGCTGTTATTTCGCTTTTCTTCCGAAAGGTTGCTGCTACTGTACTACATCAGTGTCCTCCCTGCCTAATCACGCTGTTTTGACACTGACACAGTGGAGATGAGGAAAGATGACTGCTTACCGAGGACCTATTTTTGGGAGAGGATTTGATCACATGCTCCACTTTCCGTGCGTTAGCAGTTACGCTGAGGTCCATGGGACGGCTTTCGCCGCAGGAGCTGGGAGACAGCAGCAGCACTGCTGAACTGCCCGTGTTCTGCTCTCTCAGACATCTCCTTCCCAAGATGCGGTCTCACAAGATCACATTGAGGATGGTGGGATTACAAAGCATTGACTTCTGCAGTAACAGGCTTTCTTTTTCTGCTGACAAACAAAAGACAAAATGAAACACATATCTGCTAGAAATATTACACAAATGTAATGAAAAAACATTTACCCCCAGTTTTGAAGAGATTATTATTCAGGCTTTTCATCCTCTTTGTAATAGGTGACAGGAAGTGTTGATATGCAGCTCTGCAGTATATTTTGCTAAGGCAGGAATCACTGCCTTAAGGCAAACTTCTTAATCTTGTTGATTTTGCAAGGGCACACACTCATTCCTGGAGTGTGAGAAGATCTTCCTTCACAATAAAGTAATACATGCCAAGAAGCACCAGAAAGGAGCTGGGGTAGAAGGCAAATAATTTCCCCTACTAAGAGAAGCAGCATAGTGGAGACTAATTGGCCCAAATATTATTGCTCCATTTCTCACTCAAACTCATTTAGCTAACAAGGGCCAAAGCCCATTTTCATATTGAAAGGGTAGGATGACTTTTTATTAAGGGAAGTATGGCTCTACTTGTTTTATCATTATTTCTACCAAAACAAAATCTTCATGCTGAAGGTTACTGTATTCCAATTAGCATCACACTTTGCAAGGAAAGCATCAAACCATTGTGAGAAAATTGTGTTTCTGTATTAAACTAGCTGTCTGTGGAGGCCTGGTGTTCATTTTGCTTTGTTTTTAGTGCTGGCATAAAATAGGTGCCAAAAATTTACATAGGTTCAAAACTCAGGCACAGTTAGTACAGAAAAAAAATTCACCAAGCGCTATTAAACATGAAACCTGTGGCCCAGGATGTTTTGAGCCACAGACTGTTGGAAGATATATTAATACGTCAAGAAAGCGTAACAAAATGTTTGCCCAGCCCTCTTCCCTAAACATCCTTTCTCTCCAGAGAAGACTGAAATTACAGGGTTAAAGCTGCATCTTAAAAGTTAATAGACAAAATACGTTTTAGTGTGGCCGCAGGAGGCAGTCCCTAGAAATCTGAAGGTTCCCAGCTTAGGCAGCCACCGACATGTTGCTACATCTTTAGCAGTGTGTTTTTATGCTGGTGAGGTGCGCTTGTAAGCAACAACAGGTTGTTGCTCCTTGCCTGCAAAATAGCAGTTGATTGAATACTTGCAGCAAGTATGTAGCAGAGCAAAGTAAAAAAAAAAGAAAAAACCACAAGTTCCTGAAAATGAACTTTCCTAAAAAATGAAATTCCTCACGAATCAAACCTGAGTGGGGCAGAGGAGCACTCTCTCTGAGCTGGGGCAGCAGTAAATTATTAAAACATGCTAACAGGACTGCAAGCAACCCATCACTCTCCTCAACTATAACATGGGAAAAATGTCATAGTGGAGCTGAATTAATTGGAGCCGATTTCTGGCACCCTTTCTCTGAGTGGCAGGACTTTGCATCTCATTCAATCGACTGAAACTGATGTACTCAAAGCGATGCTTCTCTGTGGCCTTGGTTTCCTTGGCTTCCTAGGATTAAAAATGCCCCAAAATTAATGCCCTAAATTAAAAATGCCCTTAAATATTCTAATTTTGCACTGTGTAAGGAGTGTTTCTAGGACTTCCAGGCTGGCCTCGCAGTCTCTCAGATAGAAGTGAGCTGATCTATTTTCATTTTACCTGGATGAATGTACACAAGTGGTACTTGTGATCTGATCCCATATTCTCCTTGCTGCTCCTGTTTGCCTGAAAAAAGAATCACACAGCTTCTCTCATCCCCACTGATGCATTAGGTACAACACAAGACGTTGGTGGGGTCTGAATGCAAAAGAAATCCAACGAAATAGCCTTTCCTCCTTCCCTATGCAGAGTGATGACTGGAACCAATGGAAAATTAACTGCAGGTGGCTCAAAATCACTGACACTTTATTGCCTGCTGATTTCTCGTTGGAGCACCTCAGTCTCCTTTCATTTACACACATTTCCTCCTTTCCAATGGAAGGGGCACTTAGGAGCAAATAACTTTTCTGTAAATTGGGCCATATGTCTAGTCCTCAAGGGGCCCACAGTTTCAGCCCTCATCTAGAAATTTCAGAATAAATCAGAATACGACAAACCCTACACTAGAAGTACTTTACTGTGTATGTGAAAGCTTTTCCCTACAAATGGACTGACTACTTGAATTTGAAATCCTTTGCTCATCTGGAAAGTCTCTGATCCAGTATCTGACAGGAGAAATGTCTCTCCTATCCCAAACTCAAAAGAGTTTCTTACTAGATCTTTTTCTGGAAAGCACATCCAGCAGAGTGTCACAAGCCATCATTTTTCAGTCTAGCCAATGGTCGCCCTCTTCATTAACTTGGCTTTCAATAGATATTGTTTTAAGTCAATATGAAGCCCTCCTGTGATAGCAAAAAGTGCAGATGTAATAATATACATTGCAATATATTTTCAACCCACCAGAGCCATTTCCTCCTCTTTTGTTTCCTTTTATGACCCTGATGTCATTTGGAATAAACTTTAATTGGGTCATTTTGTCATCCGCTGAGCAGCCTCCATTAACAAACCTTTACAGCAGTAAGTGCTAGTAGCGGGATCTCTGTCACAGGCAGTTGCCACTTAGTGAAGTTTCACAAACATATCTTCATTATTTATGCATGCTGTGCTTTATTACCGACACCAGGTGTGAGCCAGGAACACTTCACTACACACAAGCAGCTAAAGAGGTCAGATGTCAGCGTTAAAGTAATAACGATAAAAAAACTGAACGAGAGGTGTGTTCTCACGTCACTGTCAGTTGTCCTGTGCCTCGCAAGGCACTGCAGTCATGCTCGTGTTTTATAGTAATGTTTTAAGCGACCGATTCATCATGGCATTACTGGGAGAACACAAACATCCCTGGTTTCTGATGAACACAAAGGCAACATTTTGACCTTAAGGCTTGCCACRTTTTAACGTGAATATGTATGGAAGTACGTATATTATGCACAAACAAAAGTATGTGTATTATCCGGTGAGTGAGCGAGGACATACTCTTAAGCAATTTGATTTTACACCATTTCTGGTGTAAATGTATACATAGCAGTGGAATTATTTCTGGTTTACATTACTGTGAGGGTGATGAGCATCAGGTTCTCTGTATGTGTATGCATATATATAATGATGAAAAAATGTGATGAAAAAATGTGACAAAAAAGTGTGTAAGCTGTAGAAAGTACTACATACAGAATGACTTTATCAATTTGGATTGATTCCACTGAAACCAAAGAAATTATGACAGATTTAGATAAATGTATGTAAATGAATCATGACATTGAGTTCCACAGGTGTCATTCTGGTTTTGTTAAAGTTGATGGGAAAAATATAAATATATTCCTACAGAGTTTGACAGGGACAAGATCCAGCCTCAGATTTGAAAACTTAGCCCAGCTAATACGTTAGAAATGCACATAGGAGTTTTGAATTAGCTGTTTTATTTCTTCTGCATTATCATATTGTAGTTATAATATATGAAAGAATTACAAAATTTAATTAGGGAATGGTTGTTAGGTCATAGCAAAATTGGCACACTAAACACACAATAAATGTCTACTTTACTTTTAATTAAACAGCTTCCCCTTAAAGGTTTTTAATCACTAGTTTAGATAAGTGGGATTTGTAATGATTGTTAAGGAACTGTGGAGAGTGGCTGAAAACATGCACCTGCATGCAGTTAGAAGGGGGTATTATGGAAAATGTTATTGAGACCGTAGGAAAACTTCCCTTTATGTTTAATGTGTTGTTAGAATGATGAATAATGTCATAATTCTCACTAAAACTGGAAAATCCTTTTACAGTAGCCTGTTAAAAGCCCTCTTGATGTTAAGCTTTAAAAAAATCCTCCATCATTAATGCAGTCCATACTTGGGAAAGTGTGCTTACCAAAAAGGAGGAATGCAATGTAAAATATTCCAGCTCCACCAAGTGACAATGAAGCTAATATTAAAGAAATACAAGATGAAAGAAAACATGAACTTGAAAATTATATTTTAAACTTTCAAACTTTGGACTTTTCCTATGTATTTTTTTTCTTTTTCTTTAAAAGCCCTGGTTATACATGTAATCACATCTCCTTGTATTTAGTCTCTGGGTTACTGCTGATGTAGCTTAATTACAACTGTTAGATCACATATTTATCTGGTAGCTCTGACTTTTTTTTTGGCCACACATTTTATTTAGAGTGGTGAGATTTAAAAATCTTATGGGATACCAATTTCAAGAAAGCTTCAAGCATCTTGACTCCTGCCTGTCTGTCTTGCACCACACCTCTTCTCATCCAGGCAGTATTTTGTATAGTGTTTTTTCCATGGACATATATCCTGCCATTTAAAGCAATATGAAATAATGTGGAAAGACCCTCTGACAGGAAATTAGGAATGACATGTTTAAGATAAAGGGGTGCAGCCACTGAAACAGTGTCTGATGAAGATTTAGAGTGATGGCTGACCCATGTGAATTGTTTATCCATTCTGCCACACTATTGCTGCAAGCCAAGAGAGGTGTAATAATTTATTTGGAAAACCACAGTTTAGTACAGTGAGAAAAAGTAATCTACCACTGCTCTGACAGGCCAGGCAGATAGATATGAAAAAGAGAAACAGATCTATTTCTTGAGATGTAGGCAACAATTATGAATGAATAGACAGCCACCTTAATATATGAGTTGCCATCTCTCAGCTGCTTCAGTAGATGGCCTACTTTGCGTGCTCTGTTCCAAGTTACTCATTTGAAGATTTGATATTTCTGAGTATAATGCATCATGAGACTTTTTAGAGATCAGTACATGTATATTAACTATCTCCTTGATTGTGGCAAGCCTGTTCTTCCAATGAGGACAGTTGCTTTCGCTGTAGAGTATGTTAGGAGGTCTAAGCCACCACAATAACATGACATTATTTTGACTACCAGCATCTACCCCTGAATTTGTCATTCCTCTGCTCTCTCCTTTCTCCTCCTCAGTTCCTGTATTTTCCATCAAGTCGTCCAGCAGCTTTCAAGTACCTGCCTCCACAGCCCGGGTGCTGGTGCCATCCTGCAGCTGTCCAAGGGAGGCTGCAGCCAGCGCAGCCTGAACCCGCTGCCGCTGCTTCAGCAGTCTGCTGGCTGGATCTTTCTCATGTCCATTAAAAATGAGAAGTGGGCTGAAATGCCAATTAGATAATGTCGACATCTGGCAAACAGAGCTGTTTGCCAGTTTGCAGGCAGTCTGGGCAGTGTCACAATGAATCCGTCAAGAGGCATAGAGTCTCCCCATGGGATTCAAAATCCAGCTGTCACTCAAAGCTACAGTATCTGGGATCTGGGTGTCAGGGTATGTGGGGGAGGGGGCTGATTTCCCTATGGAAAGTGGGTGAAATGCCTTTCCTAGATTTCTGTGGCATCCAGTCGACATCCACCAGCATGGGACCTGAAGTTACTACATAAAGGAAAAGGTACAATGCATCTCCATGTGAAACTTCCTAGAAGTGCTCCTACAAGATGCTAACACAAACATTTGTAACACAATAATGAGCTTGGGTTTTCTGACTACTTAAAACATATTGTTTTGAAAAACTGAAACATAATCCCAAATTACAAGGCTTTGTAATTTGCTCACGTGAGATATAGAAACTGTTGCACCAAGATAGAAGAGAATAGAGTGAAGGGCCCTCCTGGAAAGGACACATGCATCAATTCTCACCTCTTCTCTTGATTACTGAAAAACTAACCACCGAAATACCAAAGCACATGCTGACAAGTACATGACTTCACTTCATAAAAAAATGCAAATCTGTATGATGTCAAAGAAAAGTTATTTTCAAACAAAACATTAACCGCTTTTTGCTATTTTTGTTTTCTATTTTCATTAAAGTGTTTATACAAATTTGCAAAACTGTGTACTAGATTCCTCAGAGGAGAGGGGGGAAAGATAATATTTAGCAAGTGCTTGGAGTTATTGCTGCAAGTCTTGAATAATTCTGTTCCTCTGTCTTAGAAAAGGAAAGGACTAAAACCATACTGATGAGTCTTAATCTTATTAGAGATCCATGTCTCAGCTGATCTTGTAACACTACAGACTGACTGCCATGAGTGACACTAGCTTGGGGATTAGGGTGTCAGAGGACCCAAGTGAGAAGCGACATCCAGAATATGAGAAAGTAGATATTGGCCCGGGAAAACCCAGAATATTCAAATGTGATGGAGCATTTATCAGTCGTCCTGTGCAATCAGCCAAAGGATGCTTGAAGATGACTCCATGTCCTGGTACCCTTGACAGCTGGGATATGCACTGATGTCTTCTGCAAACACAGAAATGCTTTGTGGYTGACTTTCCATAACCTTGCAACTTGTGGACTTATTTATACCCATGCAGAGTCCCCACATTGAAGTTTTTCACTCACTTAGACTTGGGATAAATTTTCGTATTGGGTTTACACAGAAGCCAGTGAGGTAAAAAGAAGGAAGTGCACTGAGCATGTTGATACAAAGCATCATTTTTGAATCAAGCTCATATAGCAATTCTCTGTCTTTAAAACCACGTAGGTAAGATTGCCATTTCAGACAGGTGGGTGTTCTGGCACCATTCTCCTGGCAGGAAAGATGTGACATGTTGGAAGAGAAAACTAGTATTTGTTAAACATGAAAAAACTACAAATGTTAAACACACAGTGCTTTAACATAGGTGTCAACATAGTAATTAAACCCATAATGTATGCTGCAAAAATAGTTTTGGTTTTTTTTCTCTTTTGAAATTCAGCATTCATTGAGGACTAAGATTTGCATTTCCCTCAGCAGGTTGTGTAAACAAGGAGAGATTGTGCTAGCAGACCTCTGAAGTATCAAGGGCCTGTTCTGCACACAAAGCTACAGAATCAGYGGCAGAGCTCTGGCTAATACTCAAGATAAGACAGAGTGGTCCCTGGGCCTGTGGTGGGAAAGTGCCCTTATGACACTCAAGCCTGATGAGCTACATGAATTAATGCAAAATGGAGTTTTGAAAACACAGACTTAGAAAAACAAAGCAACCACTTTCTCTTTCCCAAAGTCTACTAGACAGTAATCTGAAAGTCTTTACATCTTAACTTCGTAGTGGCCAAGGAAAGCATTTCCTTGTGATGAAGAAAACCAGAAACTGTTCCTTGCAGTGCGATGCTGGAGAACAGTACTTGGAGGAAGGAAGATTCAGAAGAGATGAGGCTTCAAAATAATTTGGGGAGGCAACCTTCCTAGAGGGAGGTGGGGGAAAGGGAAGAGTAATTTTGAGCCTGTTGAAGCAGGCTCACTGGCACTGTGTGGTGTGGGAAGGGGGAAGGTCAACATGGAGAGCTTGGGATGATAACTGGAGAATTAGATTGAGAGGCACACATTAGACAGGTTCTGTTGGCCTGAAACCACTTGCTCTGAAGCACGCTCACTTCTCAGAAGACTTGTAGCCATGTCATTGGCACAGGCTCTACTTTCCACAGCTTCTTGCTAGAACTGAGCTAGAATATGGCATGATCCTAGAAGGATCTGCGCCCTAGCAAGCTGTAGAGGAGTCACTCATCCTTGTCATGCTGCTGCCTAACCCCAGATGCTTTCCTCTCTGCATCTGTAAAGGTTATGGGACCCTTCAGTGTCTAACTCTCCCCCAGACATACTGCAGAGAGCACCCAGAATAACAGAGGAGCATTGCAATGACTTACTTTCCCATTTATTCGCTAATGTTGCTGCATCTTTACTCCCACAGAGGACTTTCCTGGCTACCTCTTAATGTTTCTGCATGTTATTGTAAAGAAAAGAACCACTTATACTTATATAACGCAAAATTTAATATTGCAAGCTCTCCTGAACCCATCCTACATGCAGGATTTCCATCCCCACCTTTCATGTGACATTTGTGTGCCACATAAGGGAACATTTTTGGATGATAAGCTTAGCTCTCTCAGAGGCCTGTTAAACAATATGGAAATCCCTAGGGCTGTGTAAATGTAAACAATAACTGCAAACTCCTGCCTGGAGGTTTTTTCTACC
>JAYKAV010000217.1:44199-64199 GCA_035582835.1 Phoebastria nigripes | reverse complement strand
GTGTGGAAGTATCTGGAGGTTGATAAGGATTATAAATCCAATATAATACTCCAATCCTTCAAATACAAATTGGCATAACCTGGACTAAATGTTTGGGTTTGTAAAAATGGTGAAGTTTATATGAAAGTAGGACAGAAGGGGCAAAAGCTACCCATGTGAAAGTTGCTATTCCTGGTATTGTAAGCGGCTGTATAGACGGGTAAACATTTCTATATTTGGTTTATTCCTGCATACAGAGTGAGAACACAAGCTACACACTGCACTCCTTCAGGAGGGCTGGACTTCACTCTTCTAATCTGACCATGGAATTAATTACAACTTGAAGTTTATCTGTGATCTTTGTGTTAGGAAAATAGGGGAGGAAAACAATTTATACACATCCCATCTTCTGATGCTTTCTTTTCCACGCATATAAGAAAACCACCTCACCTATCTTCTGCCATCAATGCCAGGCCAGCTTCTGAACTGGCATTGCTACAAGCTGTGAAAAAATTCTGTATTSTGTCATGTTTCAAAAAGCCCTCAAATAAAGCTAGCAAAGTGTGTGTCCTGCCCTTTGAAGCAAGAGGGGCTCCCCCTACATGAAGTTCAAAATGAAGCTACTGTTCCCACAAGCAGCTGCAAGGCCACGTGGGGACCACTCCTCCGAAACTCCAGGATTAAGAGAACTACTCCCTGGTTCTTTTCCTTCTAGCATTATCCTCATTATTTACTGACTGACTCTTCCCCACCAGTCTCAGGCTTCACTTCCTCTAGCCCAGACATCTTATAATACACTGGAAGAAGATGAAGGAATTAGTTAATTCCCCAGAGCTGGCCCAGCCCCACCAACCTGCAGATTCCTATATACAAGCTGGCAACTCTGATCTTTCCTCTAAGCCAGCGAGAGGATTAACTCCTTCCCTACTTTAGTTTGCAGCTCATTCACAAGCTGTTCAACTTSTGCATCCAGTATTTGATATCTGAAGTGCTTTGGACATAATGGGTCACGTTGGCATGGTTTTCGTTCCCTACTTAGTTCAGCTAATTAAATCCTAAGCAAAAATAACCACAGATATGTTTTTTGCTGAATGTGCTGCAAAGGAACTGGCCATTCCCAAGAAGTGCTGTTTTTGTGAATGTTTCAATAAGCCCATTTGCTAGGCCAAACACAGAGAGGACATGAATGCAGACATGGAAAACTCACTTATGTAAAAGGAGATTTGGACTTCTGGGAGGGTAATTTTTCTCAGGTTCTAATAAGTACTATTGATGGGAGCAAGCACCAAGCCAAATTACAGCTGCAGATGAATGCCAAATTAATAGGAACTACAAATGCAAAGCTATAGATGTCAAATTTTCTTACTTTTAAAAAGCTTGAATGTTTAGACTTTCCTGGTTTTCTACGATATAAGCTGATATTTAAATACCAACAGCTGCACTCCACTCTCATAAAGAAAATCCTGCATGGGGCCTCAGGGTTAATTATCAGTGTTGTCTCTTTATGAACTAAGGCTCCTCAACCGTTATCTCTCAGACCTATCTGCCAGTTCTAGCCTTTTCTAATTTGGCCATCACAGTGACACTAGAGTGCCTATCAGTCATATGGCTACAAGTCCCTAGACCAGACCTCTCTAACTAGCTGCATGTGGACCAAGTCCAGCACATGAAGCACCATTTACAGCACTGACCCATTCCTGCCCTTCACCCACACTGCCAGCAGGACATGGAGGAGGAAGCGTGGGTAGGAAGTCTGTTCTCTAAAGGACACGGTGCCTGGAGAAGACCCAAGCACCTTTGCAGATGTTTGGCTACGGCATGGGGTATGAGGTCCAAAAGGCATAGCCCTGCTAGGGTGTGCCAGGGCTGGGATGTCCCATAGCTTCAGCTGCCAGTTGCAGTGATGGTCTCCCCACAGCTGCTGTACAGAGCAACATTACACAGGGAGGCTGGCCAGGCCTCCCTCTGCCAGCTTGAGTGCAGAAGGGGGACAGAGTCACATAGTGTCCCTGGGTCCCCACTGAATGGCTGATGTTTGTGTCGACAGAGATGCTCTGCTGGGACTAGTCTCCTGCCCCCATGGCTGGAGCAAGTCTCTATGCAGGACAACTCTGACATGAAATGAAGCTGGGGCTTGGAGGATTGCAATGTTTCTTTCATTCTGCCCTTCCCAGCTAATCAGAGAAGCTGACTGCTTCCAAATTTTATGTTTTCCCCCTTCTGAAACAGGRGAAGAATTCTGTTCTAAGTTTACCTGCATGAGAGTATTTCTCTTTTCTTCTTCAGGAGATATCCTTTAAAGCTCTACTGTAGGTTCCTGCAGTTCTCCTTTTAGAGAAAAGCAATGTTTACTGTGACTTTATCACTCTCTCTGAAGAGGTCCCCCTATGACAGCAGGTTTTTGAAGATGCTGGTATGCAAATGCCACTGCTCCAATCGTGTTGAAAGAAAAAAAAAAAAGAAAAGAAAAGTTGAGTCATCGTCACTAAAAGCACAACTTTGCACAAAAGGGTAACAATTTTGAAAGGAAGAGTTTCAGGTTGTTAAAGTAACTGATTTTAACCCTGATGAAACACTAGAAACAGCTCTTTCCAATAATGATAGTCATAATCCTTTTCGTTGGCTGTAGAGAACCTCTGACACAAGTCAGAACAATTGGAACAATTCCAAAACTTTTTTTATGCCACTTTTGGCAATTTTGCAAGAAAAAGATTATATTTTCAGATTTTTTTTCCCAGAAGTTTAAATTTGTTGAAATTTTTCAAAAACTAAAATTCATTTGGGTTGATCTAATCCAGGGGTTTATATGAAGTATTTAAAATTGCCTGCAACCTTCTTTTAGCCAGAGAAATTTAACATTTCCCTTTCCCAGATATTGACAAGTTTTCAAAGTCATTAGAAGTTATTTTGGCATAAACACATTGATCCCCCCAAACAGGTGGACAGGTGTCCATTTATTCCAATAGAGCACCATATTCTCATGTTAGCACTGAATTTGGCCTATTGTATAGAATGGGTTTAGCCTAAAGAGGAGGTGGACTTCTTGGGTGCAGTGATGGCGTGTCAAAGTTGTGAGCTCATTCAATCTGGCGGGGTATGGGCTGAGTGAGGCTGGCCAGGGCTTTAAGAGGAGATTGTCGCGATAAGGGAACAGGATACTGCTGGAATGGCTGTTATCTATGACGCAGGCGTTGCTTTCCCTCCTGTGTAAAGACATACTGACTCTGTTAGATTTGCCACTTCTTGGTTAGACATAAAACAGAGGTCTGCCTGACTACTTGTGGCCATTGGAGAGCCCAATCTTGTCACCCTTCTTGCATTTTTTTCAGATAATGTGCATCACTTCATCTTTTCCCCAAGCTTCATTGCAAATATTCTTCTTTGCCTTCCCTTTAGATGGATTTCAGCTCATCCTTTCTCAGGATTTGTCTCAAAAAGGTGGGATCAACGGCTTTCCCATTTAACCACCTCTCCCTCCATTTCCGACACCTGTACAGGTAGCCAGGGAAACATAATGTGCAGAAAGACAAGAGAGAAATGGTGCTGGTGGGGGTGGGCGTCAGAAAGGGGGAGTGAGGAAAGCAGGCAAGAAGGAAAATTCCGGCTATGACAGTGAAAAGAGTGAGAGAAACACAAGAAGCTTCACAAGCAGTGGGGACACTGCCTTTTTCAGCCAGTCTCACTAGCCGGTTGTCATGCAGCAACATATCATCATGACAACTTGTCAGGGATGCAAGCGAAATATTTGATTATAAACAAAGATGAGTGATTTCTTTAGTGTTGGGCTTTGTAAAATCAACATGTTACATTGCAAAGCCCAAATGCTGAGTCTGTCTTGACAGCACCCCTGTAGCTTCTGCTGTGCTTGGAGAGCTGCTCTGACTACAGATGCTCAATAGATATTCTTGTGATATTTACTACCAAAAGCTTGTGACTGAGAGCTTTGTGAACTGCCGCGTTCTGAATTTAGGAATAACAATGAATTTTTTCATCTATTTTTACAATCTTGTGTTGGCCCTGCATGAGTTTTTGCAACTATCTTATTGAAAAAGCTTTGTGCTTCCTTTTGTGGAAGCAGGATTTAGCATTGTACAGGGAGATAACTTATGATTGAAGAGGTACATCTCACCATATCTGGGAAAGTCCACATGGATTTGGCCAAATTATACACTTCTCAAAAATTATATTTGTCCATGCTCATTGGTATGCTTGTCATATTCTGGCATAAATTCTTTGAAGATACCATCTGTAACAGCTTTCTTTTCAATAGTAAATAAAGTAAATAAATATTCCACAATTTTAAGTCTCTTTTCCTGCTGTATCATTCTCATTAGCTGGTGTTTGATACAGGAAAATAAAGTTATGATAGTAACAGGAAAGAAGCTCCTATGCCAATAGGCAGCTCTGGGGATAAATATACAAAGAAGGGGAACATATATTCATGCCACGATACATGCTTACATGCTAATTTAATACATGATGGCTTTTTATTCTAGCAATATCATTTGTGCTGCCATAGTTAGAAGTCTGTGCCAGCATTTTCATTACAAATCCACTGTTCACAGGGATTTACAACTTCACTCTAAACATTGCTCTGGAATGAAACTTGGCAAATGGGTCTCAGCCCAGCAGCAATTTTTTTACCCATCCATTTGACTGTTAAGTTATAGTGGCGTAAAAATATAGTTGTACTGCTTGAATAACTTAAAATGGCTTTGAATTAAAAAAAATGAAATAAGTTTATGGCATGGTGTAATTACTTGTGGTATTCAGAAGAAACACAACAGATGAAAGGAAAAATAGCTAAGATATTGTAGGAGAGAAACAGGATATTCTAACAATGCATTTTCTCCACAACTGTTAATAAAAATCAGATTATATGTACAATTAATTGCAGTCCTGTGTCAGCTGCCTTCACTAGACAGTGCCTCACATCATGGTGAATGGTGCTAAAAATGGATGGGATCTCTTAAAGACACTGCTCTGCATGGGTAAGTATGGCAGAGCTGTCCCTGACTAGTTATCTGATACTCTGCAATAGCTCCCACTGAGTTTCTGCCAACTGGAAAGCTAGCTGGTAGAGAGCCTACAGGGAACAAATTACGTTAGGAGACATTTGTTTGTTTGCTGTGGGTCACAGGCTCCCCCAGGTTAGTGCTCTGTGCAGCAAAGTGAGCGGCACTATTTCCATGCTTGACCTGCAGTGGGGAGCATCGCAGTGAAGATGCTTTTGGCTTCTAGGTAGGGCAAAGTGTTGGTTTCCAGCTGGCTGTGAGTGGCTGAAGAGGAACTGTACTGTATGCAGGGGATGTGGAGTGAGGGGAAAGGGAGCTCTGCAGAAGCGAACCAAATGGGATGTGAAATGCAAAGATAAACTGTGGAGAAAAATTAACCTGAAAAGAAAGGAAGGAAGAGAAACGGGTTAGCGAGACGCTGCGACCACTGGAAGAAAAATGCTGAGTTTCTTCAGGTCAAGCTCTGCAGCCCTCGCTCTGGCAGAACTTTCAAGGGTTTTGTGGGATTCAGACCAAGCAGGAGGAGAACCCACGAAGAACCAGTTCAAGTCTCAATGATCCGCTGCTTGCATTGTGCTCCTTTCCCTGCTTATCTGGAAGCCCCATTGATAATAGTGAGAAATGAATGAGTAACAAGGCACGCAGAGAACACACCCTTTGTGGAGAAAATAAATCAGAATGAAACTGAAAGACAATCCTCCAATCTTCTGTATGAGGAAAGAATAAAAATATTAGAACTCTTCTACTGGAAAAAGAGGTGCCTGGGGGTGGAGAAATGGGATGTGATAGTCCCATATGGAATAATGAAAGACAGGGAAAAAGTTAATAAGGGATAATTATCCACTGTTCCAGACAGAAAGGGGATTAGGGTACAATCCTTTAAGTTACATCAATAGGCTTAAAACTAAACAAAGATATATGTTGTTTGAGCAAAAATGTACTACACTGTGGACATTGCAGCTGTGCAGCAGAGAGTCGAGCACCCCATTGTGCAACTCAGTGAGGTGGATGCAATCTCTGACAGATAAAGTCCCCAAACTCCATGCTGGGGTAAGGCTTAAGAGGTTTCCCCATGTATTTTTTACACTCCTACACTCTTTCCCCAAGTTCTTGCTGTTGGCCTCTGTGCTTGGTGTGGTCACATATAGGCTATAGTATCCCAGACAATCAGGTGTGGCCCAGTACACCTGCTCTTAAGTTCCTAACAAACACTGCCCAAGTGCACAGCTGGAATTATTTTATATTTTCCATGCCACATGTTTTGAGGACCAGTGCCTGTATATGTGTGCACAAAACCTCCTTTAGGCACCTAAATATTCATGAAAATTTTATGTGCAAACAGAACCATATACACAGATACAAGACATTACATTATTAAAATTGAACACTGAAAAAAATCAGAGCCGCAAATGCAGCAGTGTCCCTGTGAAAGCTTCAGCATGAAGTCCAAGAATCTCAAGCCATGTGTTTTTGCCATACATTGCTTGAGTGGGCTGGACTATGTTATTTGAGTGTGGAATAGCTTATTCCGTGTGTAGACCTCAGGCAAAAGTAACCCAAGAAGGCTCATGAGCTCAGCACCGTCATGTGTTGCAGGAGGGGTGCAATGCAAGAAGGGAGAAAGGAATCAAAAGCGGCAGAAATAAGACCTCAGAGCTGCTCCACGATCCTCCTTGGATGTGCTGTGTGCGCGGTGCTCATTAGCCTCGGGCAGGCATGGGGCAGAGGAGCGGTGGTGAATTGTGTACAAGCCTGGAAAGAGAAAAGTGAATGTGTAATGGCAGTGGTGAACAGAGAGGAGAGAAAGAGGAGGAAAAAGAAAGCGTTTCCCTCTAGGGAAGGGCAATCTTAGCTGGTGGGTGGAAAAAAAATTCTGGACACTTACTTCTCCTCCCCAGGTTCTTTTTCTGTGTAGCGCAGTGAGGATGTTGTTACTGTGATGGGAACTGCCTCAGACAGTGCTTTTTTCTTTTCTTTCTCTTTTTTTTTTTACACGTTCATATTGCCAAAGACTTATTTGTTTTTTGGGCACACTGGCAGGTTTCCTTCAGATGGTTTTATTTAGTGCCTTCAGAGGACTGGATCAGTACTATGGGTTTAGGAATAAAAATCCAAACAAGTAAGTCGTTTTCCGCAGCACAGTCTAGCACTCAGCCTCTCTCCCTTGGTGGCATGCCTGGGCACCGAAACTTGAGGGTCAGGCCTCTTGCATGAATTACTAATCTTACGTAGCTCATCAGATGCAGGTCATTTTAAGCACAAGACAGAAACTGGCATAGTCCACCATGGTTAAATACCCAGAAAGGTGGACACAGAGAAAAAACCTGATCCAGGTGAAGGCATTTACTGTTCAGGCGTTAGCTTTCTTGAAGCTAGGATTCCTCCTGACTTAGTACAAGATCAACCTTCTTGTACAGACACTCTCTGAAGTTTTTACGTTATGGCATTTTGATTGTGAAATAATGTGAGGTCTCACTTTGCCCTTTACATATCTCCCCCCGAAGTCAATGAATCCATGCACATTTGCCTTTGAGGGCAGAATTTAGCTTCTCATGTATTCGGTCTATGAATCCTGCTACTGCCAGATCTCTCTGCTGCCTGCTTTGTCTCTCAGTTCTCTAATACATTTTTAGACATTGATTGGAAATTGTTAAGCTATGTCTAGACCTGAAAAAACAACATGAAAAGGTAACAAGCCTGATCTTCAAATGGTATTTTAAGTGCTGATTTACACTGGCTAAAATCTAGCCTGACAGGGAATGACATATTGAAAATTAAATACAATGCAGTAGTTTTGATCTTGGTTGTATAAATCTCACCATAATATAACGTTTATTTCCACAACATTTTGTGCATACAAATATGTTAGCAAATTCAAAATCTACCCAAGGAAATATTTGTTATAAACACAGGCTGATTCCTACCCCTATCTATTTCTCACACATATGCATACAGATAAATGCGCACACATATACCGTATATGTACTCATTCTCTAGGTAATCAGAGACACAGATAAAATAAAGCTTCTAGAGTGACAGACATTCTGCAGACAGGGTTGTTAGTTTATGTAGGCTATAGGCAGAGTCGACTGGAAAATTTTGATCACTTTAATTTACTATATCCAGCATGCCTGCTGTACTCGTCCAGCACTTTTATCAAGCCCTGTGAGGTGGTATTGATTTTTTTATTTTCTATGTAGGATAAGAAGACAGAGAGTTAGGAGCAAGAGTGAATGAAGAACTTTCCTCAGATTACTGCTATTCTCTAGCTTATTGCATCCTGTCGTTTGTAGTTTCAGATGATGTCCAGTATGTCAGGGTTGCTTGAAGCAATAAACAGGGTGAATAACAATGGAAAGGCTAGATGAGAAAGATTGAAAAAGGAGAAAGAGGCAGCAAAGAAAGTAAGAAAGTGAATGTGAGAAATAGGAAAAAGGGGGAAAAAAAARCAGAGGTTGAGAAAAAGTGTCCTAGGTGTAGAGAGCTTGGTAAGTGCATTCCTTTAAAGAAACTATAACCAGCCATGACAGTTTTTCAACCAACAGCTACACATAAAACCTATAGAATTGTGAAAGAGTAGAAGCAGTGGCTTCTGGGCGTTACTATTTCGCTACAAGAAAAAGCCAGAAAAACAGAGAAATGTTTAAGGTAGATATTAATTACATTTTCCTTTCCTGAATGATTCCTAAGTTACCGTGAAAGGATAAATCTGTCTTTTGCATCCAGTTTAAGGTGTGGTCCTAAGAACAAGTAGTACCATGCGGAGTTCGAATCTTCCCTCGACCTTCCTCCTACCCCAGACTATTGCTTTTCCAAGAGAGGATTTAAGTCTTTTGCTTGTTCTGTTGAGTACCCTCACTGTGGCACTATAACCTGTAGCACAGCAGGTAAAGGGAGATGATTTGTGCCTGTTGATAAAAGCTGCCGTATACCCCAGACAGCAGCACCCTTGCTGACCCAGGTGGCAGGTCCCTGTGTGGCGTGTGAGAGGGGCTGGGCACATGTGGTGGTGGGGTTCAGGCTCTCGCTGCGGGGAGCTGCACAAACACGCTCACCTGCCAAAGCAGGGATCTGGGCTGGGTGGATTTCATGATCTAGAAACGCAGATCCAAGAGGCAGATTTTGTCCTTCACTGTTGAAGGCTGTATTTTTGTGTTTAGAAGCAAAATCTTACAGGAAATGTTAATTACGCTTTCCCTTGACTGCAGATGGATAGTGACTTCTGAAGGGAGGTATGATTCTGTCCCACAAAATTGTTTTCTTGCAGCTTTCATCCTGGAGCTTCGTGGCACAGTTGCTACAAAGGGTAGTTTCTGTAATGTCCTGCACACCCAAAGTYTGTTTGTTAAACCAGAGCAGTTACTTACCACTGGTGGCTCAGAGGGAAAACAGCCTTACAGACATACAGCGAGTAACTCTGCAGCCTTGTTGGTACGAGTAATCCTGACTCACAGAAATAGATTCCCTGAATTCACTTAAAAAGCTTTTTTTTTTCTATGTAATGGCTATTACTGATTAAAATCCTGTTGTCTGTTAATCTACCTTCCACCGTTTACCAGTTTACATGGGGTCAATTGGCCTTAAAAGCATCCAGAGATGTTAGTGGAAAAGTTCCCTTTTCCAGGGGAAGTACGAAGCAGGGAAAAGGTGGGCAGCCCGATCTGATGACTTTTCTGTATTCCCTTTAGGGGATGGGGAGGAGATATCAGACAGTCCTGGGGATGGAGGGGCTCCACGGCCTCACTTTGCCCATTTCTTCACAAGGAGAAGATCTTATTCCTGCACAGCCCTAACTCAGGCTGGGGCATGAACGTGGTGACCCCAGCAGGACTCTGAAACCTCTCTTGGCCATTCCTGTCAAGGACCTGGAAATGAAATGTCAGATAAGGATATTGGAGGAGAAATAGAGTATTAACAGGCTTTTCATGATTCTTTCTGCTTAGTAGCACAAATTTGTTTCATTACTTCAATCAAAGTCCTTTGCTTTAGTCATATCCTAGTTGTAAATATGGAAGTTGTGTTCTTTATTTGGCTTTAACTTCAGAACATCTCCAGTGAATGTGGCAGAAACATCAGTGCAAAACAAACACCAGTAAGGAACAGAATTGCATCTTTCTGTGGGCAGATTATGCCCCAGAAATTCACTATTGCAAGAAATATCATTTGACCAATGGTACCACAATTGAAGTGTAAGGATGTACCACTGCTGCCTCAACTCGTGTTGATGATGACTTCTGTGCTAAAAATTACACCCACAAAGGACTGTGATAGCTCAAATGTAGACAGAATTTAGACTTGGTAGAAACAGGCTTTTTCATTCTTCTTTTTTTTTAAAAACAAACAAACAAACAAACCATAAACCAGAAATACGAATCTATTCTTTCCTAATGGAACAACTTCTAATGTAGTGAAAGATTGTTTACAATTTAGCATTGTAAATATCATACCAGTGAGATGCAGGAAATCAAACTGACTGATAATGGGACATTTCCTTTTCAGATTTTCATTTTCCAAACTGAGAACATCTCAGAAGTTAGAAAATACAGCAAAGTAAACTGTAGTTATAAAATCTAATAAATATCCTTGTTCCAGTAATACCACCAATGACCTCTGACCTAGCATTTTAAATGTAAAAACTGTCCTTTTAGCCTCTTCTTCATCTAGCATTAAAACATAAGAGATTAATGAATTTCCATTCAAATTCTGAATGGCTGCCTGCTTCAGCATTTTTATCACCTTAAGCTTTTGCTATTTTTGATGACTCGAGGGGTAACGGTTGTGCAAAGGTACGGGAATGGCTGCTCTGATGGGGCTCTGTGCTGTAGGAGGCTGAATACTCACAGTGATCTGAACATCTTCTGGGGTGCAGAGGACCCTCAGCTTGCAGCAGGCAAGCCCAGCTCCTTGCAGAATATATTCTCTGACATTAATAATGTAATTTGCTTGTGAGTAAGAGATTGCTTGAGAGAGAGAATTCCCAGCCCACTGCTTGTAGCTCCCTCTGCTTGCTCTTCTTTTATATGCAAACTTCAGTCAATCAGAGAGTCATAAAAAATACTGTATGACATTTGTGACTGATCCCAGAATGGCAAACAGTAAAAACTCTTCCTCACTGAAGGGAGATTCCTTATCCAACTTCGTAATGAATATTCACAAAATAGGTTTTATTTTCAAATAAGTGGTAAAAAAAAAAAACCCTGACTGAATCAGTGGGATAATGTAGACACAATTAATAATTTAATCTTCTCCTTAAAGGAGGAGATTAAATTATTGGGATGTAAAGGGCGTAGCCTGAACAACCATGAAATTCAGCACTAAACAGTTGATTTTAATTTGGCATGATTTTTTTTTTTTTTGATACTGCTGGAATTTGGGGTGAGGGGAGGAAGAAGACTAGTTTTTCATATCACTGGTGTATGACAGTCATTTTGACTTTCTCTTCTTTTTGCTGAATTTGAAGTTCATTAACATGGTTTATTTGTGTACTCATTAAAAAATATCACAGTCCAAAGCAAGAAGATGAGGGAAAAAAATTTTCTGCCAGTGACAGAAACCACATAAACCTAGCATCCCAGAAAACCCTCCATTTTCATATGGGTATCAAAGAGGAGAACTTGACACAGATTGGGAATTATGTTTGTATCTCTTTTGTCAGTTCTAATGTAAGCAGCTTTTAAATCCCCTATAATGTGAAAGTGTTAAGTAAGTATCCTTAACTTCTACTGTCCAACAGTTCACTAGGTAAGTCCCTTTCTCTGTTGAGTATCTAACACTTCTACGTGTACAGAGCAGAAGTAGTCACAGGCATGGGCACGTTAAGCTGATGGAAACTGCATTGGGCTGTTCTGCTTCTGATCCAGTGAGGCAGTCATTCCTCTCGCTCAGGGACCATGCGGCTGCAACCGTGACCACTGTATTACAGTAAGGGAACTTAATTTCAGGAGTTTAAATCAGGTGTGTGTCTCTCTCTTGCATGCTTGCACAGGATTTTTTGGTCAGAAAGGCCAGTTCTCGTGGCTGTGCCTTCCACAGGAAAGATACACTGAACTTGGTAGGTGTCCATATATTGCTAGAGTGGTGATGGAGGTACCCAAGCAGGGAAAATACCCCGAGTGTTAGAAATAATAAAAGACATTCAGAATGCCAAAAGGGTACATACGGCAACTACTACTGCTTTATCAATGAGTCATAGGCTGGAGCTCTTTTTGCCCTGTATGGTAGGCAGAAATTCTTTTTCATGAAGGATTGCAAGATTCTGCCATTTTATCAGGGTTTCTAACAGGAATGAAGCACCAGTACTTTGAAGTGATTGACTTATTTTATTATTATTATTCTTTTCAGGTGAATTAGATTTTAAGTTTTTGTGTTGAAAGTTTTATTTTGACATATTTAAGAAAAAAAAACACAACAAATGGAAACCAAGTCATTAAAAAATAAAAAAACCGCCACAAATTCATTCTGACACAGCTGAAGCAGAATGTTTTGTTCATGCCAGGATTTATTTTTCCCAAAGCAAAGTTTCTGCTAAATTGGCAATATTTGTAAGTCAGTGGAAAATACTATTTCATTAAGGTTTCTCATCCCAACTTATGTCCAAGGGACACTTGTGCCACAAGTGTTACAGCCATGCAAAAGCCATGGTGAAATTTTGGTAGAAGCAATGCCGTACACACACAAAAATAGTAAAAGTATAAGCTAACAAGTCCATACAGAGACAATGTGCATGTGGTATGCTCTGCATGCTCAAACTTAAAATACAAGCCAAGAGCTAAAAATGGAATACAGCATCCAGTAGGTTTCAAAATCAGGTCATTTATTTATATACACTCTTATAACCATTTAAAGTACCTAATTTCAGAAGATTTTGTACCTCAATTTTTATAGTAAATCAATGGAATAGCAACAATACCTCTTTTCTTTGAGAGGGTGCTATGACATGGTTATCACCACYGTTGTACACACAGCACCTGAATATACACACAGACACAGCTACTTGCCTGCGCATATTAAGTAATCACTGCTCTATCTGCATTAACAACATCCATTTCAACACAAAAACCTTGGTTTTATTCATTGGTATGAATACTCTAGGCAATACAATGTTATGCCCATATTTTATTTTTTTTCCTTGTACTTCAGTGGTTTTGCCAGAAATAACAACACGCTTAATTACAGAGGAGTCTTARCAGGTAAATGATATAAAAGATTTGGGAGTTTTAATAGCTTTTGTCTATTGAAAAATACAAGTGAGATCACATTACTTGAGTAACCAGATTTTAAAAAAGCTAATAATTAAATAAATGGTTTCAGTTGATTTAGGTTATTTCCAAACAGTAATGCAAAGTAGTAACAGAAATAATTTAGACATAGGTAAAGAACCTTCAAAATCAATAGTGCTGGAAGAAATGAAACATATGCTGATGCAATCAAACAGAATTGAATTTCATACAAATGTTAGCAAATCTATATCAGATTATCACTGCAAAAACTTCATTTTCATTGATTTATAATGTATTATTATTGTTTCCACCAAACTGCCATAGACAGCCATTTAAGCAGCTGCCAAGCGCCTTAAGGGTAAATAAAGGGTGTCACTGACAGTGCTGGGTTATAGAAGTTTAAGAGACCAATAATTCACAAGTGCGGCAGGTGTGACATTCTGTATATTCATTAGTCTTTTATTTTAATCCTGTTGTCTAAGTCTTTTATAGTTTTTCATGGGAGGAGGATCAGTTGCAGGTTTCAGAGGGGAACCACAAAGGTTAAAGAGTGTTTGTGCTAGCCTGTTCCCCAGAGGGGTGGGCAGAGCGCTTTCATTAAGCAACCAAACGATAGAAAAATACAGCAAGATGTTGGCGGACGATCCTGGGCTAGAGACACGCTGGCAGGTCTGTTCCTCCAAAAAGGAGCTGAGGASTAGTCTTGAAATGTAACCCAGGCTACGGGTCAGTATACATTTAATTAACGCACAGCACCTAACCCCTGGAAGTTTTGATCGTCTCCTACTGTCAGATGAGTAAAACAAATATGGTTCACATATGTTTGGTAGAACAGGCTGGAGTGCACCCTGTTTTAACATGTGATTAATGCTACTGGTGTCAGTAGGGCTATTTACTCTCAAAACTGGGACTGGGAGAACATTTTTTGAACAATGCTTTATTTGCTCTGAGATGCAGCAAATGCTCAGGGACTGACTAAACTACACCTAAACTCAGAACAAGGTTTTAAACAAAAGAAAGGGTCAGAAAAAGCCAATCTGTTTTAGTACAATATTTTCAAAGTCCAATGGTTTGATTTGCCATTTCCAAATGAATATTTCATTGAAAAGAATTGCAAAAATTTCATTAAAGATGATTAAAAAAAAATTAAAAGTGAAATTTATCATGCTGAAACAAACTTGCTGTTTTCAGGTCAAATAGAACAGCAAAAAATGTGAGGTCAACCAATAACAACTGTTAAAAGACAGAAAATTTTTTTGGGTTGATACAAAGTCTTCCACACACAACTTTTGGTTCAGTCAGCAAACTAAAAAAGAAAAAATTCTCACTGGTCTCCTTATGCCTATAGTTAGGAGCATAATTAAGCATCCCGCTGGACCAGGCTCTGTTTGCTGCTCAGAAACTGAACACATTAATTCTATAGTCAGCTCATTTTCTGTTGTTTCCTACATCCCATGTTCTGGAAATAAAATTCTAGTGTTTTTAAAAATCAGGTGCACCTTTAAGCATCTAAGGTGTTTCTTTTCAAAACAGGCTTGAGACCTTCATGTTCATATTGACAGATGTTAAAAAAAGATAACCCCCCAAACCTCTTTGTTTTGTCTATGATGTCTGATGAGTCAAAGTTTGGATTCCCTTGTGGGTATGTCAATTTTTTGTCAAAGAGGAAAACTGGTGCATTTGTTGTTTGTATTTTATTGGTGAGGAAGGAGAATGAAATCTTGGGAAGTAGCACCCCTTATTTCACTACATTTACAGTGCTGTATTATATATATTTGCATTTACGTATAGTATGTGCTGGAAAAAGAGATGCTCTTGGCAAGCTCCCGTCCCAATGCATGCCCAAAAGAGGTGCAGAGACCTGTTCAATAATTCAGGCAATGATGACCTCAGAAGTATACGTGTCTGTTATCTGCTTTGGCTCATGTGATGTGATTTTTGGCTGCAGAGAAAGCTTATGGTGAAAATCATATCAAGTTGGCCAAGCCAAAATAAACACACACACATACATTTTGAGGTCATTTTTGGACATTGAGATCATTCAACCCTTTCAATATTTAAAGGAGAAACAAGACTTACCATGATCATAAACATTTTATTTACTTTTTCCTCTGTTGCAGAATGATTACTTTAGGTAATAAATCCAGCCAACAAGGAGCTAAAGGACAATTATTGCACACTAACAGCATATGTTCACTGTCACACTAGCAGGGCTTTATACAAGTAAAAACCTGACATGCAGGCTAAAAATCGACAAGAAATACAACAGAGGAGGAATGTGGTGGTCTCAGTTCACTGTGATGTAGATGCGTGTTCTTTACCACAGAAAGCATCATCTCACCTGGTTGTTACTGGCCTTACAGAACTGAAGGAACAGCAGCATAAGACTCTTAGACCTACTGTTGGTGTTTTATGTACAGCGCTCACACAGCTAAACACAGGCTTGCATTACTGCCACTGTAAAGCACAGTGCTCCTTCTAGGACAAGTCTAGCATTCAAGGGCGCCCGTTGGTTGTATTTCAGTTCTCATGACTTCCAAATTCACTGCACCCCCTGCCAACCAAAACTCTTCCACAGCAAAACAAACAAACTCCTGCTTTTCCTGGTCCCAATCCAGCATGGTGACTCTTCAGCATGTATATTTGCACTGGTGTTGATTCCCATTATTACCAGTGGACTGAAGGTCCACTGTAATTGATTCCAGCGCAGCATGACAGGCTTTGGAAGCAACAAATCTGAATTATTGAGAAAATAAAGCTCCCACAAATGGGAAAGGAACCATGAATCTGAAGGCTGATTTAGAAGACTGGACATCAGATGGACGTTGGGGAAACTGAGATGCAATAGTCTGTTCAGATGATTCCTATATAATCTCAAGTGAATCATATAAACTCAATGGTGTTTTAATTTCCAGTCTGTCAAGTGAGGCTAATATTTTTCTTCTTGACAGAGTTGAAATCTGTTAATGATACAGAGAGACTCAGATAAATGCTGCCAGATTCAGGAAAAGGATACTGCAGGATTCGTGCTTTTGGAGAGTGAATGCGTAACAGGAATACCACAAAGAAGCTGGGAAAATTTATCCTGGCAAAATATATTTTTATATGTATATTTAATTTTGCAACAGAATCTCGTTATTACATAAAACACTGAATGGGGTAAGGAAAGGCAAAGCCATGAAAGATCCCCGAGTACTTACAGTGAGAATCATATTCAGCAAGATTCAGGATGCACATCATTTTGCCTCATAAAAAATATGTTTATTAGTGTAGACTTTGGATCGGAATTAGTGCACACAGATAGGAACAAATGCGTACAGCAAAACAGTTGGTGCTGAGGACCTGATGTCCATTGTATATAAATTTTGTTTTTACCTCAGAGTAGCTTGCACGGGCTGAATGTCCAATTGCTGCTGGTGTGCATTAAGTGCGCTCCCAGACCGCATATTTCAGTTTATTGTCCTCAGAAAAGAAACCATAATGCTCCACAATGCAAACCAAAGCTCACAAAGCATGGACAACTGCTACCGAAGTACACTCCTGAGTGAAATTRAAATACTGATACAGACCTGTCCAAACTGGTCTCAATCTGGAGCTCTAAGTCATTCAGTTTGGTGAGCAGAAACCAGTCTCTAAACTTCCATCCAGCTTTACACTCTTCATTAATCCATTATTGTATCTTTGAATACATATACTCCGTTACTAGCAGTCTTTCGTGTGGATATCATGCAAGATATCTGCAAGAAGTCTTGCAATGGAGTGTCAGCATAGGTCATACTGGCACTGTGAGGGAAAATTACCCAAAGCCATCTTTCCTCCATTGCCTACCCTTTGAACCCAAATTGTTCTCTTCCTCTGATTATTGCAGGTTATCCAAAGAGAGGGTATTACAATAATCTGTATTAATCTGGGGGTGATGATGTGGACCTGCAGTTCTGGCAAGCTCTACAGAGGTGTAGCTCACAGGTGTCAGCACTTAGTGTTTAGTCAGGATCGTGCCTGTGTTTTTAGTGTCTAGCCTCAGAAATTTGATTGTAGTCTGGATTCATTGCAGAGTTACAGTGCTGAAGATTAACAACAGAGAGCTTAATATGAGTCAAGAAGAATGGCAGATAAACTGTTTCTCTCCATCAGGTGTCTCAGACATTGCAAAAGGTAGCACATCACAAAGACTCATATTTGACATATAGAAATAAAATAACAAGGACTGAAAAGAAAGATCTGTAACTACACGGGGCAAATCAAATATAAATGTTGTTTGTTTACCTCAGACCTGGGTCTAGCACAGGGGAATTTGATTCCTAGCGGTGAGTTCATGGTGCCTTGGGAAGATGGGCTATTCTACATTTGCCAGGATTGCCTCGCACAAGTGTGAATCTGAAACAAAAAATCAGATCTTTGCTTTTTGCCATTTAAGTTGTTCTGGTACTAACATATATAGGCATTAACAGCAAAACCATGCAAAAGATGACCCGGGCGCAGAGTCCGGGTTCCTTTAGCAAAACCAAGTGAGAGCATCCTGCTTTCCTGAAACCCCCATAAAGAAGCAGACAGCACACCTTTTTCTCTCTTTGTTAGAGGAACCAAAAACAGATTAGTGAAAAAGGAGGCTTAAAAGTTCCCAAGTTTGGTTCATGTAACAATCTCAATGAAAAACACACTTCCTGAGCACCCTAGGTAAGGGAAGCCCCTGCTGGAAGTCTCCCAGCGCAATACAACTTCCATGTCAACTGTCCTCTGCTGGGGAGATGACTGCAGCATTGCTTGGTTTTGGACTATTTTGGTCTGAAAAGTTATTTTTAAATAGAGAACCTAACTCKGTAACCTTTATTCCTACAAATATCCTCACGAAAGTCACTGTATTTTCTTTTCACTAAAATAAGGTCATTAATGTCAGGGAGAAGGTTTGGATTAAGAAACAAACTTTTTGTGATAAAGCTTCTACTGCACTCTACATCAGTTTTTATATATTTCTGCAGTATATAACCTATTATCAGATGTATGTAAGAGATCTGTTTGTACATTACAGGAAGAAGATAGATAAATACTGGTTTTTAAAATGGAATAGAGTATCATGAGACAATCAAATATGTTGGAACATGTTGACATAAAATGTAGAATTTCCTGGACCCAGGGATTTAGCTGTCAAAGTAAGAACATGTTTAAGGTTTGATTGTCCTCTCTCCTTACATGAGCAGGCCTCCCATTAATGTCAGTAGGAGTTATACACACAAAAAGAGAAGATAATAGACATAAGTAGTAAACAGAGTAGGAGAGTAGAAATAGACTCCAATGGAGCTAGAAAATGCATTGTTCCCTTTTCTTTCCTCTGCAGAGCTTGCATCATTGTGGTTTTGTGCATTTCCAGGAAAGCAAAATTTTGAATTGTAGAAACATATTTTGACTAGTTCTCATCTTGAAGAAATGCCATGTGAAATGAAGGATAGATGGATGCTAGACTGACAGCTAACATATGATAAAAATAAAGCAGTTAACAAGCTCCAGTGAACACAGGTGGGCAGTGAATCAAAGTGTCTTAACATATTAACCTATACAGTGTGGCTCCTGTGCAGTTTTTCAAAGACATCTTGCTCTTTTCATTACTGATGGAGTAAGAATTACTTTTCAGTATCTTTTTTTTTTTGGTTACTGAAAACCTTTATTATGTGTTCAGCAGAGAATAGCTCTTGCAACTATGCAAGCTCCATTCTTTTATCTATCGCTGATACTATTGATAAATAGAAACAGTGGAGATAATAACATTTAAATAAGACTGTGGGGTTTCTCATTAAACTTAATTCCCTTCTTAGTCAAACTTCTGTTTTCCTGATGGACGTTCATTGACTTTGGTGTTACTCTTAAGTTGTCCTGGAATGGAGAATCAAGCTTATTGGCCTTAACCCTCTGCAAGTAAATCAGTGTTCATGTAACAGTTACTCCTGTGTTAGAGTCCTTTCACCTTAGCACAATACAAACAACAATAGTTCCACAAATGGTCTTCTAACAGACAACCCCATCCCATTTTTTCTTATCTTCAAAGGATTTTGTGCTGTCGACCAGATCGAACTGCAGATGACACTGTCTAGTTAAAGCTTAGAAGGCAATGCTCTGGCAACCTCACTGCTATTTTTCCTTATATATATCAAAATCTATGCTTGAAAATAGCATCTGCATGTGACTTTGCACAAGAGAGTGAAGGATCACACGGGCTCTGGTTCATCGAAAGCGGCTAGTACTACCAGAGTATTTTAAGTTCAGTCTGGAAATGAATGAGGCAAGCACAATTACTGGCACTGTGCCTAAGCTCACCTCCTGTATGTACAGTGGTAAACCCTGAGGTCTTAGCCTCCTGAACATCCACATGGGGCAAAATTTTGGAGTATTCTGTGGTTCCTGCGCTGTCTGGACACTTAGTTTGATTTCTCTGAAAACCAGGATAGTTGAGGAGAGGGTGTGGTGCCTGCCTGAGTTTTGCTCTAAGAAGGTCATGACCAACACATGCACATTAGTATTGAAGTACTATAACATCCCTCGGTTAAGCACAGTCTTGGGCGCCATTTTCATAGCAGCCTCCTACGCTATTCTGCCTAAGGTGTTTGTTCCACTTTGTAGCTCCATTAGTGCTTTTTTGTGATTTTTTTTTTCCAAGTTCTGTTTCCTTTTCTCTTATCCCCTGTTATATTTCCTTTTTTTTTTTTTTTTAATCACAGATCTGTTTCATATTTTATTTTATGTCATTTTTTGTCATAATAGTAATTAAAATCTTATTAAAGTATTTTACACAAAT
>JAYKAV010000217.1:2801-44134 GCA_035582835.1 Phoebastria nigripes | reverse complement strand
TTTTTTGTGATTTTTTTTTTCCAAGTTCTGTTTCTTTTTTTTTTTTCCCCTGTTTTTTTTCCTTTTTTTTTTTTTTTTAATCACAGATCTGTTTCATACTTTATTTAATGACATTTCTTGTCATAATAGTAATTAAAATCTTATTAAAGTATTTTACACAAATGCTCATGGAGCTTCTATCATCAAAGACTGCTTCGTCTTTTGCCAAAGGACAGAGCTAAGCCAGCATTATTTAGACCTGCAGGCCATTGTTTAGGATTCAGTGTAGTTCTACAGCCTCTCGGTGCTTGACTACTGGACGGAGAGAAAAGGTAATGGAAGGAGGTTTTGAGATTCRTGATGGGCACTGAGAAAAAGGAAGAGGTGTTGTCCATTGAAAACATGGTTGAAGGTGAACTTGAGCAGTGAACTTGAGCATCAGGGCCTCCAAGGTGCTACCAATGTCCCATTTCAGGGAGAGTTAACAGAAGTTGTGTATGTTTTTTAGGTGAGACTGAGAAGATCTGTTCTGTAGACTGAACTACATCTGCTTATTTATGACAATAGCATTCTCAAAACCACTGATCTTCTCAGTGTTGAGTTATTCCCTTAGAGTGAGCAGGAAGGGAAAAAGCAGCATCATCACAGCAACAGATTTGTCCAGCAGATTCCTCCGTTGCACCGGGTTTGAATCTATCATCACTCCAAACTACACTGCCTTCAGCTTTTTAATAGGAAGAAGAGAAGGCATGTCAGGAGTACGTGCCCTACCAGTACAGCAAATGTTGATGTAGATACATTTCCAGTTTTGTTTTCCTTCAGAACATGCTTTCTTTTTGGATACAGGCACCTAAGCATTAGTTTCACTCCTTACAATATAGCTGCTAAATTATGCACACATCATGGATCGTTTTGAGGCATCTTTATTGTGTTTAGTATGAGGACTGGAATTTCTGTATTTGAGGTTTTCCATGATTTAAAATATTTCTTGTTTGTGTTTGCTTCTCCTGGACACAATACCAAAGGAGCAAAAGAAGAGATAAAAACCACTGAAAGTGATTCAGGTGGTCCTTTGGTGCACGTGGCAGAGTCAAAATCATACCACTATTCGTGAGAAGCTGGGCAGCCTGGTTGGGTAAAGCCCTTGTGGATGGCCTGGCTCAGGCAGTCGGCTTGTGTCATACTTGTGTTCCTTGGGTGTCTATTCTGCTGCTACTTAGAGATTAGAGAACCTGATCTTGTGCCTTCTGAAATCATTGTCAGTTTTGCAATAAGCTTCATTGAGAGCGAGGGCAAACCCAGAACACATGGCAGAGGAGGCAATGGGTAGGTACATATGATGCAGCTGCTATAGCTGAGATTTACACGACCCGTTTCAAGGACAATACAATAGTCTTTCTAACAGGGCTGCCATAATTTAGAGCTGCTCTTACAAGCAGTCAGCTGAGACTGAGGGCTGTCATGTGTCACACAATATCCTTGTGCTTCTTGAAGAGGTAGTCTGCATCCCCAGCAGATAACAAGGTTCCAAACAGTGCAGAAGTTGCAAAGATCTTTTTTTTTTACATTCCTTTTAGCACGGTTGTAGTAAATTAAAGCATCACACACACTATCATTTCTGAGCAGGCTCAGAGCAAACATTCCCATCATTCTCCACTACAGGGAGAAGACACTATATCCTGCTTATACCTGGATGCCATGAAGTGCCTCATCCATCCCACAAGATTTCCACAGTTCCTGAAAATATTAGCCACCTGTTTTCTCCTCTTTTTCTATTATCCTCTCATGATGTAGGCTTTGCTCCATCCCTCCCTGTGACTCTCCTTTTATAAGACAGTCCCTCATTATTCCTCGCGCTGGGTTAGTAGTGTACACACCACAGCGTACTGCCCAAGCTGCTCTGTTTACTTTCAGCTCTCTCTCGCCCTTCTGTCATCCTCCAGCAGACAGAAATTCTCTGCATTCAGATTATGTTTCCCCATTCTCCACCCAATCATTGTTCCTATTTCTTTCCTTTTTACTCAGGTCTCTGGCATCTCTCCTATTTCTCTCCCCTTATTGATACTCCTGCATCAACCACTAGTGAGACACATATTTAAGATACTGATATTTTTAAGCTAACATAAGAAGGTGGACAGTTACTGAGTTGTGATGTTTTTGTCACCTTTGAAGATATTTATCAGCTGCTAACACCAATTTTTAGGTCTATAGGTAATTTCAGGGCTGGCTGAAGCTTCTTGCTCGGTTTGCAAGGTACCTGGGTGTCAGTGCCTGTACTTACCCCTTAGGAAAAGATGCGGTTGTCTATACCGGGAACTACGCAAGTCTGGGGATGGAAAAGTACATGTGGTGTGTGCTTCACTCATGTCTTGGCACACACTCTGGAAGTGTCCGAGACACTCATCTGGACATGGCAACACAGGTGGAGCTCTATCATTTTATCTCCTTCTTCTCCTTTCTGCCCTTTGCCTCCAAGAAAAGGTGAAGTCTGCGACGTTCTCAGATATTTAGAAGAGGGTTGGAAGGAGCTAACACAATGCCGAAACACTGCTGACAGGTTGACACATGCTGTCATTTTGGGATTAACACTTTGAACATGTAGTCATCAGGTATGAAAATCTTTCTACCCCAACACACGTCAGTGTTGCAGAGACAGCTGTAAATAATCTAGCTGGATTAAGTTTTTCAACATGGTTCTACTGTGCTGCAACAGCAGATCCTAAATTTTTGCAAAGCCCTACGGAGGGGTTGCATGTTCACACATACATAGGGATGGCCATATTGGCTCAGATGAAGGATCTGTCTAGCCCTGTATTCTGCTTATCAGTGGTCATAAGAGGATGCTGAGGGGAGGGAGGGTAAGGACAGGACTGGTATAAATGTTCATTTGATGTCCCTCCTGTTATTTTCAGCTCAGAAGTTTTTCTGGTCCTGGTGTTTGTCTATTTAGCAATCTTCAAAGCCTTTTTCTTCCACGTGTTTGTTCAATTTCYCCATCAAAACTATGAAGAGCTTTGGACTCCCAAACGTCCTTTGGCAAAGTATTTCCCAGATGTGTTACCTGCAGCATGAAGAACGTTCTCCTTCCATTTGATCTGAACCTGGGTCCTACTAGCTTTACTTGATGTCTGTGTTAAAGTCTGTGTTTAAAGCTCAGGTACTGGAAGAGGCAATCAACAGGCAATGCCTATTCACCATCCTTGTGTTACCACCTCACATTGCTGTTTTTGCCTTGCTAAGCTTTATTCTTACAAAAGAAAAGGCTCTAACAGGCAGTGAATGTCCACTTGCTGTGTCTAATCTGTACTGATTTTGTGAAACTAAATTCTTGGCAATCTGTCTCCTTCCCTCCCTGCCATAGCCCAGGCCAACTGGATGCTCTAATTCAAACATAGCCCTGCAGCAGCCTCCACTATTGTGTTCATGTAAACTTTGAGTGTTAGCTTAGAGCAAAAAAGGCTTACATAAGTGATGCCCTTGGTCTTCTGCACAGAGCCAGGATATGTGACGTAAAGCACTCCCTTTCTTCCTTAATTGTATAAATTAAATGTATTGCATTTCTTTTTTGGCAAAGAGGTCCTTCTTTCACATGTTGACTGCAGGTTCTTAAGTCTGTGCCCAAGTGGCCACAGAGTGCTCCGTACTGACTGACCCTTCACAGCTATGTTTTCAGAAGAGATTGAGGAATGTATCTCAATTTGCAGGCATTCAACTTAATACACTACAGAAGTACCTGATTTATCAGCCAGGGTCTACCACCATCTAGTAAAAAATGAGATTAATTGACAATGTCTCAGGCCAGACACCCAAAACTGTGACAATGTAGATTAATTAAAAAAAAAAAAAAACCAAAACCAAACCACAGGAAAATCTTGTTGAATAGGGATCTAAAGATTCAGTTGATTACTAAAAATAATTAAGGATGTAGATTATTTTAATAACTCATCAGATGCTTTCACAGGAGATATAATAAAGCTTGCTGTATTCCTTCCACAGAGGCAGCTTGAATATGAAATAATGCTTCTGATTTTTAAACACCGATAGATACAGGTATTAGCACCTTTTCTTTGAGCATCACCCTGGATGGCTGGACTCACACTCTGCCCATTTCCTAGGTTCTGTGCTATTATCTCTTTGTGGGGTAGTGAACACCTTTTTGCTGAGTAGATCTTAGACTATATATCCTTCCATCTGTCCACTACTTTTCACTCTTGACAAGCACCTCAAACAGCTTTTTCATAGGCGCTTCTTAGAAGATCAACTATAAGTCCTTTCAGTGTGAATTGAGTTTGATTTTATTTGCCTAAACTAAGTACATGAGATTTAATTGCTTTGAATTTTATAAATCATTTTAGTCTGTATGAGGGCTGTCTCCGGGTGTTCACATAGTTCTGTGCCCATAATTGTCGATGTGGTGTCTTTTATGAAACTCCTACAGATGCACACACACTCTTCAAGGGGGAAAAAAAAAGAAATAAAAAAAGAAAACAACACTGTGTTTTGAGTTATAGCAGCAGCTAAATACATCCTGAAACTGGTTAACTTACATGCATCTTGCATCTTCCTTAAGGTTAAAAAGAGCCACTTCATTTTAAAATAATGTAATAAAAACACTGCTGTCAGGCTGAGACCTTGTCTGCCAAGTCTAACCCTCAGATGAAGTTTTACAGCCAAGTTATAAATCCCTAAAAACCGGAGCTGGTAGTGAGGATATTGACAGAACCTTATCTAAGGAGTCCTGTCCTGGTGGGGAGGGGGGCTTAAACTGAGCATTTCAAAACAAAGACGGTCTGATAGCAGAGCCTCAGCCAGTTGCACACATAGTTTGGCCATACGCGGTAAGCATCATGCTAGTTTATTTATTTGTTTATGAGTGTGTATTAACCACCAGGCTTTGTATATTCTCAACCTTCTTTTGATCCTTTTTTTTAAAAACAAGAGTTCTGCCATCTGTAAACATTTCTGTGCTGACCATGCCTTTGGCTTAGTCAACATATGAAATCCATAAAGGCTTATTTTTTTGATAAAAGAAATGGCTAAAGACAATTGACATTATCGTTTGAAGTTCATGGCATTTCATGCTAATTTAGTAATGTAGAAACGGAACAGAGGCCTGGATTTGTGTAAAGAACTTGTCCAAGGTTGTAACCCTTAACATATTTTGTACATGCTTTCTCTTTCTGTTTTTGTCTCCTATACAAGAAATTTAATATGATTTTGATTAGTTTCTGATGAGTCGAAATTTCGGTAAGTGCAACTCCGAAACTTGGAGTTTTCTGTCACTGCTATATTTGGGCAATGATTTAGGAAGACTGCTGTRTTTGCTTTATTGTTCAAATAATAAAAGACTGTATTTAGAAACATCACTGAAAGACAAAATATTCCTACTGTGTACCTAAAACCGTGTTGATCCAAGTATAATGTTTCTCAGAACATTCTGGTCCAAAACGGCTCCCATACTGAGTTGAGGAAGAGCATTCAAGACATCTAAATCCCCTTCTTGACTCCGTCAGATTGCCACTAACTTATGACATGACTTCAGTTGAGTCACTTAACCTTTCTGTAGTTCACATTATCTCGCCAGCTGTCAAATGAGGATTGAAATCCATATTAACTGCAGAAATATCGTGGGACTTTACTGATCAAAATGGAAGGAGTTACAGAGGTAGCTTATGGTTTGCAAAAGGTATGAGTAGATTTCTGAATGAAAAAAATTGTGTCCATATATCAAGGATACTGACTTTACTATGGCTAAGACTGTTTTTTTGGTATAAGCATTATGGTTAATCTGTATATACCCATTCAATGAGTTGGGAGAAAGGTCTACATACCAAAGTAATGCAACAAGCTGGGGCACCATAAGCGTCTTAGAGTGATAGATTTGGGGCAGCTTCCACCTGTTCTATTCAAGGGGCCAAGGTCTTCACACAGATAGGGTCATAACCTTGGGCCAGTCAAGGATAATAATGGTCACTTTTGTCATTCACATAACGAGGAGCAATGATGCGGTCCCCATATGTTGATGTGAAGGACAGATCCACTCAGACAAAGAAGGACTTGGGCACTTTTGACAGGTGAGAAGTGTATGTGCACGTGAAACTGTTCCAAAAGCTGTATTCTGTAGTGATCAAAGATTTGTTAAATGCAACAGTGCAGGACTCTAAGCAAGAAACTGAGCAGCTGCATTTATTTTATGAGTYTACATTTCAGAAGTAACTCACACAAATGTGAATGGGGAGCTACAAATTGGGAAGTGTCAGCATGGAGTCCAGACGTGCTGGAGATTGGGACTCCCAGAATCCCTTGATGGAGAATAACAACAGCAGCAATACCCTCTAGTATGCTGAAATGGAATAAGCGCTGGCCGGTTGTAGCAACATGGATACAGCCGTGCATAGCCATCAGCCTGAGAACAGAGCCCTGGCTCTGGCTGACTTTTGGTGCTGTCCCTGTTCCAGGGTTACATGTCAGTGCAAAGGATGTTCAAACCCCAAATATTATAATCAAGTTTTCCACACTAGTATTTAGAAAATGGGAAGCCTTGCTGCTCTAGTAAAAATGTCGGTATATGAGGGACTTCAATCACAAACCCTCTCATTCCCTCTATTCTCTCCATAACTACAATGAATATGAGCATGTTTGCTTCCATTCTGTGCATCTGGTAGTTCCTAGGACTTCTGACTGAACCTGGGTCAGTGGTAATATCACAGTAACATCCTACTGTGTTTAGAATGTACACCCAGCTGTGTTTGTAATTTTTAGAGCTGAAACACAAGCTGCAGCATCTCAAGGAATAACAGGGGAAACAAAACAATGCAGCAAGCCAGCATCCATCACGTGCTCTTTCTGTTGCCTCCCAGAGCTTTCATTTAATTTTTCAGTGAAAACTTTCTTTTGTGTCTGTTAATAGAAATTCAATCAACTATTTGAACAGCAAATCCAAGATGGCTAGCACAAGAAGAAATTCTACTAACAGGACAGTGGAGCAAGTCCTGAAAGCTCAACTGAAAATCTACTTGTTAAATCCTGTTCAGAATGTACCACGCTACAAGATGTTTCTGCAGCCTCCTAGTTAGCAAATATCGTATTTACTCTGCTTTAAGATATAAGGCTTAGTTCACAGTTTTTGTCTTCATGCTCCTTTCAAAGCAGAGAGCGAGTGCGCATTGCTGTATTGTCCCATAGCAGAGGTCCATCTATCTCAGTACCCTGCCTCCAACATGGGAAAGGAATGAATTACTAGACAAGAGTTTAGGAACAGGGTAAGCATTCGGCACTGCCTCCTCAAACTATTCTCCCAGCTTCTGACAAATTGTGTCTCAGAAACCTCCTAAACCAGAACTTGTATTTTTGTGCTCTATTTCTCTGGTTAGACTTGTGGGGAGGGAGATGTTTTTCTGCAACTAGGAAGGAGACTTCTTCCCTATTAGATGCAGAATAGATATATCATAGTCCCCCATGTTTTGGTTAGTTGCCTCAGGTAGCAAGACTGAAGTAGCGCAGATGTCCAGCCTCAACTGGACAAGCCTATCTGGGACACTGACAAGTAGTTGCAATGGATGCTAAAGTCATGCTTCTTCTATAGGCTATAATCTTTGAAGGCTAGAATGGTGTCTGTGAATTTATAGCTTCAGTCTTAAAGAGGGGATCCATGCATTTTGGTCCTTTTTGTGAAATCATATTCAAACTTAGGAACCTAAAGTTAGGCCCTGAAATCCGTAAATCAAATATTCTGCTTTGTGAAAATGCAGACCATGGACCTATGCAGATGAACTGTTTACAGAGAGTTCTCCAAAACTGGCAAGAAAAGTTTGGAAGGGACTAGAACTGGAGCTTGGGACTTTGCTTGTTGGGGCAGTAGCACTCTCTCTGCCTTTTTTTAACACCATATGCACTCATCTGCTTAATATTTGAGGCCTTGTTTGTAGTGTACCATTATTGTGGAATCTAGCAAGTGGTCCTAAYAGACCAAGCAAGCTGTGGGACATCTAGCACTCAGGGCTGTGTTCTCCTAACCAAAGTCAGGCTGCCAACCAATCTCTTTCATCTTTTTGATGTGCAGTGTTGAAACTCTTCTAGAAAGGACCTAGAAATGGCATCCTGTGGCAAGAACATATGAGATGCATGGAAATGGCACATTCAAGCCCATCCATATTACAAATAAATGCATCTTTTGGCCTGTTTTAGTTGGTAACAGAAGGAAGTTTTATTCATGGTTGCATAATACTTTGAGTAGGGGCTTGGATTTGGGATTATGTTTTGTGAATGTGGATGCAAGGAAGCATGGATTTGAATACCAGGCTAGTTCTCAAAATGAAGTGTAGATTTTATCTTAATGCCCAACAGTAGTGCACTAAACAACAAAATCAACATCTGTCACGGGCAGTTTATTACCTCTTTGATCTTCCATATAAGAAGAGTCTTGTTTTGGGGTTTTCTTTCTTTTTTTTTGTGTTTTAATAATCACTCAGTGGACACAGAAGGCCCAACGGGTTGGCAGACTGTGCCCTGCATTTTGGGAAGTCGTCAGGCCTACAGTACTGCCAAAGGAATTTTCTACCTTGGACATGGAAGCTCTTGGCTGTCTACAGTGCTGGCACTTTTCAGGAGGAGTTTGAATGGGGGAAAATGTTAAACGTGGGGTAGGGAGAGGAGTGTGTCTGGTCTAAGCCAACTGTTCTTGCCCCCTTCCCCCACTCCCCATGCTCAAATACCATAACTGAAAATACATTTGTCTTGTTTACCAAATACCTGAGAAAAGACTGTCATTGAAATGAATGGTTTGCTGGGTTATACAAATGTAGAAACAAAGACATACACCTAGACAAATGAATAAGGGCTGACATGTAGATTGCAAACTGTGTTAAAGAAGCTGCCTCAGATAGGTCTCACAATGTTAGCTTTCATGTGGAACTGCTTAAATCAGAAATATTAAATTTGTTACCCAAGAACTATGGAAGAGAGTATATCTGCGTATGAAAAATTAAAACTCAGATCTCAGGGGCCATCTTTCAAGATCAATGAAGATCCACATAGTTTTGTGTAAAGGCAATCAGATGCAAGATATTTTTTTTTTTTTTGCCTTTTAATACTTTACTGCAGGTTTAATTGCAGCAATATTTCAATGCCAAAGAGAGTAATTTGCAGCTTGAATACAGCATTAGATCTGCAATACCCGACATTTTAAAACCTCAGTATAAAAATGAGCATTTGTTACTAGTACCACAAGAATTCTCATTTCCTGTTCAACTTTCAAAGAAATTGAAGTTAAATGTCTATATTAACGTTTATAAAATTTTAGGAGTGATTCCCTTATTACATAATTAGCTTAAGCACTCTGCATATCTGCCAATTAGAGACATTACTCAGAGCCTGCCCTGGAACAGCTGCATTCCTAGACAGAAAAAGATACTAATGTGGCCCTGGGGGAGAGCTCTCCATTTTGACAGAATAAAACATTCTTGGAATACAGTTATTACAATTCATAATTGTTCACTTTAGGGGAAAAAAAAGCAGGGAAAAAAGTATCTTGTTAATAAAACAAAGATTTCTAATAGCTTTAAATTCATATTTCAAAATTCTCTGCAGCTGAGGATGCAGGTAGCCAGAGGGGGGTGGGTTCTTCATGTGTATAAYGAGGAAGTAAAAGCAGGAACTCTGACTACATATGGCTCCCTAAATCTGATCAGATAGTGACAATAAGGGTAATGACAATAGGGATAATTATTAGAGGCTAGCACTGTGATTCGGCTGATTAAGCATGAGCCCAAACTGCATGAATTTGGAAGTGGCAAAGCATGTGAGCCCATTTGGCTGCATCTGTGACACCTTTACCAGGTGATGGGATTTCATCAAAAGAAACATAGAAAAGAGGAAATAAGGCAGAAATTCAACTTCTCTGGAGTTATCACAGCAATTAATGACTCCCCAGCAGACATGATCAGGAACTGCTATACTATTTAAAAAAATCTYTTAATTACTACAAATTGTTTTCACTGCTTCTCCAGCAGTGTGACAGAGAGATCTACGATGATGTCTAGACTGCTTAGGTCAAGTGAGTTAAAGCACATGGGATCCAACAGTGAAGTTTAACAAAGCATAGTTGTGTGGTACCCAAGAGTAACTCAACCAGGGTTGTAACGAATGTATCCTGGTGCACAGATCTCATCCTGGAAGTCTGGAGAAGTGGTGGCCTCTTCTACAATGAAACTGTTGGTACTTCTGGATTATTTCTGACTCTTGGGGAAAAAAAACCACCACCCCCTTACAAGCTAAATAAATTCACATTTAATTGAAAGAAACCTAAAAATTTATTCCAGAGGGCCCAATGTATTTTTTGCAACTTCAGACTCACTTGAGAAGAAGCAAGATAATTGTAGCTCTCACTACACTTTAAAACAGTTCTGAATACCTGTGTCCCATCTGGGCGACCTTTAACAAAGCAATTATCACTCCTGTTTGTGAGAACAGTGCTCCTATTTCCTGCCTACAATTCAATGTGATAGAAACTATGGAGAAACCTTAATAAATCTTTCTGACTTGAAACTCCTTTTCTTAGCCAGATGTAAAAGACCCTTCCAAAACCATTACACTTTCATACCCTTCGAAGTGGTGTCAAGTGCTTAGCATGTTGCCAAAGTGTAAGAGAGTCAAAGCAATGCAGTTCACTACAAGCTAGGGCTGCCTGTCCTGCTGAGGCATTGGAGAGAGCAGTCATAGTGTTAAGTGAGGCATATCACATGCTGTAGGTGCCTAATTTCAGCAGTTCTTTCCASTGACTATGTACAGAGATGAACTAAAGGAGCTTTGGAGACCAGGTGGTGTGAATTGCTCATTCCTCTTTTGACTCTGAGTACTACAAGAAGTCAGCGACTCAATTAGGTGATCTGAAACTAGCCTGGTCTGCAATCTGCAACACTAGCATTGATTTTTAAACTTCTTTACCCCTCCAACTGGGAAATCTGGGGTTTCAATGTAGATCTGCCTTTAAAAACTATTTTATTTGTATTCATATAGCGGTGATAAGACCATTACATAATTCATATAGCATCCATTAGTTATTATTGCAGTTTAAGAAAGAAGAAACTAATTTTGTTTAATTTCAAACCTGCTCTGACACTGTAGCTTTCTAAGCCTAACCTGAACCTCAATGAGTTAGTATTCAGCTGAGGAAAGGTTGTCTAAGAAGTAGGAGAGATTAAAAAAATCCATGGAAAAAATAGGGTGAAGCCAGGAACAACTATACAGGAATGAAAAGTGAAGATTGCAAGAGAAACAGAACACAGAAGACAGAACTTCAGCAGAATATACAATATGAGTCTTCACACTAGGAAACACAAAGGTGATGGTATTACATTGATGGAGTTTACATTAGATTGGTCCACAAATATCCACAATTATATTCTTTCTTATTATGAACTGAGAGTGCTGCTGGGACTGATCTTTCTATCTACTGCATACATACATACAACAATTATATATGTTTTCACAAAAAGGATCTTGCTAAATGTATTTTGTTTGTGTGGTTGCTAAGCATCCCAGCACCGAGGTTCTTACTCATGTGTCCATTAATTGTGATTTCTGGTTACCTTAGTGGATCTCCCTAAAAGTAAAGTTGAAAACCCCTGATTTTTGGGCAGTGCATGAACAGAGGAGGGTTTAACAAAGAATAGTTTGCACATTACCTAGTAAACTTAATCACAGTATGTTCCATTTTCCTTCTTTCTAACATTTAGGTTGGGGTACATTTCAACATTCATAGACTATTTTTTTCCTGCCCTACCCACCAATCTTTTATTATTTTCTTGGAAGGAAGTTAGAAATCTTAAGATATATCTTCCAATTTTATATAAACTGGACTGGATTCTTTGCTTACTCTAGACAGAGACCAAGACTTTTATTTTTCTCTTTTAAATTGGGTGTAGCTTTTCTGTAGAAGACATGACCAATGGTTCAGGAATTACAAACAGCAAAACAAACAATGGGCTTTTCAAACTGACTGGTGGCTTCCAGGAATAGTTTTCACATAAAGAAAAGGACCTGCAGTCTTCAGAAACACACTGTAGGGCAAAGTACTTTGCTATAATGCTTAATGGCACTAGATGGAGAGGGACTAAATTTCCAGTGGCACAGTTATGGATCCCCACTAATTGAACTGGTATGTCTAAGAGGAACTGAATTGTCTAATCAGTTACAGAAACAGGACTAGTTGCTTGCACAGGCGATTTCTTAGAGTGGTGACTGTTAAGTGTATGTTGCTCAGACTCAAAACTTACCAGGCATTTAGTAAAAAGTTGCCATGTGGATGGTGGCAAGCAATATGTTATGGTATTTACAGAGTGCATTGGTAATTTTGCTGCGTTATTAATACATTTATGCTTAGATACAAAAGGAATGTAAGCAAGCTCTTGCCAGTGTTGTATTTTTCAGGAAACGGAAAATTAACAACCCAAGATATAAAGCTCTGGCTGTGACAAGCTGAATTAGCGGATATTAGGGAATGAATATGAGTTATGAAGACTGAATTTACACGTGATATGGTCAGCTGAATAATATACATAATTCACAACAATCAAGAAAGTGGGAATGGTGAGATAAGATTTGGGGTAGGGTTCTCAAAGCCTTCAGGAAGCTTCGTCCTTGTTGCTAATTAATTGGAATTTTCAACTCCTGGCAAAAATTCTAGCAGACAGCCTGCAGGATATGATCTGTAAGATTATTAGCCCAGACCAAGTAAGCTTTGTAAAAGAATGACTACAACCAGAGAATTACAATGAAAATACTGAATATTATCTAAAAAGCTAGTGGCATGCAGGAACCCTGGCAGCCTACACAACCAATGATAAAAAGACCTTTGACAAAATAAACTTGAGGTTTCCTATATGCACATTAGGAGAGAAGTCAGATATTTATAAGCTGGTAAAAACTTTTATATGAGGCTCTCAGAATAAATGACATTTTAAAAATTACCTCTGCTGGGAAGCTTTTTCAGTGGAGGATGCTGCAAGTCAGGTGGATGTCTCAGGGTTCTTTTCTTTGTTTTCTAATATTTTTGGAAGACAAAAAAGTTAGCTTACAATTGGGCAAGTAATATGATTGCTGACTGCATCAATGTGACACTTAAAAGTCACACAGGTAGTTTACAATAGTTGATGTAAATGTCCATAGTTAAAAGACTATCAGTAGCAATAGTATTTTCATTGAACAGTGTGTAGGTGTTTAATTGCATCTCACCTCATCATGTTTGTCAGAAAGTTTCTGTGACTTACTTATTTCCAGAAATGTGTTATTTTCTCTTGCATCTGCAATGCCTCCACAAGCTTAGCATCACTGACAAATACTCAAGGCAAAATAAGTGTAGCATCTATACAAAAGACAACTTAACCTGCTTTGGCTAGTGAAACATCTACTACCAAATTGTATCATAATTCAGAATAGCACCTTCAGCAGAGCTGTAATCAAGTGAAGCATATACATAGATAAATAGTTTCTACAAATTATTTTACCATTGCTTTCATTGAAGCAAGCTCAATATGTGTAGTATCTTCTGTGATCTGGTCTGCATGGCCACTGATACCAGTATATTAAATTTTCTTGAATGCAATAATTTTGCCATGACAATTTAAAAAATCTGACCAATTATTAGAAACACACAGCTGAGACATAATGTGAATGCTAATAAGTAAGAGGCAATACCTGATTTATACTAAAAAATAAAGAAGCCTGTTTTATCCATTCCTTATTTCTAGTAATTCAAGTGTCTTATTCAAAGAGTTTAACTTTCTGGCAGAGAAAGTTACTTAAACTGTACACAGTACACATACAACTTGATTCCAGGGCTGTTTTTGGTGAAAGCCAATCTCTGGCAATCTTATTGCACAAGAATCAGTTTTTCCTTTATTAGGATAAGGTAAATGATGCTGCCAGATGATCCTGCAGTATGTCATAGGTACTGACCTGGAAGTAATTTCTCCTTATGTATGAAGTCCCCAGTGCCTCTAACATGATCTTGCCATGGGTACTGAAAGATGTTCAACCTGAAATTACACCAAGGAAATAAGGATCAAGATGCTCCTCAACTGATTTACTATCACTATCACTTATGATAAATTAATATGACCTGTTGATGCAATACCTAGGAAAGTCAGCAAGAAGGAATAATACTGGACTGTGCATCCTGTGATCACTCCTCCAGGTTGATCACAGAGGCTCAGGAAGGGAAAATGTTCCTCCAATCTGAGAGGGTACAGAAGACCATGTGTAAAAGTCCTGTCCCTGTGACGGTGAACACCGTTCCAGCAGTAGTTACATAAAGCATCATTCCACAGCTTCACAGAGTAAGAATGAAGCTGAGAATGGAGAGAAGTGGCAATAGTGAAGAAGATTTAGTCAGATTCAGATTAGAAATTGGATGTAAATTTTTATCTGCTACTTTGTTTAGTCACTGAAACAATTTGAGTTTTCCCTCACTTGAAGGCCTTAAATCAAAGCTGAGAGTGTGAGCCCTCTTGCTCAACTTCGGGTGTCTTCTGCATGTACCTCTGCTGCTGAGCAGGTCATCCAGACTTCCTTCAGATTTAATGGGGAGACATAAATGTGTGCAAACAGCACTTGATTCATCCAATCTGCTTTAGGAATATTTAAAGATAACTTTTTTTGTAATCGCTGATAAAAATCTACTATTTCCTTTTTCATTACATTTTTATGAAGAATCTCCAGGACTAGTTCACAGGTGGGCACGTCATATGAATCTCACTCTGCATGGCTTTAGTGTCACATGCAGGAGAGCAACTGAAAGATATGGAACTTAAATGGAAAAATCCCTAGGTGAAATCTGAAGGCCAGTATTACTCAGGAGGCTAGAGAAGGCTCTTAGATAGATCCCTCTGGCCTTAAAATTTCAATTCTAGGAAATAATGCCTGACTAGGAGTAAAACAATCAAGACTGAAGTTATGCCAAAAGGTGAAGATACTGTAGTGATAGTTAATTTTAAAGCTAGTTATCTAGCTAGTGTCCTTTCAAAAGCCAAGTAATACTGGCAGTAGATGATATAATGAATGATACTGCAAAACTTAAAGTCTCCTGGAATAGCTGAAAGTAGTAAATGAAAATGGAAAAGGAGCACAGATGTGACTTCTGAAAGCGACAGTGACAAAAACAGAAGGAGCAGAACCTCACAAAATACGCATGCTAAAGTTATCACTTAAGTCACTTAAGTTTATGCCTGTTAACAGGTATAAAGGAAAAAAGGAAATAACTTTAATTGAAAATGGCTTGTATATAGTATATATATGTATGTTGTACTATATAGCTCTTAGGAAGACATAGCTTTTAGGCTCTCTCCAAATTACACTGACTTCTCTTACCACATGGATGTTTAGGCATTGTTAGGCACGGAATTTGAATGTGGGAATGAGCATTGCAGGATTAGCCCTTTCCCATCGATTATCTCTAGTCAGAACATCATACACCCTGCATCATATTAGCTGGGTAGCGGTTCAGCTCTAATATGACTACTCTGTGCTGATACATAATACCTCCCATTTTTTAAAGACACTTTTTCTCTATTATTCTTTCCTCTTGCTAGCCAGACACATATTCATTATGTAAAAATAAATATGGTCTACATATTTTAATTTCATGATCAAACACAAAGTTTTCCAATGAATGAATGTGTACTGCTTATATGTCTTCTATATTGCAGTGTTTCACAACACTGTTGACAAGTCACATAATTTTCAAGGTTCTTAAAAGCAGTTAAAATAATGTTCATACTAGCAATAATTAGCAAACAGACTATATGAATAATCACAGTCATTCCCACAAAGATTTCTTGTTTTCACAGACCAATCCATTACCTGCTTCAATGAACCGTCTTGTTGTTAATTTGCAGGGCTTTCACCCCTAGGTGATGGAAATACCTGCCCTCTTCCCAGTCTCCCATTAAGTATGGTTTTCAGTAATATGTATAATTCATGAGAAAAATTTGTTTGTCAAGCATTCCAGACAGGTCACTTAAATCCTAGATCAATTGATAATGTTCACACCAACATGGCCTGGAATGAAAATAACCCTTATACTGACTTCAGTATTTCCTTTAAACTAATGAGTTGGGCTTCAACTTTTAAAGATGCATAGGTATCATTATTATTTTAAATAAAGATTAGCAACAGAGCTTTTAAAAAAAATGATTGCTACTCTGAATGCACTGCTTACAATGCTAGCAACAAATATAATGCACTGTCACAAATGTGTTCTGGCTTTTCTTGCAGCAGCAGTATGTGGGAAGCTGAGTGGGGAAAACGGTTCAGGTAGCTTTTAGCTTCTAAAGCATCAGGGTAGAATCTATCTGGAACAGTGAAGTTATCATTCAGTATATGTTGAGGGCCTGTATTAAAATTTCCATCCCCATTACACCTCCCCTCTGTCCCAACAAGAATCTCCTATCCTACGCAACTCGAAATGCCATGAGCAAAATCTAAATATAAGTACCCTTGATAGCAGTTAAAGTCAACTGCATATATCATCTCTTCTTGTGGCTAAGGGGTCTGCTTTCTGTTTCCATGATTCTTTTCCTCTTATGCATCTTTATGCCAGCACTATGCAGAAATACAACATTTCTGTTCAGCATTGGGTACTTCATGAAGGAGAAGGCAGAGGAGAGCACTGCCCAAAGTCTGGATTTTTGTATATGATCTCCTGGACCTACTTATGTCAGTGGACATTTTCCCAGTGACGTCTATGGAACCAGGGCTCTCACTAGGGCTTAATCTGAGACAATTCATTGTATTCTGGTGCAGGTTAAGAAAATTCTGAATTTGTGGCAATTATGTATTATTAAGAATTTTACCATCTCACCTTCCCAGTTACACATTCATACTGTATTTAGTTGATTTATTCTTCCATTTATATTTAAAACCAGCAGTCAGTACTCTGGATCCACTCAATGTAAGCAAGTCTGAGTACTACAGTGCCCAGATATAATTAAAAAAATAGAAATATGTAAATGTGACATTTTAGTGAACAGGTGTAAATATATCAGTCTGCTGCAAGCTAGCATTTCCTGCTCATAAACATTATTCCCTTATTGCTCTGTGCTCACTGTGCTTAATCTGCAGAAATTATGATGTTTGTTGCTACGTTTTGTAATGTACAGAACTTTATAGAAATGTATGCAGAGAGCTGTGACGTTTACATAAATACTTCTGACTAAATGAATACTGAAAAAAAAAAAGTTTTGCAACGCTTACGCTAAGACCACTTATTTGTATTGCATACTGGAAACCTAAAAATTGACCTTCTTACTTAGGTCATCAACAATTCTCATTGAGCCATGCTTTCATAAGCTGCCAGCTGCTGAACTCTCACTCAGACCAGCAGAAGTCAGGCTAGATCCTTTCGCATATCCCACTGTTGGGCTGTTTGTGCTTAGGCCCATAGGTGGAAGTCAGGACAAAGGCATATCCTTACCTCACTGAGAAGGTCTGAGCCACTGCCATGGACAACACTCCTAAAACAAATATCAGACATGGGCAGGGTTCACTTCTGCAGGTGCTGCACTGAAGCCTCTGGTGTCTTTTCACAWTTTTTTAAAAAATGCAATCTGTGTTTTCTTTCTTCAGGTGACAGTTGTCTCACCTGAATCCTGTCATATTAATAGGCAAGTGCTTGGCCTAGCTTAGTCACCCAAGCTCCCTCTCTCGTAAATGGAGATCACAGGCACGTCCCGCAGGGGTTAATCCACTGTCTTTCCAGAAAAAAAGTCTAGGCAAGTGGGATGACTCATACTGAGGAGGTGCTCATCCATTAACTGCACAGGCAGATAAGAGACCTAGCATCAACTTGATGCTGAATTTCTTACTGTTTAGCTTAAAGGTTTAGATGAGGTGAATCCTGCTCCAAGACATTCATTTTCTTCCTCCTTCATGCTTTTTGTATATATTTAATAAAAGTCACTTTAAGTTGGCAGCTTGCTATTTTTCTGTTTCATAGAGTCGCTGCTCATGCAGGTCCACATGCGTGCTACACCTTAATATTGGGGTGAGTGAGTTAAACTCTGTGGTCTGAGTCACTGAGGTTGTTAGATGAGATGATCTCTTCTAGCTTTGAAGTCCATCAGGCAGGCGAAGTTCACTAATACACTCCAGCACAGTTTTGGCCCAGCATTTATAAAACAGAAATACATAATGATAAAGCAAGGAAATGTTCAAGTGAGGGACAGACAGATGACTGCTTTCCCCACCTTTTCCAGTAAGACCTGCACAAATGCATGACATAGATGAGGACTTGTAGCTGCATGGCTTCTTGGACACAAGAACGATGCACACGTAGTTATTACTTACTTTCAGTGGTACAGAAAAAAGAATAAACTCATATGAATTGTATTTCTGACCATGCTTTGAGAAATGAGCAACCTTTATCATCCAAAACAACTAAACTCTGAACTACTTACATCACCAAATTCCCATCTATCTGACTTTAACTCCACCTACATGGCTATATGCTTCTGGTTAACACAAACAGTTGTCCTACCTGAGGGAGAAGTTTCATGAAATGCTGCCTTTGGTGTTGAAACTGTTTTAGGAAATTCCTGAAGCCAGAGTGTCCTCAGCTGTGCCCCTAAACTGGAAACTGCCTCATTGACTACACAAAATAGGCAGTGACTTTAAGCAAGGGCATGGTCATGGTCCTGCTAGGAAAGCCCTGAAAAGCCTTGGCTTCTGTTGCCCCCAAGAGAACAAGGGGCACGTGGCTCAGCAGCTACTGCTGGCAGAGCATCCCCCAGCACTGCCTCACCCAGGCAGCTGCAGCAGCAGCAAACCTGGCTTTCTCAGGGCTTTTTCTGCCAGCAACTCTGCATCTTGGATCCGCCTCATCCTACATCTGCCCCTTCCTACGATTGGAGTCCTGGATCCTTAATCTCGTGATGACAGATCCCCATTTTGCCTGTGCTACGAAGAAGCCTTGAGCCAGCTCTGCCAGGAAATGGTTGCAAGGGCAAAAAATTAAGGGTTTGGTAGGGTGAATGATCAAACGTTTGGGGCAGCAAGAATATCATATGTTCGTATATGGGGATACAAACTGCAAAGAGCACATTCATGTTTGTGCTGGATATGCGAAACCTGTATTTGCATGAGCCGGTGAGGATGGCTGCATGTGATAGACAAGGCAGGTACCAAGGCAGGTACTTAAAAGTATGTTCTTCAGACATGTTCTTCATCTGGTGTAAATTGGTATAGCTACCTCTTCTTTAATGAACTTATGACTGCTTCTACCAGCTGGCCCCAATTTACTTATATTTTAAATCTTATGCTGTACTATTTGTTGAGAATATAGAAAACATTAGCTTGTTTCTGTCTTGGCTTTTTGACTTCAGTAAACTTCTAGCTAAATGATCATTTCATTGCCAAGACCTCAGATCATGCAATCACTTAATGAGAGGGGATGTGTGGACTTAGATACTCAATTTGTTTCCTGATATCTAAACAAATCTAAGCTGTCTGTTTGTATGAAAGAACCATCCCCTTATTACCAGGAGAGGTAAGCTCTGCAGGGCAGGAGCTATCTTTCTCTTCTGTTTGCCCAGTGGCCAGGCAAATTCTTTTTATTGTGTTTTGGTTGTGCCTAGAGGCTAGGTCAAGGATCAGGGCCTCCCTGCGCCAGACGCTATACAGAGGTTTGACAAACAAATGTTTTTTACCCCCAAAGCCTGCTGATTTATACAACCCTCCAGTTACATAAATAACAGTTTGGCTATCAAGGTGTCCTTGTTCCACAGGGATGCTGCTTATGTCAAAAGTTGTATTTAATTGTCCCTATGCTCAGACGAGCAAGCGCAGTGCAAACTGTGCAACATGGACCAGGCTGATCCCATAACGTAGTCCCTCCTGCTCCTGTTCCCAGTGTGTCAGGAAGCTGGGGAAAAGAGTATAACTATGCCTATATTAGCAAGTGATGCAGCACCGTAGAGTGGCTGAATGGAGTGATATAGATGGTGCTGAGGACCCGGCTTCCATGCCATGTGCATTTTGGGGAGGTTTCTTTTAGAATAGCTCTGATGTGCCCTAGTGGTGGAAGTGCAGCTTCTGGTACAGTTTCTTGCAAAAGGAGTCCAGTTTATGTCTCTGAGATTGCTCCACACTTAGAGAGTGGTACATGGCATTGATGGCAAGATTTGCTTCAGAAGTGCACTCCTGACTCTCATTTAAAGGCTAATTAGATGGTCGTGGAGGCTCTGCCCAGCTCAGAATGCAAGCAGGACTCAGCTGGAGATTATACAGTGTCCTTTCCACCCTCTTTAACTGCCTTCTGAGCGAAAAAATAGGGAGAAAAGCACATGCAAAATGGTCACTCGTATACGACAAAGAGCATTCATTCCCTTGACTGTCTGAAATGGGGAAGGCAGGAAATAATGTTTTATTTTATTACAAGTATGCATGTGTGTTTCTTCTAGAAAGGACCTTTCTTCAGAAAAACATGGAGAAAAAGGAGGCCTGACCCAACTGAGGTCAAGCTGCATTCCTACAACAGACATGATGCACCACAACATTTTACAAAGAGATATCTTTCATCTTTCTCATCTGAAATACACATGAAATAAATGTGAAATAACTGGTGTTAACACTGGCAAAAGAACATTGGCAGTCTTCAGAGTTTAATCTGACAATAAGATGCTCAAGTTAATTCCTAAATGGGTTTAACTGATTAGCTGCACTTTTTTCCCCCAGGAAACTGTTTCATCTGGCACCATGACATCATTGAAGATTACACGCAATGTCATATAAATCTGTAGGAAGCCCATCTTTTAAATCTTAGTATTTCTGAAGTCTTTTTAGTATAAAAAATAGCATACATGTAACTAAGTAAAAGCTAGCTTTGACTAAGGGAAAATGGTTCTCTGCATATTGGCTCTAAACGCAGCATATGTTTGCAAATGTTTTCTCTTTCAGCTATCAGCAAAGGAAATCAGTCCCAGGTTGTATCAGTGTCATATGGGACAAAATACATTTTCAAACAAGAAGGAAAGCTTTTTTCATAGAAAAGCCCTACCTCTCTGCACCTGGAGACATGAGGTCTAAAGAAAAACAAGCAACCCAAAAAGTCCAATCCCATTCACAGTATCTCACACCAAGCATTATTCTGTGAATTTTCAAGGTCCTTACCACGCAGTGGTCAAAGTTGGGGTATCCTGCCTTGCCAGTGCTTTTTTGAGACAAGGTCAAATGTAGACCAACTTGGGAGAGTAGACTCTAAGCATATATCAGGTTTAGATTTATCCCTATAATTGTATGAGGAATCAGTGGATTAGATTTCAGCTACAGCCACTTTATTTGGAGAGAAGTAGGTTAAAAACCAGCAGGTGGCAAAATGACAGCTGTGGAAAGATGAGCCACAAAACTGTCCACAAAAAAACTAACTTGATTCCCCATTTTTCTCTCATTTTTCAACCCTTTGACCTCTTAGTATTCCAATAGGCCATCAGAGACCCCTAATGGGACAGATAGCAGAAACCCTAGGAAGCAGTGGGGCATAGTCTCTGTATTTACTATTTATTTGAAATATTGTGCTCTATGCCCAGCAGGTCCTCAGAGGGCCATCAGGAATCTGAAGGACTCCTACATTACCCAGTTAACAGCCACCTGGAGATAGAAATAATACATACACTGTGAATGGTTTTAGTTTTTCTTTCTAGTTTCTTGTGAGAGGAACTAAATTCTAGTTCTTTGTCAGATATGCTCCTGAGAACTTTTTAATGTAAAATGTTATTAGCTTTGGTACATGGCCTGTTTCTTACCTTAACAAGAAATAAAAAGGTCAAAGGGGTCCAGATATCCCACTTAGCACACAGTTTATAATTTCTTAATCTTCCTGGCTCCCTCAGAGTTCAGATCTTTCCACCATTATGGTTTGCTTGGCTAAAAGCATAAGGAAACCATAGACTGATGTTTGGTCTCAGCTTAGGCATTACTCAGTCTCTTGGGTGATAAGCAATCCTGCTGAAATGTCAATAATAACAAATAACCCAATGCTGTATCATAGAGAAACAACTATGAAGAACAAAAGGGAGGCAAGAAAATAATGCTTCTAACATTATTCATTCTGTTCTACTATGTCAGCCCAGTTGGGTCTCTCTTCTGTTATTCCTCACCTGTGCACATTTTTGGAGGTGGGAACAGTTACCATCTACCACCATGGTAGAGTAAGGCTCATTATACATAAACTTCATGATATTATCTCCATTGCTGTGGAGTGCATTGAGATCCTTGCATGTTGTGTAAGTTAAACACGTTAGTATTACACTTCCTTATCTTTGTTACACATTAAGGACCAGTTCTGTTTATGCCAAATAAAATTGTCCACCTTTGCTAATCGTATTTTTCTTGTCCTTGTGTGGTCATGGTCAAGGGTAAATGTTTGGCTTATATATTGGGTGGAATAAAGGGGTAGTGGGGTGGAACATAACTAAGTAAAATTCCTTTATGAACTTATTTTCATTCAGTATATCATATCCTGACACAGAAAGTTGCACATTAACCAGACTTGTGACTACATGCTACTTTAATTGTTTTTATTTGGTGCTCTGTATAGCTGGAGGCTTTTTCTATGTATTAATAAACATTACATTAATTTTCCATTGTTCCTGGCCTTAAGATATCACAGGTCAAACCGGAGCCTCGTGGATCCCACTGGAAAACAAGACCAAAAAAAAATGCCACATTGCGTCAGGAAGTGATGTCAGTAGCTGGAGTTTTGCTTCCAAACTTCTGTGTTTTACTTGACTTGTGAAGCTGTTTTCCTGTGCAAACCCATAGGCTTAATACTTGTGGGAATGACTGAGGACAAACATCTTGCAGTTTTACTGACTATCAATGCATCATTCTTTGACACACTATTAACAATCTGTTGACCTACGTAAAAATTGGAGTTTCAGGAAAAAAGAAGGCGTCCCATGTCTGCTTATCGATAAAATGCTCACGCTGCATAGATACATGAGTATATTGGATCGAGCTGCTCGTAGTTAACACATTCAAGATCCTACTTATTGTCAATATCTGACCCAAAACCAATGATTCATGTTCCAAAGAAAATGCTGCTTTTATATTTTTCCACCAGCCCAGTCTCTCACCACAGACCCAAGCTGTTCCCCCAACTACTGCTCTACATCTGGGTGACATGAGAGATAATTGCAGGACGCTTACAGTCCTGATAAACTATGGTTTCCCTTGCTCTGCAGCCCTTTGAAGTTGCAGACAGTTTCATGATAATTGATAATCTAATCTCTTCCCAGCCTGTTTTTTTTAAAGGCTGCTCTGAAACAGCAAGAAGGGGAAATATTACAGCATAAGTATTGATTGCTGCATGCAGAGGTCACTGTGTGGGGATTACACTTTTATCACAAGGTTCTTGCAAAAGGTGAAGTTTTGGCAAGATTCTAATAATAACTGTGGAGTGCTAGTTAAATACGAGGGGCAAGGGGAGGAAAATGATTTTTTATTCTTAGTACCTCAAGGCTATACACGGCAATTACTATTGCGGAGGCAATAAAGAAGTTGTTAATTACAGGTTTTATACCCTTGTAGCCCAAAGTAAGAATGAAAGGACTAAAGGTTACAAGTGGTACTGAAGAAAGAAAGAAGGACCGAAGAGTTGCTGGAGATTTTTTTTTCATGTGCAGTGAAACAAGTTACTTAAGTTACAATGGGATAAGGCATGACAGCGGGGCAATTTCAGTTTGATCAGGATAAACACTTGAAATCTTACTTAGCATGTAATTTGCTTTATTTGCCTTCGTATTTTTGCTGTGATTACATGATTACCTAAAAACTCCACATTGACTGCTATCATCCACTGGAGCAAAGCCATTGCATGAGGACAACGTGAAAGATATATGTTAATGTGTCTCAGCTCTAAATATATTTTGGAGTTATTTTAATGTCTGAAATTCTGGACAGTGGTTTTGTCAGGGACTCTCTCTGGAAATACAGGAGAAGTGGTAAGTGGAACAGTTATACTTTACAAGCATAATACAAAAAGCACAGAAGGTAAATATCTGTGTATTTAGCAGAGGCAATTTGTTTGAAAATGAGAAAAGTTTCCGTTCCGTTCCATTGGACGAACTTATCCTTTGCGATAAGTGATATTCATGAGAATTTGTGGTACTGTACAATATGTTAACTAGGGGCATGTAATTTTCTGAATGCTGACAGGGATAAATATATGCGCCTGCACACACACAAAACTCACACATACTTAATGAGAGCAAAATTAAAGTCTTCTGAAACAAGGCTGATTGATTAAAACTCAACAGACCCACACAAATATGAACACTAATACACATGGCTCATAAAGTGCTTTCAGACCACATCTTTAAAGGGGCAATGCAAACACTAATTTCTCACCAGACTAAACCCTCAAGTGTGCCGAACGAGAAATGGGATAACTGGTGAGTCGAAGGTATAGCTGGCTCCAGGAACATTTCCTCTCTCCTTTGCCTTTTCTTCCCTGATGGTACACCATTGCAAATTAGAGCGCTTTAACTTTGAGCCAGACTGTATTTCCAGATTACTGGAAATGGCAACATGGTCTGACCTTATCCATCCTCACCCCGCTGGCCTTTAAAGAACAGAGTGAGAAGGGCTGTTGTAGAGCCATCTACACTGGTTTTACACCTTCTGAGAATTCATCCATTCCATTACACTCAGCATGGTTGTTTGTAAAATTGGACTTAGGCAGTGATTTATTTGTAAAAAATCAATAAAGTTGAATTTGACAAGGAATAGGTCTTATAAGCCAGGTAGAATTAGATACAACTGGGAAATACTGTGATACTCCAGCATTCTCCTTTTTAATTCCTCTCTCTGCTCTCTCTTTTCTCTGATCTTTTAGATGTGTGTCAGTGCCTTACTTGTAGGTATTTAGGTAATACAGATGTTACTGCTGCTCCTTCTACTCCACCATCACCTCTTCTGATCACAATAATTGCTGTCACTGACTGTGAAGAGATCCTGATTTCCAGCAGGTGATATTTTTTCACTCATTCTTCACGCTTCTATTACCTACTTCTGTTGTGCTCCTTCTTAAGGTTTCTGCAGACTTCCTTAGGCCACCAGGCATACGAGTTTCTGGAGACTCCTTTTCACAAGAAAATTGAAAGAAGAATTTGGTCTTTTGCCCTATAGTTTGGTGAGAACTGTAGTTCCCTGGGAGCCTCTGGACACGTGCAAATCCAATGTTTGAGCATTGTGCATGCACAGATGATTTGTTCAGATCATCTGCCATTAGTTTAGAGTGTCCTGGATGTCTCTGACCCACTACACATGCACATGTAACAGTACTGCAGATCTGAGATGGCCTGGAACTCTCAGACTCATTGCATAAGATCTCTGTGACTCACTTACCATACCTCTGCCCAGGAAGTCCTGAACATACATATGGATCCCTATTATTTTTATTCTTTCTCTGATCTCTCTGTTATGATATCATCTTCATTTTCTCTTTCCTCCTCCTACTCCCTGTGCTTCCATATGGTTTCATTTCCTCATCTTTGCTCTCCTCCCAGCTCTACGCATTTGGGAATCGCTCTCATCCCAGAGTGATGTGAAGAGACTCCTGAGTGTAGTACGCCTCCCACATTTTATACAGAAGAGAATAATAAACAGAAAAAAAAATTGAAATAGCTGAAGAAATCCACTTAGCCTAGGCATGCAAAATAACATTGTTTTGACTTTGAGAGCAACATCCCCCTTTTGGATTCTCTTGCACATACTATTTTTCTTCCACTGCTTGTCTTTCTCTCAGTTTCCCTTTTCTCTCTGTCCAGATTCTTGACTGTCCACGTTTCCACTCCCTACCCCACTCTCCCATTCCATTTTCCCCATTCTGTTACAGATCATAGACATAGTATGAATTATCTGAGGGATAGCAACAAGGGCAACTAAATGTATGCTTACTGATTGACCCTGATTAGCCATTCTGAAGAAAACACATGGCTTCTCTATCTTTTATCTCAGAGATAGGAATTGCTATGGAAAATTATTAGCTACTACTGTGGCCCATGTCAGAGCCAGGTAAGGAAGCACGTAGTAGCTTTATATAGATAAAAACTTCCAGTGTGCGTAATTTTCTATTGTCTTATTTCTGGCCAGAACTCTATCCCGTTTTTGCTAGGAATTCTATAAAGCAGTAATGCTTTTGTGTTTACTTATTTTAAATATGTGACCTTTAAGAAGATGATATGGGGGGGGTGGGGGCGTGGGAAGGAAATGCTGCACTTCATCTGTTAAGACACCAAACATACACTAAATAAAAGGCAGAAGGGGGATGCTTTTTTCCCTTCACCTTGAGAGAACTTCTGGGTATGTCTATGGTACTAAAGGTTTTCTTCTTAATTTAATATGTTGTTTGATCCTAGTTTCTTGGCCTGACTTAATGTCCTTTATTTTTAGAACTGAAGCTTTCTTTCCTGTCTTGTCTGTTTTCCCTAGCAGTGTTTTTGTGTCTGTTCATAACATCCTTTCTAATGGGTGCTGTTTCTCCTGTGACATCTGCACTGTCTGTGACAGGGCTTTCTTTGATGCAAGTTCAGGCAAATATCTGAGTGGTGAGGAAAAGTACTTTTAAATTTTTCTCCTTTTCTGGAGAGCTTTTATACAGTCTGCTTTACTGTACATTTTCTTAATATCTTCAGCAGATTTTGTGTCCCATGCAGATGTACTGTTTCTGCTAGGTTGAGACCTACCTCTCTCAAGTTAAAAATTACAGCCAAGTTTTACACTTACCCTTTGGTGCCTGCAAATGAATTACATGAGATCTGTTAACACTAAGTAATCTAAGTTGCAGCTGCCCATCACAGAAAAGTATAAGCAGTGTTGGTTTTGTGTCTATATCTGAATGAAGGATTAAAAAAAAAGAATTGAATAAACTTTTTGTGGGTGCAGAGCACAGCTTTCAGTCATAATGTACATGACGTAGAATTATATACATGTATTAAATATGCATTAAATATCTGTAGTTCGGTCTATTTAAAAATAGCTGAAGTAAAACAATATGAAAAGTCTGGCCTGAATTCAAAAAAAGAAAGAGAATTCGTAGTCCAGTCTGTCACCCTGTCCATTACTAATCCTTTTATATCTAGGTATTACAGCTCATATGGTATGTAGGATCTRAGACCCCAGAAACTGTTAGACTCACAGGAAGAGCTGCTGCAGTAATGCCACTGACTGTGTACTCTTATGCTGCCCTTCTTTGTGCTTTGTTAAGCCCTGTGGACAAAATGACATTGTTACCCACCTGTGTCTCCAGAGCGTGCTACATCCACGCATTGAAGAGAAGAATGTGATCCTGAATGTTAGTTGCACTTGCTCCATCTTTGTAAATTTAAAGCCCCCGCTTGAGAAAGCATCTTACTGAAATCATCTGCCTAGCTTCAGCAAACAAAAGTGATGGAAACACTTCAGCTTCTCTTCACATAATTTCTTAAATTTATCATTTCCTGTAACAAAAAAGTTCATAAATATCAGTCTGTAGCTTCTTTGGGTGTCAAAGGCAACATTTTACTTTCATTAACAATGAATTGATGATTATGTGGGCTAAATTTTTGAATAATGTAAGTGTACAGTTGCAAGGACAATTACTATTTGCTCATGCAAATATAAGACAGCTATTCACAAACACTGTTAGCCTTTGCATCTGCAACTGAAATAAAGCCATGGCCAAAATGATTGGACATTTTGTAATCTAGTGTATGTACATCTAGATGATATGAGTGTTCCATATGTATAACAGAAACAGGAGTGTGTATGAATTTGCCTAGCAGACTAGAGTTTCAGATCACTTTCCTGTATTACTTACAATGGGTTTGCTGTGTGCCTTTCCTCTGTAGTTGCACTGGAGGTAATATGGGCACAGAAAACTTTTGCATGCTAAGATCAAATTGATATGTGACTACAGATGTTTTTATTATTATGGATAGGGTTGTTTCTTTCCTGGGAAATCCCATTTATGTTCTTCAGAAACTACAGTGGTAGCAGATACTTTAGGATGATCACAAAGGAGAATTTTGCCATTATTTTGTAAGCAGACAAATAAGATCTATATAAAGCTTAAATTAAGAGTAATCAAGAATTTGCCAATCAATAGCTGATTCATAGCTCATCAAAAAGTTGGGTTTTTGGAAATGAAAAACACTTGAGACTTCATACATCATTTGTATTTCTGTGGACAACATGGGCCGCCTAGTCACAACATACTCATGGTAATGCTTCCTGCAGTATTCTATAGAAAAATGTAGTTGGGAAGAAAACTGTGTATTTCACTCATGTCTGTTACTCTCTATTTCATGTAGCAACATGATAAGGTTCTGCCCCTCTTGAGCATTTTCTTCACACTGCCGTCTCTCTCTCTCCCTTCCCTTTGCCCTTCTTTCTCACATCTGATTCCTTCCTTCATGCGTGTCCATAGGGAAAGGAGATTCATTAGCCTGAGTATCCATATTCTGATCTGTAGCAAGGGGCTTGAATGTCTGTGGACAGTGTGAAACGCACAGAGGAACTGCCGCTTTCAGAGCTAAAGCAGAGCAAGCAGCAAATGCTCTGTGGGGAATAGACTCAGGTCGGCTGTCCTAAACTATTACTCTAATACTAAATTCCTTTTAGTTTATCCTGCATCTTAAATAGGTAGGTAGAATTGGTGTCATTTAATAGCCAGGATATTCACAGGAATGACCTACGTATAGAGGACACAGTCTGTAAACAAAATTGCATTTTGTTCATTAGCTACAGTACAAATCAATCCTGGGTAACAGAGACATCCTAATAAGACATGTTTTTTGTACCTTTATCATCAAGGTGAACCTTAAAATAGTTGTGTAATATACACATATAATAATAAATTATTAACCATACAGACATAAACTGGATCCATTCAGAAACATCCAGCTGCTACTTATAAAAAGGATGTTCTGAGGATTACGAATAGGTCACATATTTAAAATTGCATTACTATACTAGTGGGTAGATGAAATAGATCTACTTACACCTTCTTCACTGAGGTTATTCCTAAATACACTGTGTGCAACCTGCAGGAAGGGTACTCCCTTGTATTTTGTAGGCTTTCCAAGAGGATTACACCAGGGCTTTCTGTAATTCATTTTCCTCTCTGACAATGACTGGCATGTATTCACAAGTGAGTGTTAAATGTGATAAATTTGTAAGCTAGATTCCAAGTCAATCAATTAGCTACATGAAGGCTACTAATCTTGGATTACTTATGCTCTGGATATATTTCTACCAGCTCTGCATGCACTAACAATGTGTTAAATGGTGGAAAAGCAACAAAGCAAGTTGTGGTGATGGCTACAAAAAATATGCAGTCTATAGTCTGAGACAGGTTAGACGAAAATGCATCTAGAGATTAGCAATGTAGAATCCCTCAGATAGATCAATGAGACTATCTAATATTGATGTGGGTTAGAGGAGGCAGCCTAGCAGAAAAGGGAAACTTTCAGGACAGATATAAACAAAAAAAGGTTCAGGAAACTCTGGCAGAGTAAAGAGACAACACACATCTGGGCAGGAGAGTCAAGATCTAATGTCTCAATACATGAATCGGGAAGGGGAGAGTTCAGAGGAAAATGTACTACTTACATGTAGTAGAATTTGAATTTTGTGTATTAGAGGTTTTGAAATAAAAAGCTCACACAGACAGAAAAGAAATTGCATTGCATGAAGTCTTCCCTTTCCAAAAAAAAGCTGGAAAACTAGATATCCCCAGAATCCAACATACTACCAGTTTTATAATACAGATAAATTAYAGCTAATCAAAAGCAGTAAGGTAGAGCGAGTGGTTGGTATGTTTACCTGTTTTTCACTAGCAGCATTTATTTTTCAGAGTTGTAACATCTTTGGATGTTCAGTGGAAGAGAGATGATTCAGAGGCCTCAGATGGGCTACAGAAACTTTCACTTCTCGGTCACAGTTTGAGTCCAGGCTGGGTTTTCTGAGGCACATGTGAAAAAGCAAATGCTCCTACCCTTGCATAATGCAGCTGTGCAGTTTTTACTCTCTGCCCCTGTGTGAACAACCCCACCCCAGATGGAGCCCGCTCTTGCTCCTGAAACCCTCCTTTTCCTRTGTCTGCCGCACCTGTAGCCTGGCCGTGTTCAGGCCGCTTCACAGTAACTCACACCACCGACCACTTTTAATTGGAAGTGAAATAAAACAATTCTGAAATCAACCAAAGGCATTAAAGAAATTACAAGCAGTTGCTTGTAATCACAGCTTAGTGAAGGAGAGATTGCAGTCTCTGAGAGGAACGATGAACCAAACCAATAGACGGTGCACTATCAAATAGCCCAAAAAGGAAGCATTGCTTATGGGATATCAACTCATCTTTATCTGTCAGCAGTGAAAACACAAGAAGGCTTGCCCTTTTGAAATGTAAACAGAAAATTATGCCTCCAACACAAACCCAAGCCATTAAAAAGGCAGCTTTTATTCCTTCTCATAATGTTCAGGAACATAAGGCAGTAGCACTGATGTGGCTCCACAGCTGTTGCCAGGGGAAAGTAGGAATGTAGCCTGCCACATCTGGGGTGACATCTTTGAAGAGGCACTTAATCTGCAGTGCTGAGGTATGCTAAGCCTCTTTGCTTTTCTTTACCAGTTCTCAAGCTAATACTACTCCTGGAGAGCAATGCTGATTTCAAGTCAATGGGTGAGATGAAAGAACAATTAAGGACAGTGATGCTTTATGCATTGTAGAAAATATAAAGACAGGACAATAGCATAATTCCTTGATCACTCCGGCAGAAGATTTACTTTGCCACACTTTAAAGTTGTAGGTTCCTGGCTTCTAAAACAAAAATGACAGGAATTTTTAATCACTGAGTGTGTGTTTTGTGAATTGAAGGGGGGCATTGAAAGACTGGAAAATAAAAGGTATCTGCTGCTATTACACTGATGTGTTTCTATTGGATCAAAGCCTTTTCTTCTCCGTAGCTCTTCAGAAACAATTTGCCAGTATTGCTAGGCAGGCATTACACAAAGAAAGACATCAGGTAAAGAAACACAAGAGAAGCTTTAATAAGTAAGAATGCCTTTATGGCATTATTCCCATTTTCTAATAATTGAAAAACTCAGAAGCTAGACCTTTTTGGTGGCTGCTTAAAAAAAGAAACGGAAAAAAAAAAGGATGGAGGTGAGAGAGAAAGAGAAGACAGAAATTCTGATCTCAAATGTCTAGTCCTCTAGTTTGGGGAGGGTAGCATTTACTCCAAAAGCAGAATRCAAGGCTGAGTCTTACAATAGGGTAGCCGGACATTTCAGTCCTCAAATTGCTGTGCTACACTGGAGTCTGGCTGGTTGCATTGTGCTAAAAGCTGAAGTATGGAATTAGGATATTACAACTTAAATGTGAGCCCTGCACTTTAATGAAATGTTCTTTTAGTAATGAAAAGAATATTTTTTATTTCATCTTGAATGGTGAAATAACTTTAACTTTTAATTTTGAATGTTCTAGGAGCTTTTACATCTGGGTGTATGATACCTAGATATTACTACCCAAGTTATGAATCTAACTTTATATATGGATGCCTGTGTATGTATATTCATATAAACATATATATCTACTTGCACGGAGACACATATTGACACACAGTTTAGACTTATTTTTCCAGTATAAAATTTTGCCCTTCTCATGTACGTGAGCCTTTAGTACTAATTGAGAGTGAACTATATGCAAGCACTATTGGGAGAACATGTTAGTCAGTTATCACCAAAGTAGAAAAACTGAGAATGAGCCCAGACTACCAGTTTGGACCAAAACTCAAGAGGATGTTCAGTGATGGACCAAAACTCATGGCTCAGCCCAGCCTTTTTACTAAACAAACACACAAAAGCAACAAAAAGCCTGGTCCTGTTCACAGTACTCAAAAATTACTCTGTTTAAAGCAGACATTTCAGACCAGAAATTTCAGAAATTTCAAATAGCTGTACCTGATTTGAAAAGGAAAATAACCCCAGAAAGTCAGAGCAGTAAGCCATTTTTTCATTTATGAAAAAATGTAATTGAAAAAATGTAATTGAAAATGTGTAGTACAGGCCAGGGCCCACGGTAAAACCTCAAGAGAGTTTTTAAGCATGCTGCCATCCAGTCAGGTTCACTGGAAAAAGTAATTTGGATAGCAGTCTCCTGTTTCCCTTCTGTCTCTGATGGGCTGTGTGACTGTGGACAGGTCATTCAGGGTTTGATCCAAAACCCATTAATGTCAAGAGAAAGACTCCCGTTGACTTCAGTGATCTTTAGATTGGGATCTGTGTTTCTGCTTCTCACCTGGATGCTAACTTCCACTGTGTGCATTTGAAAGCTGGAGTCTTTCTGTTCTTCAGTATTCTCATCTCTAAAGGGTCTGTGAAGGGACAGCCTAATTAGTATTATCTATGATAACATTTTAATACATAATCTTATTCAGAGACCTAAAAAGATAAATAATAAAACACCATATAAAAGGTTTGTAAGGATGTGCTAAGAAAAACAAATAAGAAAAAAAGTCATATCTGAAAAGTTGTTAAAGATCTTCCTAGGCTTAAGGGGCAAAAGTCAGTCATTTTTTCTGTGGTTGTGGTAAGATTTGTGCATTGAAATTGCTGTTGCTCTGTGGCTGAGGGATGGTGTAGGATAATGGGGAAGGGGAGCATTAGATGAATGATACAGAAACCATGTCAGTAATTTGAGTTTTTGGGATGTGCATCAGATTTGCTGGACTGGTGCCCAGTGTCTGTTTCTCAGTAGACCTTTCAGTTCTTTTTTTGGGTACAGTTTTCTATTGATACTGTGAGACCTAATTCAGTATGGAATTCACAAGACAAATTTCTCTTCCTGTTTCATGATCTTTAGGACATTTTTCTCTTTTTTTGTGCTTTAGTGTTCTCCACTGCTATATAGCTGGAGATGAGGCCAAATCCATTCCCTAAGACTGTAGTACCTTCTACTTACGACGCCAGTTTAAGACAGTGGCCCTGATGGGAACCATGTGCCTAAAACTGATAGCAAGTCTTGACTCTTGTCTAAGAGTTTTCTTACTGTGACGTATACTCAGCCTCAGTGCCACACGAGGCTGGTAGGAATTTGTTAATCATGTCCAAGAGATCATTTTTATATTATTAGTTCACTTATGTTGCCAACGGATACAGAAAGCAGAGAATTCTGTTTTCAGCTGTTTCTCACAAAACAGCAAGAAGGAATCGGGTCACCTGGGTCACCTCAGACACTCACCTCAGTTACCAGTGAAATAAAAGATGAATCTGTAGAATAGGTGGAACTTTTACTAAAATGCTGTGCACAAATAAACGTTTTATATCCGATATCTTTTGAATTTTCTAGGTATTCATAAAAAATAAAATAATCCTTTAAAACTCAAAGAAGTAATCAATGCCATTTTACCAAACTGAAATTTACAGTTGATGGGACAATTGTACATTTTAAGAATTACAGAGCTTTACATGTTACTAAATCCAGTGGTAGGAATATTCTCCAGACACTGAACTATTGGTATGCAATAAGGTTAAACCTTACTGTTTTTACTCAGGATCTGGAAGCAATTCTATTTTTTTGTGACAAAGATTTGACCTGGGAGCAACTGACAGAGCAGTAAAGTAGAAGGATGCCTGTCTACTCTAGTACTATTTGGTGACAAACTTCCAAGGACTCGTGGGGCTGGGCGCTTATATAAAATCTGTTAATTCTAAAAAGTCTGCAGCATCGGGCTTACTTGTGAATCACCTAGAGCTGCTTGGATTTCACTGGATGGGAAGAATTGCTTTTCTCATAGTTTTCAACGTTCCAGCCAAAATCAGAAGCAGCAGAAATGTATTCAAAGAATCGTAAAGCCAAGTCAAGTCAAGCCCTACAGTGAAAAGATACTTCAGGAAAAGCTCATGTTTATGTGAGTTACATAAAAAGGGTAAGTTGTAGACCTTCACGTGGAAATTCTTTTGCTTGATCACCTTTGTGCTCTGTAAATTTCCGAATGARCTCTGTTCTAGTGGTAGCTAATAACACAGATCTAACAAGCCAGAGCACTTAGAAAAAGCAGAGGAGAATGGGTTTGACCACGTCTCCTACATCTTCATGTCTCCTACATCACAGATGTCTCTCTGAACCACCAGCATTTTGGGTGGATGGATTACATTCCTTTTCTTCTTCTTCCCTACCTTTGGAGGCTTTCTTTTTGTCCCTATGTGGGAAAGGTAAAAACTATCTCCTTTTCCACATTGCCAAGAACCAGCAGAGCATTGGGTTTGTTGTTCTATTTTGGTATTTAAGTGGACAGCTGGAAGAAGTAAAAAGACCTTAAAATGTCATGCATTAGATATGTAAAATAAGGTGGTGGGTGGGTGAAGGAAACAGCAGAGCAGGGCTAGACAGGAACTGGGAAAGGCTGCTTTAGAAAATGAAATGGCTTTTGGCTCTGGAAAAGCTGCATCTGAGTGCTGGTCCCAGCCTGACTGTGGTAGCTGGCTGTGCATATGGAACACTGCCGCTTTAAAAATCTATTTACAGGTGCTGCATCTGTATSGACAAGTTATTTTCTATAATTACCTGTATTCTTTTAAAGAAAAGATCCCCAGGAGTCCCTGAGATGATAACGCAGTAGAACGACTGAGCTGCGCAACGCAGCATCTCCCTCCCCAGAAGCAGCCATTGAGGTGAGGTGAGCTGAAGCTGCCCCAGCCACAGCAGGTAGCTCAGCACACTCACTTGCCTGAAGTGTAGATGTCTGAATGGATACCAGTTCCCTCCCCCCTTCAAACTATCATGCCATCCCACCCCTCTGCGTGTGTTAGCTTGCCCAGCTGTACCCTTTTATGCCTTTTATAGGCAGATACACAAAAGCTTTGTGCACTAAACATTAGTTCTGCTTCCAAATTATGCACATTCTCATTAAAATACATATATATACTCACAAAGCCTGTAACTGGAAGCCCAACTGGACAAGCTGTTGGGCTATGAGCAAACTTGGGAATTACACAAGTGAAAACAGAACAAAACCCAAACTACCACCTTCAGAAATATGTGGATTGCATTCAAGCGTAGTGGGCTAGGGCACTCCTCACTCCCCATGTGTGTCTCTCAAGGCAATTGGAATTCCTCCTCATTTTACACTGCTATGACTGAGATTAAGAGAGATCAGAGTGTCACCCTTTGCTTTTAGATGCTCTTACTCAGTGCCTGTAGCTTACTGCATGTGTACACACATGCACACAGGCACACAACCCTCTCTTTGATGTTCAAGGCTTCAAATTTATTAGCCTTGTGTAACAGTTATAACCAACAAATACAGTAAAGCAATAAATAGCAATGTTGAATAAGAACTGACTAAGCCAGCCCAATATTTTATGCCTTTCCACAAAGGCAAACCAGCCTGGAAATGCTTCTAAAAGTGCAAGTGCAAACATGAATCTGGCTCTGAATAGCCAGTTTCCTTCATCAGGAAACAATTATACAAGTCCAATGTTTCTAAGTGCATAGTGCTCTGAAACAAGCTCTGGGATGGCATCCACTATATAACTTCCCTTTCAGTCTTCTAATGCTTGTTCCTTCTCCTCTTAGGCTGGGAGGTGATGGACGCACTATATGCTTCCCAGATATACTTGATGGGTCAAAATATTTTTGGTGATCTGTATAAATATTTTGATTTTTGCCTAGTCTAAACCTCTAAAATGCCACTATATGAGACTGGAATCTTACCTGAGTCAATGCTTATGAGATCCTGCAGTACTGTATCAAGGCAAGAAAATGGAAACCTACCTATATGGACATGTGAAGCCAGTCTCTAATTATTCTCATTCTAATGTCTAAATATATTATTTTGTGGTAGCAGGGTGAACTAGAGTATTTGGAAATTACCTGGCATTCAAGACCGTGAGTTCCCATCAATTCAAACTCCTTTACCCTGTGTGGAGAAAACAGCTTCAACAGTTGAAATGAGTAATAAAAAGAGACTTCTCTGCTCTGCAGATTGCAGTGTGCTATGGAAATACCCTAACAAACATTAAATGAASTGGTTCAGAGACTAGGAGCAGGAGAGCTAGGCAGATCTGTACGAGCTAAGGCAGTTTTGCAGGTTGTCTTAGGCAGAGAAGTTTTGTGATCCAAGATAGTTCATTTAAAGCTAGCTGGGCTATCTCTGTGCTCAACTGCAGAAAGCTRTGGAGATTTCATTTCACACAGCTTAGATGACTACAGTATGTATACTGTTTAAGCTAAATTTTTACAGCACTTATGGATACAAATAAATACTCTGAAGAGCTCATTTACACAGTCTCTTTTAAATGTCTATATCTGGATGAGATAAACCTCACCCTTTTCTCTCCACAGAATGTAGAGGACTTAGACTTCTGGCTTTGAGATAGACATCTACATGTTAAAGACTAATGCAAGGGAGATAAATCCCCATCTCTACCTTTTCCGACAAATAGAAAAAAATATTCACTTCTCTAATTGCTGTGCTAATTCTGAGTCCTAAATGCAGCAATGTAATCAGAAGCCTAAATTCATACGCAACAGAAATGAACATAGCTGATTGGTTGTTGTGGCTTTGTCTCCCTCTGATGGTTGGACCGCATGAGCCTTCAGGGGTATGTCATCTCATTAATATACAAGACATTTAGATCCATATGACTCTGGGTGCACTGCTGAGGAACTATGTAGAAATCCTGCATTGCATCACCATACTAGCCTAATAAACGACCAAAGCCACTGCATGTCAGAAAACAGTATTCATTCGTTAAAGATCTCAATATTTGAGATCTTTATACAGGTAGTGGCAGAACTATCTGAAAAATGAACTATTGCCTTTTCCCCCCTTTTAGATTCAATCCCCTATTTAGCTCACTGAAGAAGAAGAAGAAGAAGAAGAAGAAGAAGAAGAAGAAGAAGAAGAAGAAGAAGAAGAAGAAGAAATGTTTACCACAACAAAGATGTTCAGATATAAAAACAGTGATTGAGCTCTGAACTCAAAACTACCTCTAACATTGGACCCCATCTTGCCCTGTACTAGTCTGTAAGTCTGAGAAGCCATTCCACTTTAGCCATCTCTTTGGTAACCCTACCAAAACCACATACAGAAGGTGTCTGTGGTTTCCAAATTAAATATTGTAGTCCAAAGCTGCAGAACTGTGCATAACAATGCGATGTCCTGAGATTAAAAGACTTTAACAATTTGTTAATGTAACCCCTGATATTATTTCTAAAGCCTAGAAAAGAGCATTCATTAATCAAATAAAGACTGTCATCCTCCAATGACAAGGCTTAAAAAGCCAAATCTATTCACAAATGCTCAGAAGATGACCATTAACTTTAGCAAGCAGGAAAGAAGGCCGCTGTCTTCCCCAAATCCTGGCTCAAATTTCACTCAGCAATAAATAAGGCACCGTGAGCTATTTGCTTTTAACAAAAAGTAAACTCTAAATTGAAGGTTAACAAATCTTAAAGTGAGATGAGGGTCTAAAMCAGACATAATTCAGGAAGGAGGAGTTGCCCAACACAATAAAAACAAAGAAAGATACTTTAGTATAAATCAGTACCCAGAAACTAGTGAAGCAAGTTAGAAAAAGTTCAGATACCTAGTATAGTGTGCAGATTTCTCTCTATGTAGTGTGCACTGTCTCTGTGTCTCTTTCAGTCAGCTASTTTGAACCCCCTTCTAATCTCACAGCTACTGAATCTTTCCAATTCTACTAAAGGACCTACATCTTCTTTGCTCAGCATTTGAATTTATAGTACTTGCATTAGGTAGCATAGGAGCAAGGAGTCTGGCCTCATGCCTGTTAAAAAAGAAGATGCACTTTGGACTTTAAACTGTAGCATTAGTTTCTCATTTCCACCAGTTTGTGTGGTGGCCACTTGGGGCTTTTCAGCGATTCGCTCAGTACCAATGCAGGAGCAAAAGTGAGTCCGTGTACAAGGAGTGAAACAAGTGCATCTGGCCCGTGTTACACAAAAATTAGTAAAATACTTCCAAAAATGTCCCCAGTAAAACATTGTATGTTTTGTACTGTAGCCCACTGTGTATTGGCAAGACCTAGATTTTTCAGAAAAAGTATGAACCGTTTTAAGGGCTTTAATTCACTCTCTAATATTGGCCAATGATAACAGAAAGTTTGCAATCACAGAAATTAGGGAGGGAAGAGATTTATTTGACCTCTGCACTACCTTTTCCTCCTTATACTGCAGAACAGCTCGACATAGAGGGAGTTCCTGCTGGTCTCATTTTGATTTTAGTTACTTATCTTGGGGGCTATTTCTCTGTCAGTTTCTTCACCACATGTTCACACTGAAACTGTCTAAACAAGCTCATGAATTTTGCAAGTTTAATTTTCTGATGGATCTGTCAGTTTGCACTATGTTGAGCAAAGGGACCTGACAAAAACTGTATTGGTCACCAGCTTCCCAGCTCCTGACATCAGCTCCTGTGCTCTGCTCTGCTTCCCCCTTCCCAGCAGTCCTTCTAATGAYGTTCTCCAATATTTGAGTCAGGAACTGCTGCACTGGCTCTTTTGCAGGTCCATCCAGTCAAGCACATGATCTGAAACAGTGGTCAGCAGCAGAAGCTTCAGAGAAATGTGCACGAACCCTGCAGTAGGGTCATAATCTGATCTCTGTAAATCTCATCATAATCTCTTACCTAAGGAGAAGGTAACCTYAAGCATGAAGTTTAATTTTTATTTTAGAATACATTTACAAAAATTAAATTTCAGGGCTGGGTAGACTTGTTATCCACCAAGGTGTTTCTTTTCTGRGGACTTTTGCTGAATTCTTGTCCCCAAGGCTTTCTGTTGTTTTTAGTTGAACCATCTTTGGTGGAGCAGAGCAGCCTTCATAAAACCTCATCCAGTCTCCTGCTTTGGGGAAGCAGTTCAGCTGGAATTCCTTGTTTGTCTCCTGTGTTGACTCAAGAGTCACTGAGTGTTTTGTTTGTGGGCTTTGGATAAGTGGGTCACTTCCATTTTTCAGAAAGGAGAGATTGCTGACGTGCAGAGAAAATAGGTGGATATAAACTTTGCACTTACTGGCATCTGCAGCAGACAACAGAGAACATGTAGGGATTGAGAGGATGCCTTTTGAAATGCTATAAAGTTTAATACATTAGTTCAAAATTTATTCCTAATGTCTCTCTTTTACAGTTTGAGATTTTTTTTATTTATTTTTTGAAGCTATGAGAATTATAGCAAAATATTAATTTCACTATTCTTCTAATAGGCTATCATGATAAAATAAGCTCCCTTTCTTTGTTGAATGAAGACTTTATGAATAACAGTTTTTAAACACTACACTTGAATTTACTGCATTGAGGAAGCAGACAGTTAGAAATAATAAAACCAGGATAAAACCAGGCTCGCTAGAGATAAGCCTGAGGGTGACACGCCAATGTTTGAGGGAYGGTGTGCTAGTGAGCTCCTTCGGTCTGCCGTCTCAGTGGACATAGGGGATGGAGATCCATGCAGCAGCAAAGACACACAGGTTATTGATGTCTTAGAAAACATGGAAGCACCTGAGAATGGTCACATAGGAATTAGGGCTTCTCCCCCAAAAAAGGTGGTGGGATCAATAGCCCAACTGAAGTGCATCTACACCAATGCACGCAGCATGGGCAACAAACAGGAGGAGCTGGAAGCCACTGTGCAGCAGGAAAACTATGATATAGTTGCCATCACGGAAACATGGTGGGATGACTCACACAACTAGAGTGCTGCAATGGATGGCTCTAAACTCTTCAGAAGGGATAGGCAAGGAAGGAGAGGCAGTGGGGTAGCCCTGTACGTTAGGGAGTGTTTTGATTGTCTAGAGCTCARTGATGGTGATGATAGGGTTGAGTGTTTATGGGTAAGAATCAGGGGGAAGGCCAACAAGGCAGATATCATGGTGGGAGTCTGTTATAGACCACCCAACCAGGATGAAGAGGCAGATGAAATATTCTATAAGCAGCTGGGAGAAGTCTCACAATCGCTAGCCCTTGTTCTCGTGGGGGACTACAACTTACCTGATGTCTGCTGGAAATACAATACAGTGGAGTGGAAACAGTCTAGGGGGTTCCTGGAGTGTGTGGAAGATTAACTTCCTGACACAATTGGTGAGTGAGCCAACTAGGGAGGGTGCCCTACTGGACCTGTTGTTTGTGAACAGAGAAGGACTTGTGGGTGATGTGATGGTTGGAGGCTGTCTTGGGCATAGCAATGACAAAATGATAGAGTTTTCAATTCTTGGAGAAGTAAGGAGGGGGGTCAGCAGAACTGCTACCTTGCACTTCAGGAGGGCAGACTTCGGCCTGTTTAGGAGCCTGGTTGACAGAGTCCCTTGGGAGGCAGTCCTGAAGGGCAAAGGAGTCCAGAAAGGCTGGACATTCTTCAAGGAGGAAATCTTAAAGGCGCAGGAGCAGGCCGTCCCCATGTGCTGAAAGACAAGCCGGCGGGGAAGAAGACCGGCCTGGCTGAACAGAGAGCTTTGGCTGGAACTCAGGAAAAAAAGGAGGGTTTATGACCTTTGGAAGAAGGGGCAGGCAACTCAGGAGGACTACAAGGATGTCGTGAGGTTATGCAGGGAGAAAATTAGAAAAGCCAAAGCCCAGCTAGAACTTAATCTGGCTACTGCCGTAAAAGACAATAAAAAATGTTTCTGTAAATACATTAGCAACAAAAGGAGGGCTAAGGAAGATCTCCATCCTTATTGGATGCGGGGGGAAACATAGTGACAAAGGATGARGAAAAGGCTGAGGTACTCAATGCCGCCTTTGCCTCAGTCTGTAAGAGGCAGACCAGTTGTTCTCAGGGTACCCAGCCCCCTGAGCTGGAAGACAGGTTTGGGGARCAGAACGAAGCCCCCATAATCCAAGGGGAAATAGTTAACGACCTGCTACACCACTTAGACACACACAAGTCTATGGGGCCAGATGGGATCCACCCCAGAGTACTGAAGGAGCTGGCAGAAGTGCTCGCCAAGTCACTTTCAATCATTTATCAGCAGTCCAGGCTAACTGGGCAGGTCCCAGTTGACTGGAAGTTAGCAAATGTGACGCCTGTCTACAAGAAGGGCCGGAAGGAGGATCCGGGGAACTACAGSCCTGTCAGCCTGACCTCGCTACCGGGSAACATTATGGAGCGGGTCATCTTGAGGCCGCTCACAAGGCATGTGCAGGACAACCAGGGGATCAGGCCCAGCCAGCACGGGTTCATGAAAGGCAGCTCCTGCTTGACCAACCTGATCTCCTGCTATGACCAGGGGACCTGCAAGGTGGATGAGGGAAAGGCTGTGCATGTGGTCTACCTGGACTTTAGTAAAGCCTTTGACACTGTCTCCC
>JAYKAV010000216.1:149006-164034 GCA_035582835.1 Phoebastria nigripes | reverse complement strand
TCTCATACAGTTGGCCTCGGCCCGTCGATCCAGCCTGTCCAGATCCCCCTGTAGTGCCTTCCTACCCTCAAGCAAATCAACACTCCCGCCCAACGTGGTGTCATCTGCAAACTTACTGAGGGTGCACTCGATCCCCTTGTCCAGATCATCTCAGAGGGGATCCCACCAGATCCCCTCATCCAAGATCATCTAGTCTACCCCCCTGCCATGGGCAGGGACATCCTTCACTAGATCAGGTTGCTCAAAGCCCCATCCAACCTGAGCTTGAACACTTCCAGGGATGGGACATCCACAGCTTCTTTGGGCAACCTGTTCCAGTGGTTCCTGAGTGTCAYCACCCCCAGCGTAAAACATTTCTTCCTTATGTCCAAGCTAAACCTACCCTCTTTCAGTTTAAAACCATTGCCCCTTGTCCTGTCACTACAGGCCCTGGTAAAAAGTCTTTCTCCATCTTTCTTATAAGCCCCCTTCATATATTGAAAGCCTGCAACAAGGCCTCCCCAGAGCCTTCTCTTCTCCAGGCTGAACAACCCCAGCTCTCTTAGCCTCTCTCCATAGCAGAGGTGGTCCAGCCCTCTGATAATTTTCGTGAACCCACTCCAACAGGTCCATGTCTTTCTTGTACTGGGGATCCCAGAGCTGGGTGCAGTACTCCAGGTGGGGTCTCGAGCAGAGCAGAGGGGGAGAGTTGCTTCCCTTGACCTGCTGGCCACGCTTATTTTTACGCAGCCCAGGATCAATTGGCTTTCTGTGATGCAAGCGCACGTTGCCGGCTCGTGTCCAGTTTTTCATTCATCAATAAAGGGGAAAGGTACAGCGTCCAAACATGTAGAAAGCTAGTGCAAACAGGAAGGGGAAAGAACTTGTTCGGTGTCCAGGAAACACAGGAAATAACTGTTTACCTTGAATAAAGAAGATTTGCATTAAGTATCAAGAAAGAAAGACTTTCTAGCAGTAAGAACCCTGATATGTTGGAACAGATGGCCTAAGCAGTCTTTGTCATTGGAAGTCTTTAAATACGTTTTTTTTATATATATATATATATATATATCAGTGAAGAGTAAGTATCATTAAGTAAAGAGTTTCTCCTGTGCAGAGATGTGCAAGATGACCTCTCACAGTCCCTTCCAGAGCTGCAATACTCTGAAAACACAGAAATTGTAGCGACACAGCCAGCAGTACAGAATATCAACTCAAACTACAGAATAAGATAATGTTTTTCTTGAACTTCCATCTGTAACACACAGTGAACAATACTGTGCTGTCAGTGGCTAATTCACATAGGTTAAAGCAATGCTCCATTGGCATAAAAAACCAGAAAGTTAGCCCTTGTGGTAAAACTGAAGTTACGGGATATTTGAGAGTATGACTGATAAACCGATGACTGATAAAGCTAGGATGCTTGTAGTCTATCAAAAAAACTAACAAAGGTTGAGATAAAACAGGTGGTATTTYATGATAAGATCATACAAGCTGGACATATCCAGAGAAAGAATTTAAATATTCTATAAACTTGAAATATAGCAATTGGTACATACACTCAAAGTAATTAACCAATCAAAAATACCCAATAAAAGGATGACCAATAATAGGAAGATTGTGTTAAAACGTATTAAAAAACCAGCAACTAAAATAGTAGAGCTACTAAAGTAATCTATGGCATGGATTTTTAGAATTGGTGCTGACAGGCAGCTAAATCCCACTGTAGACTATTTTGTAATTAGCATATGGCATATTTCTTCTCATTTATTTACTATATTGACAGAGTACAGGAGTCGGAAGACAGTTTCATACTGCAGCTAAACTGATACAATACCTAGCTCGCAAGAAAGAGCAAGCCCACTCTCTACTCTTCCTTCCTTTGCCTGTGCATTCCCACCTGCCCCTTTCACCAGCACTGGTGTGTATAAGCCTCCATGGTGAAATGTTTTAGGAAGCCAAATGAGTAGAAACCCGTTCACTTATTTGTGAGTGGTTAATATGCATGGTTAGCTTCCTGAACTGGCTTGACAATGGACAGCCTGTAAGTGAACGCTGGTGGTACATAGGGGAAAAGGACTGCAACTTTCATGGGCAGCTAGCTTAGCTTCATGATAAAATTTAAATCTTAGCTTAGTTCCATCATGACACTGCATCCTGAGCAACAAGCACTTTGACTAACAGTGACTAACACTGCTAAACCAGGATTCTTGCAGCAATTACTTTGACAGGTATTCAATTCCTTGAAAAAACCAAAGATAATCTTTGACTTAGATATCCCCTTGCCTGGAAGTCAAATGTAGAAGACTACTGGCATAGCTGAAGAACCTAATAACTGAACAGTGATGGGGCCTGGTAGATGAGGGGAGAGTAGTGGCTATTGTCTACCTAGACTTCAGTAAGGCTTTTGGCACTGTCTCCCATAAAGGCCTCATAGAGAAGCTGTTGTTGTATGGGCTGGATGAGCAGACAGTGAGGTGGATTGAAAACTGGCTGAACGGCCAGCCAAGAGGGTGGTGGTCAGCAGCACRAAGTCTAGTTGGAGGCCAGTAACTTAGCAGTGTACCCCAGGGGTCAATACTGGGTCCGATCCTGTTCGRCACCTTCGTTAGTGATCTGGATGATGGGGCAGATTGCACCCTCGGCAAGCTTGCAGATGACACAAAACTGGGAGAAGTTGCTGATACACCAGAGGGTTGTGCTGCCATCCAGAGGGACCTGGACAGGCTGGAGAAATGGGCTGACAGGAACCTCATTAAGTTCAACAAGGAGAAGTGCAAAGTCCTCCACCTGGGGAGGAACAACCCCAGAGCACCAGTTTATGCTGGGGACCACCCCGCTGGAAAGCAGCTCTGCAGAAAAGGCCCTGGGGGTCCTGGCTGACACCAAGCTGACTGGGAGCCAGCAATGTGCCCTTGCCACAAAGAAGGCTAATAGTATCCTGGGCTGCATTAGGCCAAGTATTCCTTTGCCTCTACTCAGCACTGGTGAGGCCACACCTGGAGTACTGTGTCCTGTTCTGGGCTCCTGAGTACAGGAGAGACATGGACATACTGGAGAGAGTCCAACGAAGAGCCACGAAGATGATGAAGGGACTGGAGCATCTCTCATATAAGGAAAGGCTGAGAGGGCTGGGACTCTTCAGCCTGGCAAAGAGCAGGCTCAGGGGGATCTCATCAATGAGTATAAATATCTGAAGGAAGAGTGTAAAGAAGATGGAGCCAGGCTCTTTCCCGTGGTGCCCAGTGACAGGACCAGAGGCAACGGCCACAGACTGAAACATAGGAGGTTCTCTCTGAACACCAGGAAACACTTTTTCCACTGTGAGGGTGACCGAGCACAGGCACAGGTTGCCCAGGGAAGTTGTGGAGTCTCCGTCCTTGGAGATTTTGAAAAGCCATCTGGACATGGTCCTGGGCAAGTGGCTTTAGGTGGCCCTGCTTGAACAGGGGGTTGGATAGGATGACCTCCAGAGGTCCCTTCCAACCTCAACCATTCTACGATTCTGTGATCCCTTCGTTCCCCCATTTCCCTGCCTACACACCACTGTTTGGCATCCCCCTGCCCACCACAAAGAACTCCCCTGCCATGTCTTTGGGTCCATATACTGCATATGCCAACAGCACCGTCGCTGTTGCCCTCTCTGCACATAGCCGGCATCACCCCGTCCCCGGGGCCCACGGAACACCTAGCAGGGCCCTCCCCACTTACCCACGAGGACCGCCTGCCCGTCCACCCGAGCGCGGTGCTTGTAGAGCGTCAGGGCGAAGGTGGAGAGCTGCTGGGGGCGGCTGCGCCCGTGTTAAGGAGGCGACGGAGGAGCACGTCCCCCCACTCCGCAGCGACCGCTGGCGCCGGGCCCGCACCCGCTCCCCCGGCCGGGCCCGCCGCAGTTCCCCGGGCCGGGCTGCCCGCCGCCCGCTCGGCCCGGCCGCGCCTCCCGCTGCGCTCCGCCGGGCCGGGCCGCCACCTGCGCAGAGGCGCGGGGCTGCTCAGGGCGCAGGCCCGGGAATACCGACGGGAACTAAAGGGGCGCGGGCGGCGCATCACAAGGATACAAGCCGTCGAGCAGAAACCTCTCCAGCAGCCTGCGGAAAAAGCACCACACAAGCGTTAGGCCGCGGGACGGAGCCGCCCCTCCCCTCCCCGCGGGGAACCGGCCGGGCGGCGGCGTGCCCGCGTGGCCACGCACTTGGACTTGCCCACGGCGCTGTCGCCCAGGCAGATGACCTTCACGGTCTCCTCAGCGCCGGCCGCGGCCTCATCCCGGGCCTGCTCCGCCGCCGCCGCATCCGCCATGGCACCGCCTCCGCGTCCTCGCTGCTACGCGACACGGCGGGCCCCGCCTCAGGCCTCGCCTCAGGCCCCGCCTCGCCTCAGGCCCCGCCCCGCCTCAGGCCCCGCCTCACGGCCCGGCCCCGCCCCCGCCTCACGGCCCACGACCCCTCCGTGCGTCACCGAGCGCTCTGCCCCGCCCTTCTCCCCCTTGTTGCTGCGTCACGTGCGCGACGTCCCGCCCCACTTGCCGTCATCGGCGCGGCGCCGCCCGGCGAGGCGGGCGCCATGGCGGCAGTGGCACGCTCCGGGCGGCCGCTGCAGCTGACGCTGGCGCTGCTGAAGCCCGACGCCGTGGCCCACCCGCTGGTGCTAGAGGTGAGGGCTGGGCGGACCGGACCGGACCGCCCCGCCGGCCCGGCTCGGTCTGTCGGTCCGGCCCGGTCCGGTCTGGTCTGTCGGTCCGGCCCGGGGCGTCCTGGCGGTGCACGTCGCCCGCCCAGCCGCTGCGCCTCTGCCCGCAGGCCGTGCACGAAACCATTCTCAGCAACCGGTTCCTCATCGTGCGCGCCAAGAAGCTGCGCTGCGGACGGGAGGAGAGCCGCCGCTTCTACCGGGAGCACGCGGGTAGGCGGGCCGGGGCTCCCGGGCGGGCGAGGCCACCGCTGCCACCAGGAGCACGCGGGCAGGCGCTGCGGGCGGGCGGACGAGTTTGGCCGCCGGACAGAGCCGGTGCCGGCGGAGCTGGGCTGTGTGACTCGGGCCGTCTTTCTCCCGCAGGGCGGTTCTTCTACCAGCGGCTGGTGGAGTTCATGGCCAGGTAGCTGCCGTGCCTGCAAGCCGGGCTGCGCGGGGCGTGAGGAGGAAGCTCGCTTTGCTTTGCAGGTGGACCCTTGTTTTGCCTGAGCAATGCTTCTGCATCTGGAGGGGTCCACCTCGGCATGGGATGTGTCTCATCAGAAGTTGGTGCTTGTGGTGTACCGAGGGGGAAGGCTCTGGGCTTGGGGATGGAGAAATGTCAGGAACCAACTCTGCTGTGACAACAGTAGTACTTGGTGGGGTGGCATCCYCAAAAGTTGTGGGTACCATCACCTAGGAGGAGGTCATTCATGCAAATGCTTTGCTTCTGAGCCACGGTCTCAGTGTCTAGTGTCATGGTAGGTCTGTATCCCCTACCAGAAAGCACTGCATGGCAGTTGCACTTCCTTGCTTCTTTGCACTTGCTGTATTTATAAGAATGAAGGAGCAATGCCCTTTTGTAACTTCATCTACTTTTGCTCTTCCCTGTTCCTTCTCTCAGTGGTCCTATGTGGGCTTATATCTTGGCCCATGAGAATGCTGTCCCCCTCTGGAGATCCCTGATGGGACCCACCAAAGTATTCCAAGCCCGAAACAGCGTCCCAGACTCCATCCGAGGAGCTTATGGCCTCACTGACACCAGGAATGCCACTCATGGCTCAGGTAGACCTGTCCTTCTTGGCTGAGTGTTGGGCAAAGACTGGAGCTCAGGGAGGTGTGAATGATGGTATTTTGTTTGCCTTTGCTTCCTTTCTGTTCTGGGAGTCAAAGTTAATGATTTGCTCACTTCTGCAGACTCCACTCACACCTGTCCTGGTGCGACTGAGCCTGGCACTTTTCTTTACAGCTTCTGCCCTTCCCTTTAGAACATAGCACATATTTGCGGTGCCAGACTGGCATCTCTCATCTTCTTTTCCTCTGTTTTCTAACAGATTCACCAGCATCAGCCCGCAGAGAAATTGCCTTTTTCTTCCCAGAGTTCAATGAACAGCTCTGGTACCAGCAGGAAGAGCCACGTCTGCGCTGTGGGCAGGTGTATTACAATGCAGAGGAGCGTGTCCACTGTGTGTTCAGGGCTGAAGAAACAGAGTTGACCTGAGTTACCCGGGGGTATGGTTTGCTGAGCTGGAAGTAGCTGCTAGGCACACTGTTTGGGTCAGCCCCATAACAAGACATAGAGCCATGGCATGTTTTAAGGACTGTGGGGGAGGGAAAGACCTAATGCACATTGTGTTGTGCTACCTGGGATTATGTTATTCATGCAGCATACAGGTGCTGGGGCATTTCAGGAAAAACTTCTCAAGTAGCAGTACTGCAACTTGATATAGAGGTCTAGCTGTGCAGTTCACTGGTCCCTCATATGTTATCACGCTCTACAACTACCTGAAAGGAGGTTGCAGCGTGGTGGGGGTCAGTCTCTTCTCCCAAGCAACTAGCGATAGGACGAGAGGAAATGGCCTCCAGCTGCGCCAGGGGAGGTTTAGATTGGACATTAGGAAAAATTTCTTTACTGAAAGAGTGGTTAAGCATTGGAACAGGCTGCCCAGGGAAGTGGTTGAGTCACCATCCCTGGAAGTATTTAAAAGACATGTAGATGAGGCGCTTAGGGACATGGTTTAGTGGGCATGGTGGTGTGGTGTTGATGGTTGGACTCGATGATCTTAGAGGTCTTTTCCAACCTTAATGATTCTATGATTCTATGTTTATTTGGATATGAGCAGTACAGGTGAGTTCATCACAGGGCTAGGTGGAAAGGAGGTTGCTAGTTCCGGTTAGGATATGATTGGTTTTGCTGATAGTAGGCCTCAGATTCTTAATATTTGCTCTGTTCCCACAGTCCCTTAAGGAGAAAAGAGGGGGAAAAAGAATATGAAAAAATGCAGCAGTAAGCAGAGCAATATTAACTCTTCTGTCCTTGCTTTCCTGGATCCAAGCTGAGAAACAAGGTTGTCTTCAGTTTTGTATCATGATTCATATCTTAAGCATCTGGTGGAGGGCACAGTTAGAAGCCATTCTCAAGAGGAAAGCAGCATATCCTATTGGTTCAGTTTGGTCTGGGCTGACAAGCCTGCAACAGAAGTTCTAGGGGAAGTTTTAGAAAGGTGTGGAGTAGTCCAGTGCCTGTGAAGGATCTTCTATTTTGTGCTTTTAGATTGCCTGGGGCATGAGATCAGTAGTTCTGATGAAACTTGATAGTGGCTATTAGAGCTATGGATTTCTTGAATCCATAATAAAAGGCCAGAGAAGTTAATTTGAATGCTGGTACACAGAGGCTGTAGAATTTCTGCCAGGAGCTCTTTACATTAAGCCTTGTAACAAAATGCCTAATGGCAACTCAAAGACTCCATTGCCTATAGACTTACTAGGCATTGAAGCACTGAGTTCCATATCCTTTGTAAATTATATGGACAAAGTCATTTAATTATCCAGATAATTGATAAAATTATTATATGGTGGTGCATGAGGACTTGGTTTTGAGGTACAATGCAAGGTTCTGACATGCTTATTTATGTTTTCCTGTTTGATGCATTTTGAGATCTGTTCCTGTATGAGTTTTTAATCAGTTTAAACTGTGGCCCTAATAGCTTCTTACAATGCTGATTTTTTTAATTATGGTGCCATGTTGTACTGAGTGAATTTCTTTTGGATAACTTCAAATGCACTGTATTGGTGAAGGTACCTTTGTAATGTACTTGGGACAAGAAGTTTGTTAGCTTGACTCCCTTTTCTGAAGTTATCCGTGACTAGCGTCAATGATACTAGTCACTAAAGCTGTTGACTGAGCTGTTGATTGAGTCCCAAATTTACTAGTGCATTATTGTGTCACAGATCAAAGGTGAGTTACTCTTTGACTAGTTTAAGACAACTATGTGAAACATTGGGCATTTGATTGAAAAATGTTTAATAGTAGGAAGTGCTGCCGTAGAGCTTCCTTGATTAAATACATCAACGTTTTTGTTCCTTCCTTACTATTATATGAGATTAAATGCAGTCGTTGTTTTGTTCTAGGTACAGATCAAAAGGATCTGCGGAATATTTCTGCATTTTTGCATTGCTGCTTTTATTTTCACCAGCAGTATCCAATGGTGGATCTGCTCATGATTGAGTATGCATTTATACAGGTCTGAAATCTTGCTGTCCTTAATGCTACTGTCAATTGATATTTTATTGATTCCCTGAGTTTCTCAAGTTATGTGTGTTTTTCTTGTAACCGTTAACCCTTACTAATTTTTTCACCTTTCTTCTTTATATTGTGCTTTCTTTTTTTGATATTAATTTGGGATGTCATTAAATGATAATTCCTAGCTTACACTTCTCATTTTAAATGTTACGTGTGGTTTTTTTTTATAGTCACCTGCAGTTACTACATTTGGGGAGACCGACCCTTTTAAAATTTCAAGTACAAATAACACTGGCTTAGTGGCGCAGTGTTTTCACAGAATAATTATCAGATCACAATCACCATTACTTAGATACCTGCCAGTTGTTATGTCCATATTAATATTTCTTTGGTCCAGCAAGACTGTACCTGAGTAGAGGTTGTCAAAACTGTACAGTTCCATTTCCCTAGACAGAGTGTTTATTTTGCAAATCTAAAGATGTTCTGCGAACTTTATCAGGAGATCTAACATTGAAATATTTGGTGTTAGATGGAGGAGATAGTGTCAAAAATTATTTTTAATATCAAAGGAAGTCTTTGGATTTATGAGATGACAGCAGATGCTCTCTGTTTTGAGGACTTTTATGAAAGGTTTTTTTTTTCTTTTTCTTTTTTTTCCCCTCCTTGTGAGTGCTCAAGAAATGTTTTTTAACTTCTCTAGTGACATTTAGTGTCTGTTTTGTATACCTTCTCAGTATACCTTTGGTGCCTCTCGGTCCTGTGGTGAATCACCTTTGATTTTGTAACTTCCAATGGCTTTAATTTAAAACAATTTCTTGCACCCTTTCTCACTTTTCTCTTCTTGCTGCCCTCTTCCCTGTCCCTAATCTGTCGTTACAGAACAAGTTGAAACCTCTGATTATTCTTTTTTTTTTTTTTTTTTTTTTTAAAACCTGAGTCAAACTATTCTTAAGAAATCTTGGTAATGCCTAGCATATGCTATTTCCTCTCTTCCATAAAGATTTTAGGTTGCTTTATTTGAGCTCCAAACATTATGTTGTAAAATAATAAAGGCAAGTTATCTGAATGCCGGTTTAGCTTATATTTGTAATGTCTGATGCTGCAACAATCTCATGCACAGTAGACATTTGTATTTTGGTTGTTGTCCTCTTCTTACTAATGCTTAAATGCCTTCTGCCTGTTGTTTATTCGCACAGAAGCGTGGTGCCTGAATATTTGACTGAAGGATGCTGAACTATACAGTTTCTGCTTTCTAGGGGAAGTGTTCCAGTATTTCACAGAAACACTACAATCCTGTTAACATAATTTATCCCACCAATTGCTTAGCTTCCAGACCTCTCCTTGCACTCAGGAGATGGGACAGACTTCTGAAGAATTTCTCTAGAAAGTGTTTTTCTCTGGAAAAGATAAACATAGTCCCATTTTAAATTTAAGTACTCAGCTTCAACAGCAGCTTGTATAACTGACTACTTTTTTCTTCCCCCCGCCCCCCCCCCAGGTGTTGTGTGAAAATATGGAAGCCAGGTTTTGTTTATCTGGGATATTTTGGAAGGAAGGGGAGCAAATAAAGAGGAAATCTGGCTAATAAAAGTACTAGATAGTCAATGGGGAACCTAATGTAAAGATGTTTGAATGTAAGGGCAGTTCATGTCCTGGACATGTTAGTAACTGGGATCAGGATCTGATGAAGAGAGATGGAAACTGTTTCTGCCTGGAATCTACCAGGGCTTTGAACTGTGTATCATGTAGATGTGGTTGTCTTGCTTCTGGACCCAAGCAAGCCCACAAAGCAAATGTGGATCACTATGTAGGCATGAGTACAGTCTGTCGTGTGTTTTTTCTTGCCTGTACTTCTACCTTGTCGAGCCCAAGATTAAGTTTGGTTAGTAAGTCCAAATCTAGCCCCTACTTGACCTGTCTTGGGCATAAGGTGGGAGATTGTTAATTTCCTGTGATATGGAGAAAACAGTCATGGTCTATTTTTTTCTGCAGTTTGATGTTCCTCTTACTCCTTGGTCTTCCTGTTCTGTATATACAGAGCTTAGGTTCTTGAGGACTGAAATGCTTGGAGCTAATGGAAAGCTTTGGGCTCAATCCATAATAAGACAGGATATTAATGGGCTGTGATGCAAGTACAGACAGACGGTGAAGGATAGCAGTGTCTCCTGGCATTACACTTTTTCCATTACTGAGAATGGAGTTGCATATGACCTTCAATGGCAAATTGGACCTCTTGCAAAAGACACTTGCTTTAGAGCCAGTCCTGTGACACAGGTAATAAAAATGTCTCAGCAATCATCTGTCTCAGGATTTTGTTGCCAGAAGACTTAGACCACCTTGTGGAGGGAAGCATTTACAAACAGCAGGTGAAGGGCAGGCATGGCAGCTGCAGTTTGCTGCAGTCACCTCAGGTTTCATGCAGCTGTTGTATATTGGAGGTGTCTCAGATGCAACAGCAGGTTCTGGAGAATCTTTGCACCAGCAGCTTCTTAGTGGCGTATTTCTCTCCAGGAGATATATCTGTAGTCACGGTGTTGATATAGGGAATAGCGTGACCAGCAAATGCAGTCCAAGGGTTCATTTACTATTGTTTTGAATCTGCTGGTACTGTCCACCTCTGCAACCTCCCATGGCAGCCAATTTCAAAAGTCCATTGCCTGCAGCATAAAAAAAAAAAAGTGCTTATTTTTATCTGCTTTAATCTGATCTGCTACTATTTCCATGGAGTGTCCCCTCCTTTTAGTGCTGCTGGATTTCATGGAATCCTAGAATCATAGAATAGTTTGGGTTGGAAGGGACCTTTAAAGGTCATCTAGTCCAATCCCCCTGCTGTGGGCAGGGACATCTTCGACTACTTCAACTAGATCAGGTTGCTCAGAGCCCCATCCAACCTGACCTTGAATGTTTCCAGGGATGGGGCATCTACCACCTCTCTGGGCAACCTGTGCCAGTGTTTCACCACCCTCAGCGTAAAAAAATTTCTTCCTAATATCTAGTCTGAATCTACCCTCTTTTAGTTTAAAACCATTGCCCCTTGTCCTATCACTACAGGCCTTAATAAAAGTCTGTCTCCATCTTTTTTATAGGCCCCCTTTAAGTATTCAAAGGCTGCAATAAGGTCTCCTGTTGTGGTTTAACCCTAGCCAGCAACTAAACGCCACACAGCCGCTCGCTCACCGCCCCCCACCTCTGGTGGGATGGGGGAGAGAATCAGGAGGGTAAAAGTGAGAAAACTCATGGGTTGAGTTAAAAACAGTTTAATAATTGAACTAAAGTAAACTATTAGTATTAATAATAATAGAATATACAAAGCAAGTGATGCATGATGAAATTGCTCACCACCTGCTGCCCGATGCCCAGCTCGTCCCCTGAGCCATGATTCCCCCCTTCCCGGACCATGCCTTCTAGTTTATATACTGAGCATGACGTTATATGGTATGGAATACCCCATTGGCCAGCTGGGCCAGCTGTCCCGGCTATGCTCCCTCCCAGCTTCCCATGCACCTGGCAGAGCATGGGAAGCTGAAGAGTCCTTGACTAGTGTAAGCACCACTTAGCAACAACTAAAACATCAATGCGCCACCAACATTCTTCTCATATCAAACCCAAAACACAGCACTATACCAGCTACTAGAAAGAAAATTAACTCTATCCTAGCTGGAACCGGGACAGTATCCACCCCTTATTCTATACTATCTATATCATGCCCAGGTCTCGCGTTTTCCAATACATTCCAATTAATCACCACCACTTTTCCTGTCTTGATATATATACACAGATATCATTCCCTTAGTCTATGGGCCATCCCTCTAAAGTGTCCATTGAGTTAATTTAGTCCATGACTTTGGGCTCCATCTGTCATAGCAGTCTTTCAGGGCAGGAGAAATGGTGTGTGGTGTTGGATTGTTGCATGCTGAAGCCAGTTCTGGTTCCATTATCGCTGTGCTCATCCGGTTTTCTCATCGTTGCACTTTGCTCAGTTTCATCAGAGTTCCTTATTCATTAATCTGGGTGATTCTTACTGCAATACCATTGATATGACATATAGTAACCACAGCAGTTATGACATACAGTATTATATAGCAATTAACGTCATACAATTCAGTTCATTGGCTATTTTCACCCAAAATCAAATTCCCTTGAGGTACACATCGGACTTCCCCATCCTTTCGCCTTAGCCACTAAGTGCACCCAGGTCCTTGAGCAAAAGCAATCCCACAAATGGGTTTTCCCTTGCCTGAGGCAGGAGTAACCCAGACTGTCTTCCCCAGCATACTTTTTATGTGCACTACAGGGACTTTATCCCCCTCTACAGTACGTAAGGGTTTTGATTGGGCAGGGCCAGGTTGGGTGACAGATCCCCTAGTGTTGACTAACCAGGTGGCCTTTGCCAAATGTGCATCCCAATGCTTGAATGTCCCACCACCCATTGCTTTCAGCGTAGTTTTTAGCAGTCCATTGTATCGTTCAGTTTTCCCGGAGGCTGGTGCATGATAGGGGATGTGATGCACCCACTCAATGCCATGCTCTTTGGCCCAGGTGTCTATGAGGGTGTTTCGGAAGTGAGTCCCGTTGTCTGACTCAATTCTTTCTGGGGTGCCACGTTGCCACAGCACTTGCTTTTCAAGGCCCAGGACAGTGTTCCAGGCAGTGGCATGGGGCACAGGATATGTTTCCAGCCATCTGGTGGTTGCTTCCACCATGGTGAGCACATAGCGCTTGCCTTGGCAGGTTTGTGGGAGTGTGATATAATCAATCTGCCAGGCCTCCCCATATTTATATTTCAGCCATCGTCCTCCATACCAAAGAGGCTTTATTCGCTTGGCTTGCTTRATGGCAGTGCATGTTTCACATTCATGGATAACCTGTGCAATAGCGTCCATGGTCAAGTCCACCCCTTGATCACAAGCCCATCTATATGTTGCATCTCTTCCTTGATGGCCTGAAGTGTCATGGGCCCACCGAGCTATAAATAATTCACCTTTATGTTGCCAGTCCAGATCCACCTGAGCCACTTCGATCTTAGCAGCCTGATCCACCTGCTGGTTGTTTTGATGTTCTTCAGTGGCCCGACTCTTGGGTACGTAGGCATCTACGTGACGTACTTTTACAACCAGGTTCTCTACCCGGGCAGCGATATCTTGCCACAATGTGGCAGCCCAGATAGGTTTGCCTCTGCGCTGCCAGTTGTTCTGCTTCCATTGCTGTAACCACCCCCACAGGGCATTTGCCACCATCCATGAGTCAGTGTAGAGATAAAGTACTGGCCATTTTTCTCATTCAGCAATACCCAAAGCCAGTTGGATGGCTTTCATCTCTGCAAACTGACTCGATTCACCTTCTCCTTCAGCAGTTTCTGCAACTTGTCGTATAGGACTCCATACAGCAGCCTTCCACCTCCGATGTTTTCCCACAAGACGACAGGACCTATCAGTGAACAGGGCATATTGCTTCTCATTTTCTGGTAGTTTATTATACAGTGGGGCCTCTTCAGCACGTGTCACCTCTTCCAAAATTTTTGCCTTCTGGCCAGTTCGTGATCGCTTCCAAGATTCCTGGGTGACTAGGGTTTCCTATTCGGGCCCGTTGTGTGATCAGCGCAACCCACTTAACTCCACGTAGCATCAGCTGCATGATGTGTAGAGGGGACCCTCCCTTTGAACATCCAACCCAGCACCGGCAGTCGGGGTGCCAGGAGGAGCTGTGCTTCAGTACCAACCACTTCTGAAGCAGCTCGAACYCCTTCATRTGCTGCCAATATCTCCTTCTCAGTTGGAGTATAGCGGGCTTCGGATCCTCTGTATCCCCGACTCCAAAACCCAAGGGCTACTGCATGAACTATCTCCTGTTTAATTTGTGTTCAAAGGCTTGTCGTTGCTCAGGGCCCCATCTGAAATCGTTCTTCTTCCGAGTCACTTGATAAGAGAGGGCTTACAATCTGACTGTAATTTGAAATATGCATTCTCCAGAAACCCGCAACGCCTAAGAAGGCTTGTGTTTCCCTTTTGCTAGCTGGTGGGGACGTAGCTGTTATTTTGTTGATCACGTCCATTGGGATCTGACAACGTCCGTCCTGCCATTTTGTTCCTAAAAACTGAATCTCCTGTGCAGGTCCCTTGACCTTACTTTGTTTTATGGCAAAACCAGCCTTCAGAAGGATTTGGACTATTTTCTTCCCTTTCTCAAAAACTTCTGCTGTGTTGCTCCATACGATGATGTCATCAATGTACTGCAGGTGTTGCAGAGCCTCACCCTGTTCCAGTGTGGTGTGGATCAGTCCATGGCAAATGGTGGGGCTGTGTTTCCACCCCTTGGGCAGTTGATTCCAGGTGTACTGGACGCCCCTCCACGTGAAAGCAAACTGTGGCCTGCACTCTGCTGCCAAAGGGATTGAGAAAAATGCGTTAGCGATATCAATGGTGGCATACCACTTGGCTGCCTTTGACTCCAGTTCGTGTTGAAGTTCCAACATGTCCAGCATGGCAGCACTCAACAGCGGCATGACTTCATTTGGGCCACGATAGTCTACTGTTAGTCTCCACTCTCCATTAGACTTTCGCACTGGCCATATGGGACTGTTAAAGGGTGAGYGAGTCTTGCTGATCACTCCCTGGCTCTCCAGTCAACGAATCAGCTTATGGATGGGAATCAGGGAGTCTCGGTTGGTGCGATATTGCCACCGGTGCACTGTTGTGGTAGCAATCGGCACCTGTTGTTCTTCGACCCTCAGCAACCCCACAACAGAAGGGTCCTCTGAGAGACCAGGCAAGGTGGACAGCTGTTTAATTTCCTCCGTCTCCAAGGCAGCTATACCAAAAGCCCACCGGTACCCTTTTGGGTCCTTGAAATACCCTC